>JAGGNH010000029.1:0-55000 GCA_026586065.1 Dioscorea zingiberensis | reverse complement strand
TCAGATACAAGGCCTAAGTAATAAAAAAGCATGCAATAAAATAAATCCAAATATTCATAAATAATCAAACTTAGAGTTCTACAGCGGAATATAAAAGCAGGGTTAAAAATACCCTATAACAATCTATACAGAATCAGGCCCTATAGGGTCCTACAAACACATACAATCTCACACACAAAGGAAAGACTTGAGGTCCTAGAACCTCGGTAAGCTAGTCTCAAACCCTTGCGCAGCTCAGAACACAAGAACAGACACAAGGATCACTATCCATCAATCTCGTAACACATAATACAACAAGCAATAGACAAGAAAACTTTCACGTCATCTCCTGGTGCTCAGTCACATCCAGTCCCTCGAGTCTGGTAGCGCTCCTACGTGCACGTACACGGTCTGCGTATCATCCCACTGACGGGTAGACATCTAGAGTTTCCTCCCCCTGGTAGGACTACAGGACATTCAGAGTGTCCTCCCCCTAAACGATCGCAACTTGTCTGCACTAAGTGGGAGAATCTTCAATACAAAAAGAGTTGAAGCACAAATCCCAGATGGAAAACAGGCTCACGTGTTTTCATGGCCACGTACCGATCAACGGGAATGGTATGCTCAACAATCTCAAGAACATTCAATAAAAGCTAGCACATCAACAAGCATACACTAACATGGGAGTTCAACAAACCAGGAAATCGATCACGTGTATTCAAAAATCAAACAAAAATATATCAACCAATAAAAGTTCAAATATTAGACCAAGAATAAAAAATACGCAACAATATCAAGGCCAAGAAATACTTCGAATAATGAGGCAAAGTCAAGAATAAGCCGATAAACCATAAAGTTTGGGTAGGAACTAGGCCGAAGTACTTCCTTCAACTAGTAAACCAATCGACTGACCCGTGTCCCTCCTGACGTGGCTCAGTGCTTTACGTTGATATCTGGTAACGATAACTACATTTTAGTACCATCACCAAAACAAAATGATCTATTAATATTAATAATAATATTAATGTGGAATTCCTGAAGTTAATGCGCAGTCCCAAAGAACAGCTCATAACTTTTCACCAAAGAATCCGATCGAGTTGATTTAAGGCTCGTTGGAAAGATCTCTTGCCCATCTTTCCAACGGTATATTATACGCCTCTATTGGTGTCACACCCTGACCCGAATTCTAGGCCTCAGGCGCATGTACAGATCGGCCGTACCCGAGTGGAGTCGAGCTCTAATAGAACACAAGGCCTAAGTATGAATATGCATATAACATAAACATAACACAAATAAGTCTCTTGAAATAAAAATCACAATGGTCCATAAGCCCTACATAAAGCTAGGCCCTATAAGGGTGCTATAAGTGTCTCTCACACAAAACATAAAATAAGGGAGATCCTCAAACCTCTGCAAAACACCCTGATCCCCGATCAACTCCTCAGCGCAAATCCTCTATACCTCAGGATCTGAAAAAGAAAAGGGTAAGTGCATGAGCTTTCGGATGGAAAGCCCAGTAAGTACCCCTACGGGGATCACAAAGTCATCATAGAAACAACAAGTAAAATAATGGGGTCACGCCCCCTAGGAGTCTACCATAAGAAAAACAACGGTACGTCCCCTAACTACAGTAGCTCTCAAGCCCTGTAATGAGTTTCAAAGAAAACTTAGTAAACGTCACCCCCGGCCAGCATCATCAACAACCTGCTGGAGTACGACCCTCCTGTCGTACGACCCTCTAGTCGTAAGTCAGTAGCGCCACCTATCATACGTGTCGACACGGCTAGAGAATCATCCGCACTGACGGGTAGGACAACCAGAGTATCGTCCCTCTGGCTTGGCAAGCCGAAACGCCAGGGTGTCCCATCCTTGAACGTTTCCCAAGCGAAGCCCCCACGCTTAACTGAGTCCGGGCGGAAAACCAAACAACTAGGCAGGGATACCAACATCCCGAAACAAATCAAACATGCTCAAATGAATTTCAAACAAATAAAGGAAGTATGAATGATCACAACAAGGCAACAATATTATCAACATGATATAAGTGAAGTCAAGGAAACTCCGAAGTGTAGGTACGAGGCGTGTGTACTACAAAATAAAATATGGGAACAACAATTCCAAGGAACACTCCATAGAGTAGGTACTAGGCAGAAGTAACTTACCAAAAAGAGCAACAACAAAATCAAGAAGGCAACCAACCAATAAATAAGGCACAAGGCAAGAATACTTACCTTTATCAAAAGCTGGAAACTTCCCTAGTTTTCCCTCCTGATGTGTCTCTAGGCCTCCACATCGGTATTTGGTAGTAAAGTCTCTATTAGTGTCAAAAAATACTAATAACTTTACACTAATAGATTCACATGCATTACTCTCTCTCTCTTGGTGTGTCACGTTTCAGTAAACGAGTCTTGAGGTATCCTATTTGGTTACTGACTTTCCTTTATTTGGTCCTTAACTTTAACTGGGCTAACTTAGGTTCATTGTCCACCTTGACAACCTATTTGTCAGGGGTTAAACTCTACTTGTTTGTGTTTAATCTCATAAGACAAAATTAGGCCCACCTAGACACGTTTACCAAGCCCATTGGATTCTACCTTGCCCAACTTTACTTATTTTAAAAGTATCAATCTCTATCACGTGGCTTGCCATGTCCTAGCGGTTATGGCCCAATAAGTGGTCACGGGTTCGAATCCCACCCCTTGCACCCCTTTTTCTCTTCTTTTCTTTTATTTTATTTTTATTCAATTCACTTTAAGTAACTTGGTTAACCTAACCTAGTTTCTTTGAGTCCACTTCTTGGGCCCAACCCAACTAGATCCAACCCAAGGACCCACTAACTTAGCCCCTCTTAAAATGATTTAGCTTAATTGATTAACTTTTAACTTGGGCTCAAACCATAGCCCATTTTATCTAATTAACATGACTAAACCAAACCCACTTGATTTATTAGTGGACTAGCCCAAATAATGGATTAGACCGAATCACTTAAATTACTTGATCTGATCCTTGAACCCCACCACATTGGTTAAGCGACTAGGTTCAATACAACTTACTATTTATTTGATTAAGCCTAAATTATTCATTTAGTCAACTAACTTAATCAACTTTATTAATCTAATTAAACTGATTAAGTTAATTTAATCTTCTAATTAATTAAATTAATCAATTATGCTATTTTATTATTCCTCTCTCTCTCTCTCTCTCTCTCTCTCTCTCTCTCCGCCAAGCTTCACCGGAGATGTCACCGGCGTGCACATAGCCCAATCGGACTGGCTGCGCCTCTCTGACCACAGGCGGACGGTGCGCACTTGTTGAGTTCTTCCCAGGAAGGTAGCCGGCCATCCTATCCTTTACTGGAGTTCCACCATCCTGGCCGATCACTTTATCCTCTCCGGCGAGCTCGAACCAACCGAGGGAATGCATGCAACTACTTTAACCATTTCAGCCGGGAGAGGAGACTTACTGGAAGCCCGTGGACGACAAGCAGTTCCACCAGAGAGTTCTCCAGCGTCTGACAAAGCTCAACGGGTTGTTCGACGAGCTTGCTGCACCGGTGATGGAACTGCAACCAGTTCCCTTCTCTCTCAGACTCAACCTCTATTTAGAGACGCCAACGAAGGTCACGAGCTCGACAAGTACCTGCAGCTGGTGTCTCTCTCTTCGTTCGATCACTGGCGCTGGAGGTCCTTCTCTTCAGTAGTTACTCGCTCGCTCAATGCCTCCGCTCAAGTCATGGCTGCCACTTATATAGGCCAGCGTAGACGAAGCGGCGGAGATGTTCGTGAAGCAATATCGCTGGCATCGACCAGCCTTCCTGCGCATAATGGCTGGAGAGATGGTGGGGTGCGCGATGGCGGTTTCAGGCCGCTGAGAGAGAAGACAGTTGCCGCTTAGTGATCAGTTCTCGTGGATGGATGGTAGAGATCACTAGGTATAATCCAAAGGCCCATGTTTATTTTACATTGCCTCGTATCTAACCTCACGCGGATCAATGGTCAAGATCATATGCAGATCAACGGTCAGATCATTTTTGTTTGCCTCGAACTCAATCTACATCAGCAGAGATAATCTGCCCGGATTGATTCCAACCAATCGAAAAGAGATAGCGGCTGAGATTAAATCCATCGCTCCGAACTTAAACAAATCCACAAATGAGTGCCCGAGAACAACCCGCACCGTGAGATCGCTCTTATTGCCCTTCTCTCACTGCCTCGGATCCAGCACGCGGTCAGATGGATTAACTCTCAGCTTGCCACATGGCCTCACAGATCCCGTTATAACGCTCCGCGATCAGCACAGATCTGAGATGTTTTAATCTCAGCCGTTGAACCATTTCTATAGGGTTTTCTCTAGTTCTTTTGCACAAAAGCCCCTCAAACTTCTTAAATTACACATCAGTCCTTCATCTGTGAGAGGAAACAATTGTCTCTCCGTGAGATCCAAAAATTTTAAGGTTATTTTACTTAGAATTTCTTTTGGAAAATAAATGTGTTTATAATAGTCTTTAATTAGTTCACTTCCTTATTTAGTTGGCAAAGAAAAGTCTTTATGGATCGGATGTAATAAAATTTTTATTTGAATAAAAGTTTGCTTTGTTGATCTTTTTAATTGAGAAGCATATCTTGGTTGGAAATTTTATGGTTGCTTATGGAAAGGAGTAAAATGAAAAAAATACCCTAATTAGGGCTAATTGGGATCCTTAAGGGTCTATTAGTAATTTTCACAAAAAAAGGGACTGAGAGATAATATGTCCCTCTCTGAACTAGAGACCTATTTGTATAATCAGAAGAGTTAGGGACCTAACAAGAAATTCATATCTCTCTCAGCCGAGGGACTTGCATGATAACTAAATAAAAAGGAAGGACCTAATAGCAATATTACTTGAGAACCATACAGAAGGAGTATTCAAAAGTAATGGACGGCTAGGATTAAATCATCAAGAGATCGTGATTAAGTTCAAGGCGAGATCAGATCGCCCATTTTGATCAGTTACGACAAGTGTAGGTATGAACCTACAGTGCGGATTAATCTGAGCCGTCCATCGTTGGATATGGAATAAGCTCGAGGCGTTGGCATTTTAATCCAATCGATCGTTAAAAGTTAATCATACCTGTCCATCTGAGTAAGTGCTGGATCCGAGGCGCGAAAGATAAAATCTAGCAGTTTGTTACCATACCGCTAATCTGGACCGTCTGCTCGACAAGATATGATACCGAGACACCCCCTTGGTCATCTTCAGCGAGTGTCACTTTGAGTGAGTGGCGCAGCGTAACCTTATCCTCTCGCCGGACAGCTGCAAAACAAAATTTAAAACCAAAAAATAAACCTTTATCCGATTAGAAGAAGATCATCTAGAATCCCTAGGGGTTCTATAAATAGGCAGGAGCCTTGGGACCCTACTTTTACCGCTTGAGAACCAACACTGCAGCTGTGGAAAGACGGAGAGACAGAGAGGAGAAGGAGAGGAGTGCGGTGAGCCATCCTTTGGGCAAAGGGCATTCGCTAGACGACAAAAGTCGCCCGGTAGGACAAGGAAGGAGAAGTGGAGCTCCACCATAGAGAAAGCTCGATGAGCGACCAACACCAGTGAGTCTCCTTCTCTGTCAGTGTTTGTTAATTGCTATGCATGCATGCATGAGGAGAAGGGATAGCAATGGGGGAGAAAGAGAGAGAGAGCGCGTCTAGGGACCTTCTGTCCACATGTTGTCGCGGAGCTGATCGCCGATGAGGGACGGAACCCAGCCGGGAGGGACCTTTATAAGGAGAGGAGGAGCTCGACCCTGTCTCCACTACGGGGAACTCACGGTATGCAGACCATCACTGGACGACGCGAATCTAAGGGTAAAGGTAGTCCTAGCCACCAGTATACCTCCGACGATCACCGCGCCACTCCTTTCTCCTCTCCGGCGAGGCAGTGTGGACAAAGATGTTAAACATGTTTTTTTTTAATTTAAAATAGGTTTGATCAAGTGTTAATTCGGGTCTGGTTTAAAAGAAGTGATTGGATTTAATTAAAAGTTAAATAATTTAATTTGGTCAGATCAGTTGGGTTTGAAAGGGTTTTAGGATGGTTGGGTTCAACTGGGTTGAGAGAGTAATAGAGAAGTAATGGGTTGAGACAAGTCGGTTGGGTTCAGACACAAGTCCAGAATAAATCAAAGCTAATTGGATTGAGTCAAGTCTAGTTAAATCGGGCTAGGTTCTAATGAGGTTGGGTCTGATAGTGTTGAACCATGATTACCAAAACAAAAATATATAAAAAAAAAAGGTAGAGAAGGGGGATTGAACTAAGGATCTCCCACTTGAGCTTGGTGGGCCTTTGCCACTACACTAGCTAATTCTTTTGTATTGAATAGGGAAAGTTTCATTAATATAGGAACAGAAGCTTTGGAAATAAAAGGGAAACGACAAGGAGGACACGGGAAGGCCCATAGTCTAATTTGGGCCAAACTCTAGGGCATTATGCATGTTTTATTAGAAATTTTAAAACATTACCATTATGAAATTAAACTTTACTGCCAGATACTGACGTAGAGACACATCAGGAGTTGGAGTTCGGAAAGAATTTCAGATATCGTAAACCGATGTAAGTTACTTCTGCCTAGACTCCTACCCAGTTTTGGGTTTTTCCTTGGCTTTGAATCTTTGTTCATGTTTCTTGTTGTTTCTTGTTTGAAAGTGGTTGATATCGTTATTATTGATTTTCTTTGATCGGCCTTGAAGGCACTATGTGTACTGTATTGTTGCTTGATTGCATACACAAATTCGTCCTTTACTATTTTGTTAAACCTCTATGATAGTGTATGCTTGTTAACATGCTTAAGGTAGCTGAAAATACCATTCCCGTTGATCGACACGTGGCAGTGGAAACACGTGAGCTTGTGCTCCGTCCGAATTGGTGTTTCGTTACATCTTGTACTGAAGATTCTCCAATGAACCACCAATCGGT
This sequence comes from Dioscorea zingiberensis, assembly GCA_026586065.1. Classification (NCBI taxonomy): domain Eukaryota; kingdom Viridiplantae; phylum Streptophyta; class Magnoliopsida; order Dioscoreales; family Dioscoreaceae; genus Dioscorea; species Dioscorea zingiberensis. The sequence continues at coordinate 48,072 of JAGGNH010000029.1, read as the reverse complement.
TGGATCACCACCGAGACCACAAGGTGGAGATAAGAAGGGGAAAGCGACATCAGGACAACCTCCCACCTCAAATCCCCCCCAGCAGCAGCAAAGGCCCATGACCCATGGACGGGTCTACCATCTGACCACCGAGGAAGCTCAGGCATCAGCTGATGTCGTGGCAGGTACCATTTTTGTTAGTTCATTCTATGCTTGCACCTTATTTGATCCTGGAGCCACACACTCTTTCGTATCTGCACGATTTGCATGGAAACATACGTTGCCTACTATAGACCTACCCCAGGAGTTGTGTGTAGACACCAAAGTAAGAGCTGCCAAGTTTGTAAGGAAGATTATGCACGTACCCGGTAGTAATAGGGGGCGGAGATTACTTGCAAACTTGCATGTAATGGACCTTAAGGATTACAACGTGATCTTGGGATGGGTGGCTCTCTTGATTTACCTTGATTTGTAGGCTATGCCGTGGAAAGAGAGTTGTATTTAGGATGCCGGGGGATAAAGAGTTTACCTTTAAGGGCAGCCAAACTTATTCCCTAGCACAAGAGATTTCGGCTCTTCAGGCACGAAAGTTACTTAGGGGTGGATGTATAGGTTATCTGGCCTCTATCTCTGAGGCGAAGAAGGATGTGGAGATTGTAGTATCAGATGTACCCGTGGTGAGGGAGTATCCTAATGTGTTACCTGAAGAGTTACCAGGATTAACCCCAGAAAGAGAATTAGAGTTCTCTATTGATTTGGTTCCGGGAACGGCTCATGTGTCTAAGGCTCCTTATCGGATGGCGCCTGCGGAGCTTAAGGAGCTGAAGACTCAATTAGAAGAGTTATGCGGACCGTAAGAGGTCTGATCAGAAGTTTCAGGTGGGAGATCTGGTATTCCTGAAGGTATCTCCTATGAAAGGTGTTGTAAGGTTTGGACGACGTGGGAAACTTGCTCGATGTTATACAGGACCTTTTGAGATTTTGGAACGCGAAGGAGTGGTGGCTTATAGGTTACCCTTACCACAGGACCTCGCTCAGGTTCATGATGTCTTTCACATCTCCATGTTGAAGAAGTGTATTCGAGATCCGACACGAGTGATTCCCCAGGTCCCGGTAGAAGTCCAAGAGGATATGTCCTACGAGTAGCACCCAGTGGCTATCTTGGGCCGGGAGGACAAGCAACTGAGGAATAGGACTATTCCATTTGTTAAAGTAAGGTGGAACAACCACTCTGATCGAGAGGTGATATGGGAACGCGAGGAAGATATGAGGAACCGTTACCCGGAGTTGTTTACTTCATTGTAAGCGGAGTTGTAATTTCGAGGACGAAATTTTTGTAAGGAGGGAGGATTGAAAAATCCAAGGATTTTATGGAAATAAAAAAAATGTGTGTTTAAATTCCTTTTAAATTGGAGCATTGGAGAAAATTTTCCTAAAGCATTAAATGGGAGAAAATTAATTTAAAAAGGTTTAAAACCCTAATTAGGGGTTTATGGGAGACCAGAGGGGCTGATTTTTAATTTAGGAAGTCTTAAGGACTAAAAGGGAATTGTCCCCTCTCACGGGGATGGACTTAAATGTGACCTAAAAACTTTCCAGGTATCTCTGGATAATTTGCCACGAGAGAATCTCTAAAGAAATGGGTGAACGGTTGAGATAAGATCATCTCAGCCTTTGCCATATCACGAGGCATTATAACGGCCTCAGAGTAGCCACGTGGCAAGCGCCAGATCAATCAATCTGATCGTGGATCAGATACGAGGCATTGATGGATGGGGTGGTGGAGGCGATCCCACGGTGAGGGCTCACGGAGCGCTCATCGAGAGATGAGTCACAATCTTGATGTAAATTAAGAAGATGCAGGTACATTTGGTTATGTTTTGGATCATGAGCGTTAATCCAATAGGTGTGCAATCCAAGATTTCGTAATCTAATCTGGGCCGTCGGATGCGATCCCTCCTATCGTCACCGTTAATCATCAAAGTGCTGATCTCGAGGCGCCCGTTTCTTCCCCAGCTGCCGGTAACGTCGCGAGAACCCCGCCATTTCCGATGCGTACGGGGCGGAGAAACTGCGTCGGTCGGCAGCGGCTCTGATACGTTGACAACGCTCCGTCTGGTCACCCTAGAGGCTATAAAAGGGACCTCCAGCCCCTCTATCTCGGCATTCAAACCATTGAGGTTTTAAAATTCCGGTGAGCACTCAAACGGAGAAGAAGACGGAGTCCGTCGCGACTGAGTCCTGTCCAAGAGCGGGACCGAGCGAGGGGACCACGGGCAAGAGGCGAGCAGAGAGGGAGTTCTGATGCGAACTTGTGCACTTGGCCCGGCGCGTCGAGAGAGGTTCCACGGGGCTCATGAGCGGGCCGGTATATGTCATTGGGGTGAATTCACCGTGACGATAGCCATTTCGGTAAGATTTTCTTTTTCTTCCGCTGCGATATCTTACTTTATGCTTTGCATGCATTGTGGCTGTGTGAGCTCGTCGAAGAGGCCAGCGACTTCTACCGACGATAGCTTGAAACCTCGGAGGAAGGGAGGGAAGGTGTGGCGTTCGAGGGAGATGGGCCTTGGCGGAGGTTCCTCAGTGGTGAGGTTCGTGATTGGAGGAGAAGCCAGGGGTTTGCTGGCGAGATGACGGACGATAGAGGCTATCTGTCGAGAGAGAGGAATAGTGAAGAAGATGATGGAAAAAAAACAACAACTTAGAAAGTGTGACAAAATCCATGGATTTGATTAAAATGATGTAATCATTTTAATAGGTTTAATTGGCCTATGTGGTGTGACATAATCATTGGATTACCTAGAGTGATTCATATGGAACTATATAGGTGTGACAAATTAAATTGATTAATTGTCTAAGGTGATTAAAAAGATTTAGTAAGATTACTAAAAATGAGGTTTGATTAAGAACTTGGGTGTTGTGAGATTTAACTATTTGATTGGGGTCGATCAAATAAAAATAAAGGGATTTATCAAGCCATGAGAGTTAATTGAATTAAACACCTAAGTCGACGATGGACCAATTAAAGGGGAAATTGGGTCCATTATTTTGAAGGCCCAATGGGCTGGGCTCAAGCAACCCATTAAATCAGATTTTATTAAGTGATAATAATAAGAACAAAGGATGCTAGGAAGGAACTAAACCTTGGGTCACCCAAGTGGTAGGTTATGACCTTAGACCCTGAAGTCATAATTACTCAAATGACGAAAATGCCCTTTCCGAGTTAAAAAGACTAAACTTAAGCTAAGTAATTAAAGGGCTTAGGATGTGGGCCTAATTCAACTGGAATGCCTAGAGAAGACCAATTAAGGTTTAGACTCGACCAATGAAAGAAGCGTTGACTAAGCTTGATCAAGTTGGGGCTAGAGTCAACTAAAGGATATGGAAACAGGGGATAAAGGACTAGAGACCCGAGAGAAGGACGTTGTGACCTGTTAGTGGGTCTAAGCATGCATGAGTAAATAGAGATATAGAGATTTATTGAAATCCCGACTCTAATGGGGTCTATGTATGCCAGATACTCTCGGGGAGTTGTAAGGCATTCCATAGGATACTAGGAAGGCTTCTAGTTGCGACAGGAGGTAAGTACACTTGCCTTGTTCCTACCCGGTTTCGGGCTTTATTTGGATTTGACATTACTCATATTTCAATGATGACATACATGCATCCCTGTTTATTTCTAGATTCATCTTGAGCATGTATGATTTGTTTACGGGATGTTGGTATCCCTTTTTGTTGTGGTCTACTGCCCGGACTCAGTGGAGCGTGGGGGCTCCGATAGGGGAATGTTCAGGGACAGGACCCCCTGGCATTTCTGCATGCCTTACCAGAGAGGCGATTCTCTGGTGGTCTTACCTGTCCGTGGGCATGGTACACTGACCGTGTTAACACGTATAAGAGGTAGTTCTACCGACTTGCGACCGGAGGGTCGAACGACCAGAGGAAGGTAGTGTTTTTCAAACAAGTATTTGCGGACATACCCGGTAGAGTGATCCTTGAGTTTTCTTTGGAACTCATCACAGAGCTTGAGGGCTTCTGTTATCAGGGGTCGTACCTTTGGATTTGTTCTGGTAGACTCCTACGGTTGTAATTTCTTGAAATTGTGACCTCAGTATTTGACATATTGTTTACTTATGTCTTTGTGACCCCGCAGGGGTACTTACTGGGCTTTCCATTCGAAAGCTCATGCGTTTTGCTCTTTCTCTTTTACAGATTCTGAGGTTTAGGGGGTGGAGCCTGAGGAGAGGTCAGGAGGAGATCCGAGGTCTGGGAGTCTCCTTTATCTTTTACCTTGTGAGCTTTACTTTGTGTAGGACTCGTATAGGGGCCAGACTATGTATAGGGCCAAGGACCTTGATGAGTCTATGTTCGTTTGAACCTGGGTTTATTTATGTTATGGATTGTTATCTGCTTATCACATTAAGGCCTTGTATTTGAGTTGAGCTTGTCTCTGCTTGAGTACGGCCGGTCTGATTGGCGATGCAGGTCAGGGATCCGGGTCGGGCGTGGCATGATTAAAGTGGTATCGAGGCGAGAGTTCTCTAGATAGAAGCGGAATAGCGAGAACCCTAGATGCCCTTAGCGGTTGCATAGGCGAGTGTGGAGTCTGGGGTAGTATAGTTAGTGAGTACGTTAGATTGACACTCGGTTTTACACGCAAGATGCCGGGACCGTCGATGCGTCGGGGATTCATCCGATGATGAGGTGGAGTCAGTTAGGAGAACACTCCACCACCCCAAATCTTGACTTACGACAAATGCACATTGCCACTTGAGAGGAGTCCTCGCTTGAGAGATAGAGGAGGGCGGTAGAAGCCATCAGCCGGAAGATTGGCGGGGCTTGAGGACCAGTTACTATCTTTGGTTCGTGGACTTAGAGATCGAGGTAGCTATGAGGAGGCCGATGGGCGTAGGCCGCGAGGGGTTCGGCCGAGTACAGGAGATAGTGAGCCCGAGTATCCCTCCTAGGCGTGTGTGTCGAGCTCGTGACTACCGTCGTAGATTGGGGGTTCATCTTAGGGATAGAGCTATAGGTCCGTCTCCTACCGTTCTCAGGATGCGCTGATGCTTGAAGCGGTGTAGAGGATATGGACACCACATAGTGAGTGTAGGCCACTGCTCTGCAGTGAAGTAAAATGTGGCGGTCAGGAACACCTCACCTTCTCTTTATCAGAGTTGGTGCCTTTGGGTCCTAGTAGGGGACCACGGTGGTCCAGAAGGACATCGACCACAGAGGTGACTACACTCCACTGTATCTTGATAAGCATCACCTTGACTGAGCTTAGTTCCTGTTGTTGGAATAAAAGTAGCCTTACAAACATTTATGTTGTATGAACTACTTATATTATGTCTTTTCGATGTTTTTGTTTCCAGCATGTTGTCTCTAGTTGTTGCTTTTAAATTCAATAAAAGTATGTTTACCATCACTTATCTAGCTGGGAATAAAAGTAACTTTGAAATCTTTAACAGTTGAGCCATGAATCAAACCGCATTGGAGGTTGAGGTGGTAGAGGTAGGGGTAGATGTAGGCGAGGCGACCTACATGAGTGATGATGCCACCGACGGCGTGTGGAAGAAGTACCCCAACCGCAGGATGGGGAGGTACCCCCACCTTTAGATGAAATGGAAGTGGAGCAGGAGGTGCTTGCTCAGTCTAATGCGCAGGTGCCCCAGGCAGAGGGCCAGGATCCAAGGGGGGAGGTACCCCCCATAAGCATGTTAGATCTCATGCGTGAGATGCTGGGGCTAATCCAGTAGACTCGACAGCAGCGAGTTCCACCTCTACCAGCCACCCCCACGTCTAGTAGAGGGTTACTAGGGGTGATTAAGAGACCCTCTCCCCGACCTTTTGAGGGTGCCGCAGATCCCCATACGGCAGAACAATGGATTAGAGAAATGGAGAAGACCTTCGAGGTCTTCCAAACCTCTTGGCGGAGAAGATGGGACCGCCGTCTACATGCTCCAAGGACCCGCGGAAGACTGGTACTTTGGAGAGATCAGATTGAGGAAGGGTGAGGCCTTCCAGACTTGGGAAGAATTCAGGACTGCATTCTTTGCCAAGTAATTTTCTCGGGGACACCTAGTTCAGCTCGGACAACAGTTCTCCCAACTAGTTCAGGGCAGCTCTACTGTAGAGCAATACGAGATGGAATTCGATAGATTGGCCCGCTTTCTGCCTGACATGGTTCCGACAGAGGAGAGCCGAGTAATGAAGTTTGAGGCCGGACTGCGGCCATCACTTAAGAAGATAGTGACTAGCCACATGTGTAAGACTTACACTGAGGTTGCGGCTAGGGCAAAATATACTAAAGCCTCTTGCAAAGGGGGACGCTCAAGGGTCGTCCCAGAAGGAGAAAAAGGACAAGGGGGCAAATAGCCAAGGCCAATCATCGGGAAAGAGCTCTGGGAAACGTAGGCCGACAACAAGTATCGGCCTTATGGGAAGCCGACTAGGTCCACAGCCTCGTCTGGAGGCAAAGGGTCATCAACTAGTGTGACCCAAACCCTAAAATTCTATGAGTGCAAGCGACCGCATAAGAGGTCGCAGTGTCCCAGGATAACGGGAGGATGTTATCTCTGTTTGGGTCTGGATCACCAAAAGGCCCAATGTCCGCAGCGACAACAGAGACAGAGTATGGTGGGAGAAACCCAGGGATCACAACAAGCTTCCAGGCAATCGGTTGGACCACCACCGAGACCACAAGGTGGAGATAAGAAGGGGAAAGCGACATCAGGACAGCCTCCCACCTCAAATCCACCCCAGCAGCAGCAAAGGCCCATGACACATGGACGGGTCTACCATCTTACCACCGAGGAAGCTCAGGCATCAGCTGATGTCGTGGCAGGTACCATTTTTGTTAGTTCATTCTATGCCTGTAACTTATTTGATCCTGGATCCACACACTCTTTCGTATCTGCACGATTTGTACGGAAACATACGTTGCCTACTATAGACCTACCCCAGGAGTTGTGTGTAGACACCCAAGTAGGAGCTGCCAAGTTGGTAAGGAAGATTGTACCAGCATGCCCAGTAGTAATAGGGGGGCGGAGATTACTTGCAAACTTGCATGTAATGGACCTTAAGGATTACGACGTGATCTTCGGGATGGACTGGCTCTCTTGATTTCTTGATTTGTAGGTATGCGTGGAAAGAGAGTTGTATTTAGGATGCCGGGGGATGAAGAGTTTACTTTTAAGGGCAGCCAAACTTGTTCCCTAGCACAAGAGATTTCAGCTCTTCAGGCACGAAAGTTACTTAGGGGTGGATGTATAGGTTATCTGGCCTCTATCTCTGAGGCGAAGAAGGATGTGGAGATCGTAGTATCAGATGTACCCGTGGTGAGGGAGTATCCTGATGTGTTACCTGAAGAGTTACCAGGATTACCCCCAGAAAGAGAATTAGAGTTCTCTATTGATTTGGTTCCGGAAACGGCTCATGTGTCTAAGGCTCCTTATCGGATGGCGCTGGAGAGCTTAAGATTTGAAGACTCAATTAGAAGAGTTATGCTGGGACCGTAAGAGGTCCGTCGGGGAGTTTCGGTGGGAGATGCAGTATTCACGAAGGTATCTCCTATGAGAGGTGTTGTAAGGTTTGGACGACGTGGGAAACTTGCTCGATGTGATATAGGACCTTTTGAGAATTTGGAACGCATAGGGGTGGTGGGTTATAGGTTAGCCTTACGCGGGACCTCCATTTCGAGTTCATGATGTCTTCCACATCTCCATGCTGAAGAAGTGTATTCGAGATCCGACACGAGTGATTCCCCAGGTCCCGGTAGAAGTCCAAGAGGATATGTCCTACGAGGAGCACCTAGTGGCTATCTTGGGCCGAGAGGACAAGCAACTGAGGAATAGGACTATTTCCTTTGTTAAAGTAAGGTGGAACAACCACTCTGATCCAGAGGTTACATGGGAACGCGAGGAAGATATGAGGAATCGTTATCCGGAGTTGTTTACTTCATTGTAAGCGGAGTTGTAATTTCGAGGACGAAATTATTGTAAGGAGGGAGGATTGTAAAATCAAGGGATTTTATGGAAATAAAAAAAAATGTGTTTAAATTCCTTTTAAATTGGAGCATTGGAGAAAATTTTCCTAAACCATTAAATGGGAGAAAATTAAGTTAAAAAGGTTTAAAACTAATTAAGGGTTTATGGGAGACCAGAGGGGTTGATTTGTAATTTAGGAAGTCTTAAGGACTAAAAGGTTATTGTCCCCTCTCACAGGGATGGACCTAAATGTGACCTAAAAAATTTTTAGGGATCTCTGGATAATTTGCCAAGAGTGAATCTCTATAGAAATGGGTGAACGTTTGAGATAAGATCATCTCAGCCTTTGCCTTATCACGAGGCATTATAACGGCCTCAGAGTAGCCACGTGGCAAGTGCGGATCAATCAATCGATGCGTGGATCGGAATCACGAGGCATTGTTGGATGGGATGGTGGAGGCGATCCCACGGTGAGGGCTCACCAGAACTGCTCATCTAGAGATGTGTCACAATCTTGATGTAAATTAAGAAGATCTGGCCGTTGGTTATGTTTGGATCATGAGCGTTAATCCAATAGGTGTGCAATCCGAGATTTCCTAATCTAATCTGGGCCGTCAGATGCGATCCCTCTGATCCTCACCGTTAACCATTGGAGTGCCAATCTCGAGGCACCCGTTTCTTCCCCAGCCGCCTGTAACGTCGTGAGAGCCCCGCCGTTTCACCGTGCGTTACGGGCGGAGAAGTCGGCCGTCGATCGGTGCGGCTGCGGTACGTTGGCGACGCTCCGTCTGGTCACCCTAGAGGCTATAAAAGGGACCTCCAGCCCCTCTGTCTCGGCATTCAAACCATTGAGGTTTTAAAATTCCGGTGAGCACTCAAACGGAGAAGAAGACGGAGTCCAGCATACTGAAGTCCTATGTCAAGAGCGGGACGAATAGGGAGCAGGGCAAGGGACGAGAGAGGGAATTCTGATCGCGAGCATTAATGCGGCGGAACGCATCCCGGAGAGGTTGGCCAGGGAGCTCCAGCGAGCGGGGCTGATGGAGTCATTTGGGGTGATTCTGCAAGTGATGATAGCCATTTTGGTAAGATTTTTTTTTCTCCCTCTGCGATATCTTACTTTATGCTTTGCATGCATTGTGGGTGTGTGAGCTCGTCGGAGAGGCCACTGACTTCACGGCCGATAGCTTGAAACCTCAGCGGGAAGGGAGGGGAAGGTCGGCGGCGTTCCGAGGGAGATGGACGCGAGCGGAGGTTCCTCAGTAGTGAGGTTCGTGATCGGAGGAGAAGCCAGGGGTTTGCTAGCGAGATGACGGACGATAGAGGTTGTCTGTCGAGAGAGAGAAATAGTGAAGAAGATGATGGGAAAAAAAAACAGCAACTTAGAAAGTGTGACAAAATCCATGGATTTGATTAAAATGATGTAATCATTTTAATAGGTTTAATTGGCCTATGTGGTATGACATAATCATTGGATTACCTAGAGTGATTCATATGGAACTATATAGGTGTGACGAATTAAATTGATTAATTGTCTAAGGTGATTAAAAGGATTTAGTAAGATTACTAAAAATGGAGTTTGATTAAGAACTTGGGTGTTGTGATATTAAACTATTTGATTGGGGTCGATCAAATAAAAATAAAGGGATTTATCAAGCCATGAGAGTTAATTGAATTAAACACCTAAGTCGACGATGGACCAATTAAAGGGGAAATTGGGTCCATTATTTTGATGGCCCAATGGGTTGGGCTCAAGCAACCCATTAAATCAGATTTTATTAAGTGATAATAATAAGAACAAAGGATGCTGGGAAGGAACTAAATCTTGGGTCACCCAAGTGGTAGGTTATGACCTTAGACCCTGAGTCATAATTACTCAAATGACGAAAATGCCATTTCCGAGTTAAAAAGACTAAACTTAAGCTAAGTGTTTAAAGGGCTTAGGAAGTGGGCCTAATTCAACTGGAATGCCTAGAGAAGACCAATTAAGGTTTAGACTCGACCAATGAAAGAAGGGTTGACTAAGCTTGATCAAGTTGGGGCTAGAGTCAACTAAAGGATATGGAAACAGGGGATAAAGGACCAGAGACCTGAGAGAAGGACGTTGTGACCCGTTAGTGGGTCTAAGCATGCATGAGTAAATAGAGACGTAGAGATTTATTGAAATCCCGACTCTAATAGGGTCTATGTATACCAGATACTCTCGAGGAGTTGTAAGGCATTCCAGAGGATACGAGGAAGGCTTCTAGTTCCTATAGGAGGTAAGTACATTTTCCTTGTTCATACCCGGTTTCGGGCTTTATTTGGATTTGACATTACTCATATTTCAATGATGACATACATGCATCCCTGTTTATTTCTAGATTCATGTTGAGCATGTATGATTTGTTTACGGGATGTTGGTATCCTTGTTTGCTGTGGTCTACTGCCCGGACTCAGTGGAGCGTGGGGGCTCCGATAGGGGAATGTTTAGGGACAGGACCCCCTGGCATTTACGCACTTTGCCTTGCGAGAGAGGCTGATTCTCTGTTGGTCTTACAGCCGGTGGGCATGGTACAGCGGCCGTGTGCTACGTATAAGAGGTAGTTCTACCGACTTGCGACCGGAGGGTCGAACGACCAGAAGGTCATGTTTTCTGCAAGTAGCTGGACATACTGGCCGAGAGTGATCCTTGAGTTTTCTTTGGAACTCATCACCGAGCTCGAGGGCTTCTATTATCAGGGGTCGTACCTTTGGATTTGTTCTGGTAGACTCCTAGGGTTGTAATTTCTTGGGATTGTGACCTCAGTATTTGACATATTGTTTACTTATGTCTTTGTGACCCCGTAGGGGTACTTACTTGGCTTTCCATTCGAAAGCTCATGCGTTTTTCTCTTTCTCTTTTACAGATTCTGAGGTTTAGGGGGTGGAGCCTGAGGAGAGGTCACGAGGAGATCACGAGGTGCAGGAGTCTCCTTTTATCTTTTACCTTGTGGGCTTTACTTTGTATGGGACTGTATAGGGAGGCGAGACTATGTATAGGGCCATGGACCCTGATGACTCTATGTTCGTTTGAACCTGGGTTTATTTATGTTATGGATTGTTATCTGCTTATCACATTTAGGGCTTGTATTTGAGTTGAGCTTGTCTACGCTTGAGTCTGGCCGGTGCACATTGAAGTGCAGGAGGTCAGGGATCCGAGATTGAGGCGTGACATATATATATATATATATATATATATATATATATATATATTCTTAACCATGCACGTCAAATCCAAAAAGAAATCACATGTAAGCTCTCATGATTTTGAAACTTATATATATATAATCATATATATATTCCTCCATATCTTTACATTTTATAAATGTCTGTCTCTATATATTTTTGTTCCTTAAATCATGTAACTATTGCACCTTCAAGTCAGCCACTTTATAGATAACATTAATATATAAAATAAATCCTTGAATTTTTAAATATTTCAAATTAATAATTAATAATATGTATCCATATATATATATATATATATATATATATATATTAGAGTATATCCACCTTTCAAATCATCTTCACATCTTATTTGATTTGCCACCAATCAATTATTTACATCTATATATGTATTTACCCAAAAGAAGTCATGTATTTATAGTTGAGAAGATCTCATGGTTGCCAACTTGCCATGCACGTTCTCTCTCTCTCTCTATATATATATAATAATATTTTTTTGGTACAATATATATCTTGCATTCAATACATGGTTGCCAACTTGAATGCATGATATATGTATTAGATTATATATATATATAATCTAATACATATATCATGCATTCAATGCTCTCATTAACCAAACCATAATTATATATATAAATATAAATTTATATATAAATACCTATATATATATATATACCACTTTAATCCTTCTTTTCAAATAAAATCCAATAACCTCCAAATACATGGATTTCACTAATTTTTTCTAATTAATTAAAAAAATTAGGAAACATTTATTCCAACAAAAATTAATTCGACCCAACCTTGGGGACTTTCTTTCATTAACCGAAGATTTTTGGAAAATAATTAGAAAAATAAATAACCTAAAATCTTCGGATTTTACACAACTACTACTCACGTTCCGGATTAGGGTAAAACCTAATAGTAACAACCATAGAACACCTATAACAATGTAGTTATATGTTTTGAGAAGTCTCTATATGGCTATGGTTTGGTTGCTGAGAGATCGAGTTCTAGTAAGTACTAGTGTCGGTCCTTGTGGATTCGACTACCCTACCCTCAGGGTACTCTACTACTTGAGTGACCTGCGTCGGAAGCCTCTAAATGCAAGATTATAGAAAAAAGGTTTTATCGCCCCTCCCACTTCCCTTAGAAGAAAACCCATGGTACGTGATCCTCCTCCTATCTTAGGCATGAAACCAAATCTCATTAATGTTCCATTAACTCTCTTTGATTGCCCAAACATGGATATTCTATCTAGGGAAAATTATAAAAAAGTACCTTGTGATTTGTGACTTTTTGAATTCAGTCCTTATGGTTTAAAGTTGAGCAATAAAGACCCTATGGTTTGCCCGTTTATCACTTTAGTACCCTGTAATACTATGCATTCAAGGTCGTGTCCCCGTTTGGATTTCCAACCATATGCATGGGAAGATCATCGAAAAATAATCTAGCCTGTCAATTTTCATACAATTTGGTAACCGTTTGGTCTTCCCACTTAACGGTTGAAGTTCTGGACTGTTTAGATTCCTATAAAATAAAAACCGTTAAGATGAAGATCCTACAAGTTCCCAAATTGTATGAAAATTGGCAGGCTAGCTTATTTTTCGATGATCTTCCCATCCATATGGTTGGAAATCCTTCAAACATGCTCTAGGCGGGCAAACGGGGACACGACCTTGAATGCATAGTATTACAGGGTACTAAAGTGATAAACGGGCAAACCACAGGGTCTTTATTGTTCAATTTTAAATCACAAGGACAGAATTCAAAAAGTTGTAAACCACAAGGTACTTTTTTGTAATTTCCCCTTCTATATACTATCCTCCAAGTAGGGGTTGATCTGGGACCATTAGAGAAAAATTGAATTTCCTACCTCCAGCATATCTAACAAATGGAGAAGGAAAGAATCACGGAGTAGAAGGGGGCAACTAATGCACCCAGACCGACATAAATCACAAAGCCTACACTAGTTTTAACATTAAATTAATATCATAGAGTGCTCAAGGTCTTGGCAAGTAGAAAAAGAGATACCTCGTTAGATATCTCATCCTGATGAGTACATAATTATACATATTTTCATACTATATTTGTGTGCAGTTTGCTTGCCTTTTTAAGCATGGATACCTTTATTTTTTGTGCTACATTTGCATATGTTGTTTTCATTGGATAGGAAAATAGGTGCTTGGAACAAAAGAAGTGAAAATCAAATTAATTAAGAGCAAAGAAAGCTGAAATGAGCTCCAAAGGTCAAGAATTTATTACAAGAGCTACAGGACTTTAAAGCAAATCTCCACTATTCAGATTGAAGAATAGGAAGTCAGGAATACCCAGTTAAAATTTTAGGTCGATCCAATGTGAAAATGGTTATTTGATCAAGTTTTTGATGAAGACTGCACAGACTTGAGAAAAGGAACATGGTCACAGAGCTCCTAACTGCGGTTGTGTCTAGATGCACCGCAGGGCGTGTCAAGCTCGTGTGTAGGCCCGTGTGTAGGCTGTGTGAATCTCAGGCAGGACGAACCAAAAATGCGTTTGTTAAATTCAAGATGATTCCTGACTCATACAAAGGGTTAACACGGCCCTGATATGGCCGTGTTATGTAAATTTGAAGCCTAGAAATGGCCATCATATGCAAATTGTAAGGGGATTTTTTGGCGGATCGACTTTTGGCGATTCTTCTACCGATAGCTAGGGTTTCCGGTGGATATTGAAGGCAAGGGAGGTATCAATCTGGGGAGTAGTTTATTATCTTTTATCATGCCTCCCTCTTTAGATCTTGTTAGGGCTCTCTTTAGTATGAGAGGAGCAGAGGCTAAACCTCTTGTGAGGCCTCAAACTCTAGATCTCTAGGATGAACTTGTGATTGTTTTCCTTTTATTTAATACATAGGCTTTTCTTTTCCATTATTCTTTTAGATTGTCTATGAGTGCTTAATGCTTGTGGTTTGTTAGTGCTAAAGCGTTGATCATATAATTAGAGTTGCTTGATGCATGAAGAGAGATCTCGGTGAAGCTAGATTTGGTCATTGATAATAGGGGATGTGCTCACGCCGAGAGATTGGATGATTTGCAGTATTGTTTGCAACATCAACACACTCTCCGGATTAGGGTGAAACCTAATAGTTAGAATTACGGAACCTACGCTAATTGTTAGCATAAAACAGTCGTATTTCGAAGTCGCTGTATAGGACTAGGGTTTGGCTATCATAAGAGATCAGGGTTAACCTAATTTAGGATTCCTCACGGTCCATGAATACATCAACTAGATTTCCTATGTTAGAAAAATAGTCGAGTAAGGGATTCCTACAAGGATAGAGATCTGGGGTGCCATGATCTCTGTATTAATTAAACCCTCGATTGCCAACTGTTCACTTTAGTTTGAGTTCTTCTTTAGATTACTAAGTTAGGATCAAAAAAATACCAAACATATTTTAGGCTAGATAATAGAATATAAATTAGTACTAACTCTGACATTCCTTGCGGATTCAACTACCTTACCCTAAGGGTAATTTACTACTTAAGCGACCACGTGCACTTGTGGGCTAGCAACACATCATATCCATATGCACAAGGCTAACATCTTCTACCTACAAGAACTAAAGCATGTTGCCATAAATAATGGAACATGGCGATCCTTGGAGGGAAGTGGTATGAAAAATTGGAGGCTATTCTCAATGATGAGACAAGAGGTGGTTCCTGCATCAGGTGGAGTAGTGCTCCACACAACCTCCACGACTCAGATAAAGACCAATTCACAGTCACTATCATATTGGAAGACAGAGCAAACAAAGCGGTGACAAGAAGCGTGATTGCAATAGTATACACCCCATGCAATAAAAAATAGAGAACAATCTACTGGGAGGAACTTAATCTAGCAGACAAAGATGGGATGGTCCACGGTTGCTTTGTCGGACTTCAATGTAATATGAGGTCTGAAGGATTCCAACTCCTCCTCCTACACCGTGTAAGAAAGTGTGGAATTTGAGTAGTTGATATATGATCACCTGCTCATTCCCCATTACTCGGAAAGAAGTTCACATGGAATAATAGGAGGGACTCCCCCACTTTTGTTCGATTGGATATATTCCCCCTATCCCTGGAATGGACTCAGATTTTCTCCTGAATATGGCAAACTATCCTCCCTAGGGTGAGAAGAGATCACACATCAATCTTCCATGAATGTGGCAATCACACCCCACACCCGGCCCCTCTCCGCTTTCAGTGAGAATGGGTGAAAGAAGAAGGTTTTTAGGAAATGATAAGGGAGACATGGGATGGCAAACACTAGAAGGAGATGGAACCTTCATGTTAGCCAAAAAGTTAAAGCAACAAAACACAAACTAAATAAATGGAGAAATAAAGAGCCCACAAGAAGATAATAAGGAAAAAGGAGCTAAAATCTGAAATTGAAAGGTTGGATATTCAATAAGAATTGTGAGGACTCACAAGAGGTAAGGAAAAGCGCCTCCTATAGGACTAAGTATGATAAGCTGATACTAGAAGAAGAAGCCCTATGGCAGCCATGCTCGCGCATCACTTGGCCACAACAGGGAGATCAGAACACAAAGTTCTTCCATACCATGGTGGACAAAAGAAGGAACATCAACTAGATAAAGTAGCTACAACATGAAGGGTAAAACATCTCAAACAAAGAGCAAATAACGAAAGTCATTTCTAAACATGACAATAACCCATTTTAGTGAGGAATGGGATATCTAGAACCCTACAAACCCTCATGCGATAGGACATGTTCCTCCACAAAAATAGGGTACCCCTTGCGATGAAGAGGAACCTTTCGGTGAAGAGGAGATCAAAAGAACCATAGAAGAATTAGAAGCCGATACCCAGACCTTTGGATGGATTTCCGATGACTTTCTAACAAGGGTGGAACCTCATAAGAAACGACACACTCAAACTATTTGAGGACTTTTTCCATGGCACAACCAATATGGAGAAACTGAGCTGGGCACGTATTCTCCTAATCCCTATGACTCAAGCCCCAGAGACGGTGAAAGACTACAGGCCATAAGCCTAATAAATTGCTCAGTGAAAATCTGAGGAGTCCTACGTAAACTAGTGGATAATTCTCAAATGACCTTCATATAAGGAAGAATGCTTCATGATAATATATTGCCTTCTGAAAAGCTTATCCACAAAATGAAGACTGAAACACAAAAAGGGCCAAGATAAAAATTGACTTTAAAAAGGCTTTTGACATAGCAGACTTGAGATATCTATTAGACATTCTCCACACAAGGGTTTTTGGACCCAAAAAAATAATAATGGATCAACACTACTCATATCATCAAAATTCATCTTCCTTATCAATGGTGTGCCGGCTGACTATATTAGAAGCAAATATGGATTGAGATAAGGTGATCCCCTCTCTCTACTTCTATTTGTCCTTGCAACAAATGTACTCTCTACCATGCTTAGCAAGGCAATAAGAGCGAATATATATAAAAGAGTCCAAATAGGTTAAAGTAGAAGTGTGACCATATCAACACTAAAATATCTGAGATGACCTATTGTTGTTACATGCTTTGGTGGATTGGCTGAATTTCACACACTAAACCTGATTTTTTACCTATTTTAGGGACTCCATGGCCTTCAAATAAACTATAGCATGAGTGTCCTCATCATTTGTCCAAGACTGAAGAGCACTCCACCCAGGATCTTACACCACTACTTAATGGCTCAATTACAACCCTCCCAATCAAGTTGATGCAGGAGGCAAGAGTCAGATGTTTCCAGGATGGCGGGTCAATGTAAAGATGGGAGGTGGTCGAGTCAATTCCAAGATTGAGTCGGTTTTTGACACGTTTCGGTATTTTGGCCATAACTTTGGCTACAGATACCGGATTCGCTCGCTTAACCCCAATTCGGAAAGCTCGGCTCGATGCACACGTGGGGTCCATCCAGCTTTGCTCAATGGACCTTTTCTTCATTCTCAAATTCCACTATTTTCCCCGTCGTTTATTTGTTTTTCAGTGTTTTTTGTTATTTTTGGTAATATTTTGTATGCCAATTTAGGATAGGATATGAATTCGATTTGAACTCGGATTTTTAGGAGTTATCTGTTTTGTTTAGTTATTTTAGAATTTCTAGGTTATCTAGGTTAGTTTTTTTTAGCTATATAAACCCCGCTTGTGGGTTGAATTTTATTCATTGATTGTTAAGTTATATTTTCCTTTTAAAGTTTCATAGACTTTTCTTATCTGTTTGTCCTCCCTTTTTCTTGTTCTTTTATCAATCCCCCCTGTTTACCACCGTCCGCAGGTTAATCACTACCCTGCCCGGCGTCACAAGTACTTGAGGGTGCCTTGATAAGTGCAAAATAATAGATATATTTCTATAGTATTTACATCCATTTATACCATTGTCTCGTATCAATTTCTCTATTTTTTCACTCCTTCTGGTTTGTTTTGTGATTCAGCAGGTAAAATAGGTACCTTGAGCGAAAGAAATGATAAATGGGACAAATCAAGATGAAATGCGCTGAAAAAGGACTTTACAAAGATGTGCACTGCCTAGACACATATGTGCACGAGCATGCATCTGCCCGTGCACTCCTCAAATTTCAAACTGCGTGGACCATGTTGCAGAAGTGATGCATGTGAGTCGTATTTGGATGCACTGCGCTTCGTGCTAAATCAATTTGAATTCTATATAAACCCGCCCGAAGGCATGGGATTTAATGGACTTTTGGGGACAGGTCTTGGCGGGTTTTCAAGCAATGGCTAGGGTTTCAGGAGATGATCAAATGAGGAGAAGGCATCAAGCAAGGGGGTACCCTATGTTTTCAATTATGTCCTTCTCCAATATCTTTGTTATGACTTTCTATAGTATGAGAGGCTAAACCCTCTTGTGGTGCCTCAGACACATGAACCCTAAGATGAATTGTTCTTGAATTTATTTTATTAATTCTTGTGAGTTATCTTTGCATCCTATTGTTGGATTTATGTGGTTATGTTTGCATGAGCCATAGTTATACACCTCGTTGTATTGCAGCGAAGCACATAGGTGTTTTTGGTTATGATCTGTGTGTCTAATAAGGCATTAGACCATATCTCACTATGTTAGAACACAACTAGGCCCATGTAATTGAGTCTGATTAGCATACAGAGCGATTGAATGAGGAATCTAGATGGTGCAATTGCCAATCTCCCCAAGAATTAGTAATAGATAACCAATATCAGGATATCAATCATTAGTGATGAATGTATAATTATACATATTTTCTTATCATATTTGCATGCAGTTTGTATCTATTTTGGCATATTTTCTTCCACTTTTGTGTGTTGTTGGGGGTTTTATCTAATTGGACAGATAATCGGGCATTGTGGAGAAAAGAAGCTAATTTTGGAGGAATTCTGAGCAAAAAGGGATTGAAATAGCACTTGATTCCGTCCTCCACACAGGTGTGTCTCTGAGGCATGTGGATTCAAATAAAGAGCAAATAAAGGTCATGCTCAACCTTTGGCAACACGGCCATGTGTTAGATGACATGACCGTGTATCACATGACACGAGCGTGTACTGGCCTATGTCTATGAAGAAAACGCATTTCTAGAAGGCTGCTAACAAGCACACGACCATGTATTAGATGACACGGGTGTGTATCATAAAATATGAAATCTATAAAATGTCATCGGTTCTATTTCACTAGTGACTTTTAGCGCATCTAGGAATCGACGGCCAGGGTCTCAAAGAGAGAGGAAGGCGGAGGAGATAGAGTGACAGGAAGTTTATGGTTTCTTTTATGTCTTCCTCCTTTGTTTTTATGATGTTTATTATTAGCATGAGAAGCTAAAGCTTTTGTGGTGCCTCAGACTCTTGAATCTTAGGAAGAACTATTGACCCTTCTTTTATTAATATTAGTTTTCCTTTTTATTATTTCCTTGAGATTATCTATGTATGCTAGCTTTGAATGGTTTTGTTAGTGCGAAAGCGCCGACCATGCTATTAGAATTGCTTGATGCATGATGAGAGATCACAGTCAAGAAAGCTAGGCCTAACATATATAATAGGGAGGGAGGAGGGGGTGCGTTGAGAGATTGGGTGTTTTCACCGTATGTTGTCCAGCGCGACGAACTCACTCTCAGTTAGGGTAAAACCTAACAGTGGGAATCATTGAACACCAGAACAACACAGTCGTACGTGAGAAGTCTCCGTATGGGACTAGGGTTTGGTTGTTGAGAGATCGGGACCAACTAATTCAGGGTTCACTACGGTCCAGGAATATATTAATTAGGTTAAAAGTATTAGAGGATTAGTCATAAGGGATTCCCAGGAGGATAGTGATCCGGGGTATCATACTCTCTTGATTGTTAAACCCTCGATTACCAACTCTCACTTAATTTAGTTTTCTTTAGGTTTGGTTAGGATAAGATCACAAACAATATTTTCTAGGCTAGGTAATAGAGTTCTAACGAGTACTAGTGCTGGTCTCTGTAGATTCGACTACCCTACCCTCAGGGTACATTACTACTTGAGTGACCCCGTGTAATTGCGGGCTAGCAGCAGATCTATTAGCAAGGGATTCCAAGAGGGATTGTGATCCAAGGTGTCTCGCTCCATCTCTAATTACCCACAATCTACCAATTGTTCAGAACAACAGTGAATTCCTTCTCCAGAATTCCTAAGCTTGAATAAGCATAACAACATAACAACATTGAATATAGATCGGGATTCAAGTTTTTTTTTTGGTTTTTTTTTATGTTTTGCTGTGAATATATGAATACCTTAGAATTAATACTTGTACGAGTACGGATTCCTAGTTAATTCCTGCTCTCGAGCTTGAATAAGAAGAACAATAGTGAATATAGGTTGGAATTCATGTTTTTTCTTTTTTTATGTTTTGCTGTGAATATGAATACCTTAGAATTAATAACTTCCTATTTGTTTTGTTTTGCTTTGTTAAATCTCATGCTATATCTCTTTTGCCTTGAAATCAACTTTCTTAATTAGTAGTTAATTAATGAAAGATTAAGAAATCATCACATATTGATTATTTTTCTTTCCCTTGGGCGACCAAGAAAATTTGGTGAAGTCATGCATGAGTTTATTTTCAATGGTTGTGCATTTCATTTAATGCTTCTATCTAAGGAGTATTGTTTTTCCTGTCGATGAATTTTTAATGTCTAAGAGGAGTACATAACCAACTTCTACAAAGAAAATAAACAATCTAATGAAAGTACAAGGCCACTGTATTCATTTCTAAGCTTCCAACATTTGTGAAAAATAAATTACTCATGCAAACCTTTCCTCTTAGACAGTTGCTTTTTATCACATGGAGTAGATGTACTATTTTGTTTGCTTTTGATTGAAAAGTTGGGACAAAGAACAAGCTGGTCTTTGGTTTTGAATCACAGCCCAGCTACCATTATGATGATGCATCCTCTTCAATATGTCATGAATCAAACTTACACAATGCTAGAGATATCAGCCAGCAGGTGGAAATTGTTATCTCATCTACAAAGCAAAGGGTTGATTAGACGGTTGATGAGAAGATACAATGGCAAGAGATTGAGATTCAGGTAACTGTTAGAGAGGAGTTATAGGGATGACTTCGAAAGATGCAGTGGTAGTTTTAGGAGTAATTACAGAAGATGTTAGAGAGTCATGATCTTGACCATGTCATCTACTCACTATTTGATAGGACTTGAGGCGAGACTGTCATGTTGAAATTCTTATTTTGTATTTCTTTATATAGATTGGCAATTGTATGTGCATCTTATAACATTTATATATATATATATATATATATATATATATAACACATTGATCTACTAAGATGTTATAAGATGCATATATATATATATATATATATATATATATATATATATATATATATATATATATATATATATATATATATATGATATGCATCTTATAACATCTTAGTAGATCAATGTGTTATATATATATATATATTATGTATTATGCTTGTATTACAGGGGAGCGATTATATTTTCTATTATGAATTTATAGGTGGTATTTAAAATTATACTACAAGGGACCGATAAATTAAAATATATATTGGCAGAAAATATAATAATTAGCGAGGGAATAGTTAGGGAATAGTGAGGGAATAGTGAGGGAATCAATTTAAAAATATTAGCTAAGATAGATGAGCCCTAGCTAAATAGCTAGTAAAAATCCCTTGCTATAAGTCCTCGTCATTGAAAAAAAATTTAGCGAGGGATGTAGCTAGGTAATAGCGACGGAAGATTTTCTCTTGCTAAATAGATAAAGACAAATCCCTTATTGAAGGCTAGCAAATGAGAAGAGTTTAGGACGGAATAGCGAGGGTATCCCTTTCCCTTGCTAAATGGCTAGAGATATTTTCCATCGCTAAAATTCAACAAGGGACATTTCTCTCGCTAAATATTTGCTTCGATCAAAATAGCAACAAAAAATTCCTCTTTATTTCCTAGCTCAATAGAATTTAGTGTGGGAAATTCATGATTTAGCTTTAGATTTTTCCTAGCTATTTTCTTATTTTCTTGTAGTGTATACATTGGCATCTAATAATATTTAGTCAATATTAGGAAATCAAGCGTTATCAAGGGATTTCTAAGGGGATTGTGATCCAAGGTGCCGCGCTTCATCTCTAATTACCCACAATCTACCAATTGTTCACATTAGCTTCTTTGGTAAGTTTAATTCGTGAATTCTCCAACCACTTCCTATATTTTCTTGGTCTAGATAGTAAAATATAGTACTAGTATACCAGTCTTTGTGGATTCGACTATCCTACCTTTGGGTACTTTACTACTTGATCGACCCCGTACACTTACGGAGTGTCGTCGCGCACTCTATATGTACATCAAGTTTTTGGCGCCGTTGACGGGGACTAGCAACGCTAGGAACATTATAATTTGTTACTCTAGTTATTTTACTTTGTCTTGTTCGGTTTTATCCAAAAATCCAAAAAAATTCATAAAATTAAAAACACAAAAATATTTTGGCTTTTTGGTCTAATTTCGCTTTTCTTTCTGTTTAGGTGCTAGTGTATGACTAGAAGCAGTGTCCCATATCCAGTGGAAGTACCTGACCCGTACTTTGAGTATTACCTACGTCGTCAAATAAGAGAAGCCCTTACCAAAAAGACAACAATAGTACGGAAGTCAATCAACCAGAACCAATGGCTGCTCCAACCCGATCTATATCGAATTTTGCTAGGTTGAACCTGGATGGTATTGGCTCAAGCATCATTCCACCTAGGGTCAATGGGCACAATTTTGAACTAAAACCTTATGTCATCTAGATGGTTAACATTCATGCTAATTCGATGATTTCCAAGATGAGGACCCGTACGTACACTTGACAAGCTTTTTGGAAATCAGTGACACAATTTCAATACATGGAGTATTCTCAAACTTTATACACCTCAGATTGTTTCCCTTCTCAGTCTGAGGTAGAGCGAAACAATGGTTGGCCTCCCTACCCAATGGTTCCATCACATCTTGGACACAGTTGGCAAAGAATTTTTTGATGAAATACTTTCCACCGACCAAAATAACGAAACTACAGAGCAATATCTCTTTCTTCAAACAGTTAGACTTGGAAACATTATATGACACATGGGAGAGAGATAAGGATATGCTCAGAAAGTGTCCACAACATGGGATAGAAGATTGGATGTAAGTCTAAATCTTCTATAATGGATTGAATGTAGCTACAAAACAAATGTTAAATCAGCAGCTGGAGGCTCACTTTACAGTATGGACCCTGAGGCAGCCAAGGAGCTAGTAGATGAGATGGCTACAAATGAATATCAATGGAGTTCTGAGACAACCAAAACAAGAAAGGTAGCCGGAGTCTAGAATATGGATGTGTTAATAACCCTAACAGCTTCGGTGGAGGCACTCCGCAAGAAGATAGATAACATCAGTGCTCAAAAGCAAACTATCCCACTCCAAACCAAAGTGTCGAACCGCGTCGGCAAGCCATTTTGTACCTGCGCATAAATAGGGACAAGTCCCCACACGGATGTAAGCCTTCAAATTTCTTGGTATAAAATATGCATACAAAGTACAAGTAGGAATGAAATCAAATGGAGTTTACACAACTCTATACAAATACATAATAGATAGTACGGATCTACATCACTATACAGAAATAATCCGTCAACCCTAGTATCCAACCACAATACAAATACATCAAGTCTCTCACACAAGAGAAGGAGCTTCGGAGACCTCAAATAAGAGTAATGAAACCAGCAAACTGCTATGCAGATGACCCCCGCTTACGCCCGATCCTAAGCCTCGTCGTCACCTAGGAAAAAGAGTCAACCAAGTGCATGAGCCTAAAGAACATACTCAATAGGATCACAAGAAATCAATAAATGTGGCGCAAGGCCATAAAGAAACAAGGCATATCTAATTCCAATATCAGAATCAAACCAAAATATAAGTACACATACATTGAAGGCATACAAATATCCTTAAATGATAGAGGTGTATACTATAGAGCAGAATATCAACTAAAATAAAATCACAAGCAAGTGATACATCTCATAAAAGTGAATCAAAATCACAGAGTACTACATCTCAGGCATATATGATACTACAGTATAACATAACACGACCGTAGCCAGTCAAAGTAGAGTATACCATCTTGGTGTAACATGACCCGGCGTCGCCGGTCGAGACCAAGTTCACCATCTTTGGCCTCACTTTCCGGATAGCACTAATAACAGAGAAGAAAACATTTGCACATGACCCTTTACTTATGCTCACTAAGCGGAGCCTAGAAAATAGTTTTGGGGTTTATAAGCTTGGGGAAGGGCCTAGAAATGAGTATCATACTATACAAAGGAGATGCCACGATGTCTGAGAATACAAAATATAGAGTAGAAATCAATGTTCAAAGGAAATAACATAATCTGGCGAACAAGTAATAGGATTCGAAGCAGTAGAACAAAGATGGGCCCCAACATCCATCTAACAAGACAGAATAGAAATCATAAGAGGACTATGAGTTGGAAATACTCACAGCACCGGCGTGAGAGCCTACCAGGTTTCACTGCTAGGACCTACTCGGGTCCGAGCCTTCTAATGGGGTCCAAGTCCACTATACACGTACTATACATGATAATCAACTATCACACCACATTTCAAAACAATAGAATTGTATTAAACGTATTAAATACCCAAATTATGAATCTACAGAAATGTTGGCTTTTTAATTTATAACCAACGAATCCGGGCTTTTAGACACTGGCCCATACCATTTTCCTTAGTTTTGACAAGTCCCCAAACTATCGAGACAATTGGAAATAAATTTGGGGTCTTTCGTAAAATGCCAAAAATTACTATTCTTGGAAACTATAACACCTACAATACCCCGCAGGATTTTCTTCACATAACATGAAGAATATGACATTCTGTAAAATCTTTCAAGTTTCTTAAGCTTACAAATCTAAAAAACAACTAAATGGTCTCTTGAAAGTTTAACTTCAATGAATTACGGCAACTTACACCATTACAATAAGCTCAATACTAGTTTCACACTAAGTTAGGTATATCAGCGATAACATAGCATCTAAATTCACCCATCAATCAATAGGAATGCGCCATAATAAAATTTCTATAGATTCAACAAACTTTGCTTGTGCGCAGCAAGTGTACATTAAACCAAGAAAATTTAGTCTTATATGTCTATCTATATATGTATTTTGTTCAAGGTTCCAAGATGCGGCAAAGATAAAATGAAACCATCGAGATTCCTAGACTAGCAAAGCTAACAAGCAGATGCACAAAAGACTAGAAAATCACCCACGGATGTCAAGAAGCTCATCAAACACATGCTTGTTCTACAATTCAAACCAAAAAGCTAATCAAATCTTGCATTATTATCAATAACTTAAATATAGTCTCAACTTCCATATATATGTAGGGCCATTA
Organism: Dioscorea zingiberensis; assembly: GCA_026586065.1. Lineage (NCBI taxonomy): Eukaryota > Viridiplantae > Streptophyta > Magnoliopsida > Dioscoreales > Dioscoreaceae > Dioscorea > Dioscorea zingiberensis. The sequence goes on along the minus strand of JAGGNH010000029.1, from coordinate 22,984 downwards.
TCGATTAGCAACTTCAAGGTCTACAAGTCCACAGTTGCATCCAATGAATACACGCGTTTAATTCTGCATTTCCTTGATTTTATTAGAAAATTCGATCAGTCATAGAGAAGCATCAATCCAGGCCCCTAATACTCCAAATTTAAAGTATCATAGACAATTCATGGCATGGACAAAACTCCAAAACAAAATCTCCCTTTTCCCTTACACTAATTTCTCAAACCACAAAAGGAAGTATCCCAACTGAAACCTTCAAACCTTAGTTCATAACATCACTTATGCCCAATTGTTGGTTTAGATTTGATTCTTTTGCAATACACGAGAATCATCTCCAATATATATATATAGGAGCATCTAAGGTTTAACTTCGAGAAAATTATCGATAAGAATTTCCACTCAAACAATCTACCAATATACTGGTATCAATTAAATGAACAGAATTATTATGTGGTAAAGACTGATTTATTATAAAGAAATCATCAAGAGCCCATGACTCCCTCAGCTATTTCCAAAACATAAAAGCTCTAAACCTCTCACTAGATTGTCAACACCATAATCCAGGAAAACCTTAAGGCTTTTGAGACACATCAAAATACTCTATGAACCCAAAGAAACTATGCATGCAACTAGAACCACCCAAAGGACCAAACATTCAGACAGATGAACAAAGAACTCCATTATCGAAATAAAGGAAAGCAAGAGATCAACTATCATTACTAGAAGAAGGAGAAGGTCTGGTGGCGGTCATCCCCGGAATAGCTAGACTGAAGTCGAGCAAGGGGGTTGGGGAAGGCGTAAGAGTCAAGCTCAGCGAGAAAAAGAGGGATTGGGGCCACTCCCACATCCCCGAGGCCATGGCCTTGTTCCCACTCCTCGACAACTCCTTCTCGGCCTCCAAGACCTTGATTTCGCACTGTTGCTTCACCGATCAGAACCTTAGCACTACGAAGGCTCCCACTAAGAACTAGTTCACCACCCTATCCTTGCTTCCCACCATACTCTGTAAGAATGTGTAATCACAATTCTAAATTATGACATCTAATATGTCATGATGCTAATATAATTATAATGCGGAAGCAGGATCACATACCTCCAGCCATAGCAAATCAGACAAAATGACAAGACTGAATCTGCACTTAAAACTAGGGACTCTTCCAATCTATCCCGTTTTCTCCCGTCAATGGAGCTGGGTATTTACCAAGAACGATAGATCAGGGACCCCTAGTGTTGTTCTATATATAACCTTTCCATTAAAAGTTATCTCCACTTAAACAAAATTTTAAGTAGATCATTATCCAAACTACCAATTAGGATTAGAATAGGATTCTAGTGATAAAGTTATCAACCACTTTATTTAGTTTGAATTCAAATTGGATTAATATCATCACAAAGTTAATCCCAAACAGAATTTAAACTAACATTCTCCCCCTTGGTTTAACTTTATCATAAGTAACTAAATATCCACACAAATTAATCCGTAAATCTGCATGCTTGCACAGAAAAATAAAAATAAAAATTACACGAATCATGGCGTAAGTCATCATTTATAAAATGACTATTACCTTTCCGCATCACGATGCAGTCTCTCTCTTTAGTGCAAACCTAAATATAGTATTTTATCATAATGAATAAGCCAGATGCTTATTCAGGTCCAACACATAAATTAATATGCATAAATTAAACAATTGTCATTCTCAAACATAATGTATACACTTAAAGAGAATCACAACAATAAATACTTGATAGTTTCCTAAAATGAAATTAATTGTTCATAGAGAAGAATGAAGACTCATATGTTCTATATGATCTCTAAACAATTTTCGTGATAAACCTTTTGTCAAAGGATCTTCAATCATCAATTCTATGCTAATGTGCTGAATGGTTACTTCATTGGCAGCCACATGCTTCTTTAGAGCTAAATACTTGATATCGATATACTTACTATGACTACCACTCTTGTTATTCTTAGTGATAAACACAGCAGCAAAATTATCACAATATATGCTTAATGGCTTAGATATAGAATCAACAATTCTAAGCGTTGATATGAAACTCTTCAACCAAATACCTTGGGAACTAGCCTCAAAATATGAAACGAACTCAACTTCCATAGTGGAAGTAGCAACCAAAGACTGTTTTGCACTTCTCCATGAGATAGCACCACCGGCCAACATAAAAATGTAACCAGAAGTTGATCTCCGAGTATCAAAATAACCCGCGTAGTCTGAATCTGAGTATCCGACAACATTCAAGTCGTCTGATCTTCTGTATGTAAGCATGTAGTCTATCAAAACCTGAAGGTACCTCATCACTTTCTTTGCAGTATTCCAGTGGCAGGGCCCTGGATTATTTTGATATCTTCCTAACATCCCCATAGCATATGCTATATCCTGTATTGTGCAAATCTGAGCATACATAAGGCTTCCAACGGCTAAAGCATACGGGATGTTCTCCATCTGTTCCCTCTCCAAGTTACTTTTAGGACATTGATCCAAATTAAATTTATCACCTCTCACAATAGGCGCAACACTAGGTGAACAATTTTTCATCTGGAATCTCTCAAGAATTTTATTAATTTAGGCTTCCTGAGACAATCCCAAAACTCCACGGGATCTGTCTCTATGTATCTTTATACCAATAACATAAGATTCCTTGCCCATATCTTTCATATCAAAATTCTTAGAGAGAAATTGCTTCACCTCATGCAACATACCCCTATCATTGGTTGCAAGCAAAATATCATCAACATACAGGACTAGAATGCAAAATTTATTCCCACTATCCTTATAGTATATGCATTGATCCTTAATGTTCTCAACAAAACCAAATGAAGAGGTAACATCATGAAACTTCAAATATCACTGACGGGAGGCTTGTTTCAGTCCATATATGGATTTTTTAAGTCTGCAAACCAAGTTTTCACCTTCACTAGAGAAGAATCCTTCAAGTTGTTTCATATACACCTCTTCTTCTAGATCTCAATTAAGGAAAGCTGTTTTACATCCATTTGATGTAATACAAAGTTAAAATGAGCAAATCCTTTGGCAACAAATCTAGCCTTGTAACGCTCATTAGGAAAGCAGTTTCTTCTTTTTGCTATACCGTTTTGATCCGGTGAGCCAGGCATAGTGTATTGGGCTACAATACCATGCTCTTCAAGAAACCTCACAAATGGACCTGGTGCTTGTCCATCCTCTGTGTACCTACCATAATATTCTCCACCTCTATCTAATCTCACTATCTTTATTTGCTTACCGTATTGTTTCTCTACTTTAGCTTTAAAGACCTTAAAAGGCATCTAATGCTTCACTCTTATTATCAAGCAGAGTAGAGATACATACAGCGTGAGTAATCATTAATAAATGAGATGAAGTATTTCTGACCATGTGAGTCCATCTCTGGACTACAAATATCTGTATGTATAATTTCCAATAAGGTTGAACTCCTCCTAGCTAGCACCTTTCTTATTCTTGTTGGCATGCTTTCCCTTTATGCAATCCACACAAGTTTGAAAGTTGGTAAAATCAAGAGGGTCAAGAATTCCATCCTTCACCAACTTTTCAATTCTCTTTATAGAGATATGTCCCAATCTCCTATGCCATAACATGGAAGAGCTTTCATTCATAACACTACGCTTAATACCAACATTGCCCTTCACATTATAATAAACATTATTTTGTGAAATAAATTTGAAAAAGACCATCACACAATGTACCATTCCCAACAAGAGAGGATTTATAAAAACAAGCGAAAATATGTTTCATAAAAATTAAAGGAATTTCCTAATGCTACAAGTCATTGGGCTGAAATTAAATTTATAGAAAAGTAGGAATATAAAATGTCTTTCCCAAATCTAACACAAATCCGAATCTAAAACTAATTTACCGCGTTCACGACCACCTTCACATGTGAACATATCTTATTCCCTAAATAGATAAATTATTCATTTTTAAATCGGTATCCTTGACTTAAGAAGCCCGACAAGGTATTAGAAATATGGATTGTAGTACCAGAATCAATCCACCAAGTGTTATCACAAACATCAACCATATTAGATTCATAACAAACGAAAGAGTTTTCATTACCTTTCTTCACAAGATGTATCTTGAGTTTCGGACAATCCTTCTTCATATGCCTTCTTCTTATAGAAGAAGCAATTGGATACTTCGGAATCTGAATAGGTATTTTGTCTTTATCCCTTTTAAAGCAGTACGTCCTTTCTTCTTATCACGAGTAGCCAGGTGTGCACTTTCACTCTTTTCCAATAGCAACCTTCTCTTGAACACACAAGGTCACAAGTTCATTAATAGACCATTTATCCTTATGTGTGTTATGATTCATGAAAACTCAAGATACATCTGAAAACTCAATTTTGTCTAAAGCTTTAAGCTGAGCTGCTAGATCTCTTATCTTCATGATGTGCTCTCGCACACCTTTAACACTTGTGAGCTTCATGGATAATAATTTGGTTATGAGAGTGCTAGCAAGAGCCTTATCCAAAGTCTCAAATTGATCATCAATTGCCTTAAGTAAATCTCTTACATATGCACAATTTGGGATTGACCACACGGATACTAGTAGATATATGAGTCTTAATATACATCATGCTTAAGCAATTGGATGCAGCTCCCACCGTTTCATCTGAGCAATCACACACGGAGGGCTATTATGCAGCCGGCTTACGAGTGGTTCATCCTTCCTTATAGCATAGTCAAGATCCATGCATCCCAATTGGAGAAGAATCATTTCCTTCCAAGTTTTATAATTATCACCCTTCAACATGGGAACATCACATTTTTCATCAAAAACAATTGATTGTATTGCTGCAATAAACAAATAACATACATAGTTTGCTAATATCGAGACTAGAAATAAGTTGGCATGCTTGCCAATGCAAACCATACCTAACATAAATCAATTTGTCATCACAATATCCTTGTGGGCTAAGATATAGATACAAAGTAGATTCACAACTATTAATAAAACTAATGGATAATTAAAGTTTTCTTAATACACGTAGGCTGACTTAAAATTAGAAATTAACCATTATTTTATCACGATAAATTATGTAAATAAAATAAAATCCCTGTGGGGTAAAATTATTATATTAAACATAATTAATCACAATTTGCCACACGATAAAACTAATAAATAATTAAAATTCCTTAATACCTGTGGACCTCTTAAGAAATAAAAATTATTTTTTATTTTATTCTAATTAATTATGAAAAATATAACAAAATCCCTGTGGGTAAAATTATTATATTAATCATAATTAATCACAATTTATGTCATTCAAACTAGATGTGATCAATCACACTCATAATGTGTAAATTTTTTTTTTTTAAAGAAAGATCATGGGTATTGTGGCCACCCTATAAAAAAATAGAAAACTCATTCGATCACATGACATGTAAACAATATGCATGCAAAATAATTAAGTATACTAGTTACAATTAATGCTCTCCATGTATGAAAAACTCATACAAACTTACCCTCAGGAAAAATAAATAATTTATTAGGTTTATACATGCAAAAGCACAACCAATTTTAATTAAAAGAAAACAGTAAGACAACAATTTTTTTTTTCTTGCACAAATACCCATGAATTTATTTTATTCAAGTTTCATTCAAAACATTGAAACAAAATAAATAAATTATTAAATAAAAAACCTTATTTTAGGGTTTCCTACAAAATCTTCATGGCAGCTTGCCGCCACTTGCGCAACAGCGTGCTTGGATTTGCCCTGTACCCTATATCAGGGCTCGGTTTGACTTTGGGCCCAATGCCCCTTTATTCAAACCCTCTAAATCAAAAGCAATTTATTAGACAAACCCTAAACTCATGTATGCTAGACAAAGATATATAAAAAAGCTCTAGATACCAAATGTAAGAATTATATAATCACAATTCTAAATTATGTCATTTAATATGTCGTGATGCTAATATAATTATAATGCAGAAGCAAGATCACATACCTCCAGCCATAGCTAATCAGACAAGATGACGAGACTGAATCTGCACTTAAAACTAGGGACTCTTCCAATCTATCACGTTCTCTCCCGTTAATGGAGAAGGGTATTTGCCAAGAACAATAGATCGGGGACCCTTAGTGTTCTATATATAACCTTTCCATTAAAGGTTATCTCCACTTAAACAAAATTTTAAGTAGATCACTATCCAAACTACCAATTATCTTTAGGATAGGATTCTAGTGATAAAGATATCAACCACTTTATTTAGTTTGAATTCAAATTGGATTAATATCATCATGAAGTTAATCTCAAACAAAATTTAAACTAAAATGCTCATCACTATGCTCCTCACTGCCTCCATTTCTCTTCAAGTTCTGTCTCTCTCTCGACCACTGAGAACGTGGCAGCCATGACCCCATAATTGATGCCCTTTGAGGTCTTATAGGATGAAACAGCGGAGCTAAATTTGAAAGATAAAATAAAAATAAATAAAATAATTAAAAAAGAAAGATGGGACATGGTTTCCCCATCTATTACAAGTCATACAAGTCTTCTTTAAGAGGCATGGAGGCGAAATTTGAAATGGAATTGCAAACCTTACGAGGAATAGAGGATAAAATCCTCAGTGGAGTGACAATGGATATTGTACTCTTTTTCAATTCAACCCCTAGGTTCAAGAGTAATTAAATAGGTGTCCCCACCTGTCAAGTTTTAGTGGAGAATTTTATATGTAGGTCCAGAACTTTCCATGTAAATTTCAAACAAACCACCTAGAGTCAATGTATTGCCCAAATATTAGTATAAATCCAATAAATGGAAAAAAAAATACTAAGCCGGACAAAATAAGTGATCTAAAAAAAATTTTAAATTTTACTAAAATTTCTGGGGTGGTTATTACACAAACACTAGTAATGACGTGTAGTGGATGTGGGAGGAAGATAGAAGAAGGTAAAACCGAACAAGTAGAAGAAGTTGAGTACATAGGAAGAGCTCAGAATAATCCATACAGCTCCATATACAACCCTGGGTGAAAGAATCACCCTAACTTCTCCTATGGCATCCTACAGCAAACAAGGACAAATCCACCAGAAAGAAGTCAACTGCTACCCCAAGGTAATCAACCACCACCACAAGAAAAGAAAGGGGCAAGCTTGGAAAGCATGATCATGTAGTACATCCATCCAAATGAAGCACGAGCTGTTAGACATAAGGAGATGATGAGAAACCAGCAAACATCTTTACAGAATCTCAAACATCAAGTCGCCAAGATAGCTAAGTCGTTGGCATGCAAAAAGACCAGTAGGCACTCTCCTAAGTAATACAAAAGTCAATCCAGGGGAGCCTGTCAAGGCCATTACTCTCAGAAGTGGAACAGATATGGCACCACAGCAGGTCAAGGAGGCTAGGGAAACACATGTTACACTCCCCGATGAGGACAAGTCAGAAACTGAAGGAGAGCCAGGTACGAGTAAGGGAAAGGAAGCACCTATGGTTCCTAAGTATAAACCGAAGATACCTTACCCAATTAAGTTGAAAAAGGATCAATATGATGAAAAGTTCAAAAAAAAATTTGATGTTTCAAGGCACTATACATCAACGTTCCTTTCATGGAAGCACATACACAAATGCTATGATATGCAAAATTTTTGAAACAAGCTGGTCACCGACTAGAGGAAGTTAGAAGAAGTGTCCATGGCAACCTTAAATGAAGAATGTTAGGTGAGTCCTCACCAACAAGCTCCCAAAGAAGGAACAAGACCCAAGGAGTTACATTATCCCTTGTACCATTAGAGAATTGGTGGATGAAAAACCTTGGCATATATTGGAGAAAGTATCAATCTCATGCATTTATAAGATATTCAGTACAGGGAATTTGAGAGCAAACCAACAAAAATGACACTTTAGATGGCAGATAGGTCAATCAGTTACCCTCAAGGAGTATTTGAGGATGTATTAGTGAAGGTCAACAAGTTTATCTTCCAATGAATTTCTCTATTTTTGTGCTCTATTGGGTATTTTATTGTCAATGGGCGAGGTAAGCGGGGGCTAGAAACAAAAGAAGCAAAAATGAGACAATTCCGGGCAAAAAGGGATGAAAAAGCATATTCCAAAAAGAACGACCACAAAGCCTTGAACGGGTGTGTTCCCAAAAGAACACTAGAGTGTTAGAAAGAATTTCTGGTGTGTTATGCTGTATTGATCTAGGGATTATTTGAAAGCGTGCCAAATCAACTCGGAAGATTCGAGAGAGAAACATGGGCTCCAACACCCTCGACACCCTTGTTTTGTAAAATTGAAGTCTATAAAAGGCCATTAGATGCAACGTATCAGGCGATTCCTCCGCTAACTGTAACACCAATCTCCTTTTCAGGGGACACGTGTCACACAGACCAGGCCTAGAGAAAAGAACCACTGTGCCTAAGGCTTTTATAACTTAATACATCACAACTTAAAGACTTGCGGAAGCTAGATAAGCAATTAAGCTAATATCATAACTCACAAATCAAAGATGCTTACATTTGTACACACGGATACAAAATCTTGAGATAATAGAAACATAAAGGGTCTTAAACACAACAGGAGTCCCACACTCTCCTAATATCAAGTACAACAATCCAAATACATAAATAATAGTGGGACTGGTTAGATCCAACTAACGGTGGACATGACTCTCTCCTCGACTCTAGGTATGATCACTACCTGTCTATCTCCTGCAAAACATCCACAATAAAAAGGGTGAGCTACTCGAGCTCAGTGAGGTATGAACAATACTGCCAGGTAATACTATTTCTATCTCTCAATAGTATATATAAAAATTTAAAAGTAGTAACTGTACGAAAACAAGAAATCTGAACATAAATATACATCAATAGAAAACATATTTATTCAATGCATTCCTTTATTCATGGTGGGATAATGATTCTAAGATTGTCTGGTAAGAACTCATCACACCATAAGCCTCCGCAATTCGAGGAACTCATCACATATCGGAAGGTGAACCAGTATAGAATCATTAATAATCTCAATGATATCAATGTAACCTACACCACTACTTCTATATTGTGGAACTAGAGTGTAAGCAGGTAGAACTCATCACTTCCTTAGTCTTACAGTGCGAGACTCATCACGTACCATCGAGGCTATCATGTATATACATTATACTAGGCACCACTGTGGGAGCAGGAAGGGGTTTTCATTTCTTGAAAATAGGAGAGTGTAAAGCGAGATAGATTTGGGCCGAGTTTAAAGTCACCCCTCTCCTAACCTAGTACCGTACTACTAGCTGGCCTAGCACAAGGCCACTTACGGTGCAAGAAAGCATATAAGTATGGTGTGGATTCATTGATACCTCTTTCAAAATACTCATCTTAATATTTCATAAACTCTTTTCTTTCTTTATCATGTATTTTCAAGGTATACTTCTTATCTAGAAGTCTTAACTATAAATACATGCTTTTACAAAAAGTATGGCATTTTAGGGGAGTTTAAATACTAAAGAAGCATGAAGTTCAGTTTCAAGTATATCCTTATGAAAACTCAACATAATACAAGTAATTTGCAGTCATGTTCCCTCACCTGAGTCTAGTAGTTTCTAAGTTTGGCTTGGTCCTTCAGCAGCGGCTTTGTCCTTGCCTTTACCCTTTCCTAATAATCAAAATACGGAATTTCAAGAATACGAAAAACCGTATTCTTAACTTATTTTTTAATCTAGACTTGTTAGAGTACGATGAATTCATCAAATCAAATAGAGCATGATTTCTCTTAGCATGGACTCTGTATTTCTAAAGAATTAAAATATGAATTTGCTCAATTTGAGGATTTAGCTTTTCTTAATTCTAATCTCAATTTAAGAGCTTCTAACATGCTTCTTAAAGGTGATTAAGTGTTAAGCATGATCATGGAAGATTAATCAACTATAAATACTTAAGATTTTCTACGAAAATTTAGCAGCACCTCCTCTATTTGGAGTACCCCGAAATTATACAAACATACACCAAGTATAACACTTGATTAATCTCATGATATACTTGGCTACTTTAACATTATGTTTAATCAAATTAACATCAACTTAAAACCTTTCCATGACCTCTACTCTTCATTTTAAACAATCACACAATTAGCCCCTAAGCTCATCATATTAATCTCAGAAATCCCACCAAAACCCCATCATTTTACTTAAAACCCTTTGTACCTTGGTTTCTCCAAGTGCTAGCTACTTCGCCGGAGAGAGCGAAAATTGGAAGGAAAAAGGGGTACTATTATTCGGAGAATTTGGCGGACCCGAGGCGAGTGCGTTGCCAAATCTGGCTAGATCTAGGCCCGCACTTAGTGGTGGAGAAAGGACGGTGGCGCTCGCATGTATGCGGCTTGGCGGCAGTGACATTAATATACTTGCAAGGTGGTATTTGGGGCTGTGGAAGGTGGCGCTTGTGAGTGCGGCGGCGTGTGAAATTTGTGTAAGCGGCGAAGGAGTCTTTGATGGGATGGGCTGGTCTTGGCCAGTCTGCGATCTTGGCGTTAGTTGATCATGGAAAAAAAGAGAAGAAGGTGAAGAAGGTGGGCAAAGCCAGGTCTAAGGTTGGAGAGGAGAGAAAGGAATGGGAAACTAGAGATAGGTTATAAGATTTTTCTCCCATTACTATCTAAGTCTACTTATATTCAATTAAATTTTTTACTTTAATTTTTGTGACATTATTTTGTCACATGCACCATCATTGAACCAAACCAAGATCCACTTTTCACGGATCTTGGTTGGCCACATCGTTACTAGGTTATTGTTTATGGAGTCTTACTAATTGACTCCCATTTAAATGAAGATAAACTTCTGGTTTAATCTAATTAACAAACTTCTACTTATTTTTTAATTCTTTCATACGAGATGAGATCCATTATTCACCGACTTTTTATTATTTTGTTTGTCAGGGCATCTTTGTGGCATCACGGGTGTTTGACACTTTCGACCCGGATCCGCTTTTTCCCGACTTTTTGACTAAGCGAGAACACCTTTATCGGGACTCTAACTTTTATGCAGTATCTCCAGCTTATTTAATCTAGATTAATTAACACTTAATAAACTTCTAAACTAATTAGCTGGGATTATCCCTTCAATCTACCCCCACTCTTTCAAGTATATATAGTGCTTTGGCCCAATATATGGCCTTCTAGGGCCCAATTTGTTCTGAGGCGGATTTTAGATTCATTAATTACGATTTTCCCTTAATTGTGTGTTTTAAAATAATTAATTTATTTTCATGCTAATTAATCTTATTGAAATTTTGAAGTTTCTGATTATTTATTTAAAATTTAAGATTGTTACACTAATGGCTGGGGTTTGATGGAAGTGAAGGCTGAGAAGACATCAAACTAGGGAGTACATCAGTATCTTATTTCATGTGTTCTTCTTCAGATCTTGTGTTAGGTTTGCATAGTATGAGAGGCTAAATCTTTAGTGTTGCCTCAAATTCTTGAACCCTAGGATAAACTTGTGACTATTTTCCTATTTTTATGAAATTTGTTTTTGATTGATTCTTGTGAACTGATAGGTGCATAAATATACATATTTTCATATCATATTTACATGCAGTTTGCACACCTTTTTGCATGGTTTCTTCCACTTTTGTGCTTTTTTGGGTATTTTACAGGAAAACAGACACCTAGAACAAAAGAAGAGAAAAGTCAATCAATTTCAATCAAAAGAAACTGAAAAGACATATTCCATATAATAGGTTGATCAAGTGGTGATCGAAAGTGGTGTTCTATGACAAAGGATCATTGAAAGAAAGGAGGAGATAGAAATTTGTGAAGCGGTGGAAGCAGTTGCAAAAAGTCGAGAATTTATTAAACTATCTATAGGACTTTTGAATACAATCTCCACCCATTGATTCAGATTAAAGATCATGGAGTCGGGAACACGGTTAAAATTCGAGGTCAATCGAGGTTGAAATAGTCATCCGATTGAGCTTGTAATGAAGATTGCACGGGACCTAGAAGCGACAAGGCGTGGACCATAGTACACAAAGCGTATACTAGGGCCGATGTCGCTCTGCGTACGATGAAACCGCCAGAATCTGTCCATAATTTATCAAAACTTATCCGGACATTCACGCGAGCGTGTTAGCCGCGCTCGAAATCATCAAAGCTGCGTGAATTCAAATCCGAAGTTATCTAGAATCATAAGAGTGGACTCTACTGCGCCCATATGGCATCAAATTGAAGTCTATAAAATGCGATTGAGATCTGATTTAGAGGCATCTTGGGCGGAGGCCGAGAGGAGGACTTTGGGGGTATCAGGGGAATCGGCGGCTAGGGTTTGGGGGAGAAGTCGAGAAGCGGAGGAGTCACCATGCCAAGGAGTCTATGAGTCTTCTTATGTCTTCCCTCCTTATTTATTATGATGCTTGTCATTAGTATGAGAGGTAGGCTAAACCCCTTATGGCACCTCGGGTCCTTGAACACTTAGATGAACTTGTAAATCTTTATTCTTCTTAATATTAGTTTCCTTTTTTTCTTTATTTACGCTTGAATTGTCTATGTGTGCTTATTCATATGGTTTTGTTGTTAGTGCAAAGAAAGCCTTGGCAGCCATACTATTAGAATTTCTTGATGTATGATGTAGAATTTCTTGATGTATGATGAGAGATCGCGGTCAAGCTAGGTCTTAGCATAGACAATAAGGTCGGGGCACACCTGAGAGATCGGGCGATCGCTTGGGTTGCTTTGCAACTATAACTCACTTCCCGGATTAGGGTAAAATCTAATAGTAAGAACCATAGAACACCAATAACAATGCAATCGTACATTTTGAGAAGTCTCTATATAGCTAGGGTTTGATTGCCGAGAAATCGGGACTAAACTATTTTAGGATTTTTCATGGTCTAGGAATAGATAAAATTAAGTTACTAGTATTAGAGGATGAGTCATGAGGGATTCTTAGGGGATAGTGATTCGAGGTGCCATACTCTCCTGATTAATAAACCCTAGATTATCAATTGTCAAGTTAGTTTAGTTTGATTTTAATTAGGATAAATCCATCATCAACCATGTTTTCTGAGCTAGGTAATAGAGTTCTAGTGAGTACTAGTGCATGTCCTTGTGGATTTGACTACCCTACCCTTAGGGTACTTTACTACTTGAGCAACCTCGTGCACTTGCGGGCTAGCAGCACTATCATGAACCATCTATCTGTGCTTAATACTTGCAAGTTGCTAGTACGAGAATCCCAACTTGCATATGTGAATTGTATGATTAGGTAGAGATCTGGGTCATGTTAGATCAAGGCTTTGATGGTAGGGGTGAGATCCGCGTTGAGAGATCAGGATGTATGGTGTCACACTTTGGGATTAGGATAAAACATAATGAGTGGGAATCCGCAGGAACTTGAAAATGCAATCATGGGAGTGATTGGTGTGGCGTCATATTTGAATTAGGGTTTGGCCTTGAGAGTCTCGAGGGGTTGAACTAATTTAGGGTCTCTCACGGTCCAAAAATAGATCAATTGGATAACAATTATTTGGAATTTAATTCGAGCAAAGGGATTCACGAGGAGATAGAGATCCAGAGGTGCCATAATCATTGTATTGATTTACTCTAGAATTTGCCAATTGTTCTGATGGTTCTTCTTTAGATTTCATAGTTAGGATTAGATCAACAACCATAGTTTTAGGCTAGTTAATAGAAGGCTAATTAGTACTACTAGAGCTGTCCCTATGGATTCAACTACCCTACCCTTGAGGGTACTTTATTAGTTGATGCGACCATGTGCACTTGCGGAGAGATAGCATACAACATATCAATGACTCAACCCTAGCAGCTTAGCTTTCTAAGCCGAGCCTAAGTCAGGAAAACTTCATTTCTGATCTTGCCTCGGACCCTTGAAGTGCACTTACAGGAGGGAAGGGGGTAATATTATGGGTAAAATACTTAACCATTAGGAGTGATGACACGTGCCTGCGTGAGGGATAATGACACATGACTTATGAGAAGCTTGGAAGGCAAGCCAAGTAGAAGCATGGAACCCAAGGCGACTTTGGTGTAAGGGTTTGGAACCCAAGGGCTGACTTTGGAGGTAAGGGCACCTTTGGACTAGAAATGTATTTACTGCTTTCGGAACACGAGGTTTTGATACATACAAGTAATTTTGTTAGAGCGTTGATCTGATTTTTATGTTATGTCGAATTTGAGACTTGATCGATCTATTTAATTATGACCATATAATGTAATTGCATTCTTTGCTCCAATTTCTATTTGGCGGTATGCTTATGCTTGCTTTCGAAGATGGAGAAGTCGAAAAACCTCTTATTCTTGTCAACATTCTCAGGATTCTTTCTTGAGAGAGCGCATTTATATGGAAAAATAGAAGCGGTTTCCTAGTAAGCGTGTAAGTAATTATTTTGAGAAACCCAATGGTTCTTCAAGGACCCTTTCATGCATTATGTTTGAGATCTTTTTGGATGTCTTCCCTCTTAGGAAGATAAAGGCCAAAGCTTTGATGGATCCTCCATGTCTCTAAAACTTTCCAACAAGTCAACCATCTCCATGGCCTCCCTCATGGTATGGGCTTTTCTACTGGCGCACTTAAGGCTCCTTCTTCTCCATAAGATCCCAAGTGTGTTGCTCCATCATCAAGGGAGCTGCTTCTCCCACAAGAGCTCATGGTCTTTCTTTCTCTCGAATGAAGAAGATCTCCTTGGCTTCTCCCTCATGATGAATTACTAGAATTGATGTTGTACTCCTCTCAAAGATGGGTCTAAAGTCTTTTAATCATCTCCTATTTAGTGGATTGCTCACGTAGTTGGAGCCCGTGGTTTTTCCATTAATTTATAGAGATTTCCACGTAAATCTGGCGCTCCCTCAATTATAAATTTTAACCGTTGGTCTAAATCAAGGTTAATCACTAGAATACCGATTTTAACACTAACATAAATAAATAAATAAATACAATTGTAACACCCCAAATTGTCTCTAAATGATGGTAAATAACGATAATAAGTAAGAAAATTTGGAACAATGATGGGGTTAAATACTTAGCGGATAATGAAATAGTTTAACTTTAGCACTATATACAGGGTAATGAGGCGTTAGTGGAATCAAACTTCGATTAATATTAGGGAGAAATGTAATTAGGAGGTAGTCAAACAATAGTTCGAGGGTGGACAATTGAGGGAGGAAGCGACAAGGTTTAGAGTCGGTAAGTAAAGTACCAAGTCAAAGGCGGTATACAGGATGCGGTGATTTGTAGACCCGAACTAGGCACCGTGACAATGGTAATGTGGGAGATTGTATCATACATTATAAAATAAGGAAAAGAAAAGAAAAAGAAAAAGGAAAAGAATTAAAGGAAAAGAATAAAGAAAAGAAAAAGAGAAAAGAAAAAGAAAGCAATAATTAAAGTTTGTAAAAAAATATATAATAAAATAAAATTTCAAAAAAATAAATAAAAATAGAAAGAAGAGGGCAGCTGGGTTATAAGAGGGAGAGAAACTCTCTCCCTCGTGAACCGCTGCCCCCTCTTCCATTTCGCTCTCTCTCTCTTCACTGAAACACTTGGCCTCACCTTGGTAGGTGTGGTACATGCAGCCCGGCAGCGCCTCACCACCCGGGCGGCGAGGCTCCGTGAGCACCACCTCCGCGACCTGGCGCCTCGGCACAGCGGCGTACTTGTCCCTAGCGTCGGCATTGCGGAAGTCGGGGGCTCCGGTGAGCTTCCTCCACAATAAATCTTCCCCTCTCCAAGTGTTGTTTCCCGTTACGCTGACCTCGGTAGGCCGATGCCGTGGCGAGGAACCTAGATGTTGAATGTGTTTAGGGTTCATGATGTGTTTAATGTTTTGGGACTGAAATTTGGGATGGATTGAGGGGGAAAGTGAAAGAAGATTAGTTGTGGGGAAGATGATAGGGGGTATGAATGAGTTTAATTACAGTTTGGTGAATGTTTGTATGAGTTTAGCCCTATAAAATAGGGGAACCTTACTTAGAAATTTCAGTTAGACTAGTGTGGGGCTGTCCCTTCTCGGGGATGAATTCCATACGATATCTCCCGATGAGGGAGTGTAAAATGAGTGCGTTGGAAAGGCCCTCGAAGGACTGCATAGCGAATTCTTAATTGACATGATCGAGCAACGGATCACGGTTAGGAGCAGTTCTAGATGACAATGCTTTAATTGTGTCTTGGGGTATGTTATGAATACGGACTATAAATTAAGTCACGGAATTTGACCCGTATTTATTATTCCCTTCCATAGGAAAGGAGAAGGAAGTACTTGGAGATTGTGGCCGGAGCTGAGGCGATCTTGAACATGAAGGGCCGACGGGTGAGTGGTCCTCGTATATTCTTAGATTGAAGCATGTATTTCTTGAATGGTTTACTCGGGCTTTTATATATGATTTTGTTATCGGTTTTGTGACTTGCCGATGGGTTTTCCGATACTAGAAAGTAGATCTTTGCTTGTTGAATGCTACTAATGTTGGAATAGCTTTCAGCATGTATATGTGGAACCTTAATTGGTAAGGTGGATAAGTACATATGGGGGTGCATCCTAGCAAGACATATACGAATGATCCGGTGGGCGAGGGGGCAGGAAGTCAAAGTATCTGCGATCTTGGGTGGAAATTGGAAGGGATTTGTTTTAAATATCGTCTAGCGTCGCACTTGTTTTCAAAAGCTGTTTTTCATAGAAAACCCTTCCCGATTTTGGAAGGCCCATATCGATATGAGGCGTAGGCTCTGGCGGGAAAGTAGTTTTTGAATGCAGGGATACCTTTGGTGCGTCAAGTTAGAAGGGCGGAGTTCATTCGAGGTAGTCGAACTAGAGGTGTTTGTCACCGGATATGAGACCCGTGTGTACACACATATGTTTTGATATGCTTTAAGCGATGGTATGCTTTGATGCTTGTAGTTGTATATGAATTTCTCGAGTTTCAGTTTGCTTGGCATGTTAAATCCAATGTATAGTATTTATGTTGATCCCATGTTGGTTTTAGTATGTATTAGCATATTATTATCTTTATCCAGGTATAGTGCTTTGATGGGGAGGCGGTGGTGATTACATGATTAGTCCATACTCAGGCTCGAGTAGCTCACCACTCTTGCATTTTTATTTTCACAGCGAGGAAATAAGTGGGGATGGGGTAGATTTAAGTGGCTGACGGTGAGGCGGGGTAAGATGCGGTAGTAGCTCCCCAGTGTCCCTTAGGAGAGCAATTTGCTTGTTATGTTAGTTAATATCTTCATGTGATTTGCATGTTACCTAAACCCGATTAGCTAATACGGGGAATGATGTATTATATGACTCATCTCTATGGATTTGAGCCTATGGTGATGATATATTTATATATATTTGTACTTCTAGTTACATTTTAAAGCTAGCATAATAGGTATAAGTACATGATTTATCAATAGCCTTGGGGGGACACTCTGCCTCTTTGGGCTTGTGTAGCACCCATACATTAGAAGGCAGGTGTTACATTTAGTGGTAGCGATATCGAGCCTTAGGATTGGGATTGTGGATAGTCATTTGCATTGAATAATTGTTGAGGTTGCTTTGTAGGATCACTGTTGTCTAATAGAATTGTTATATTCTGCGATTTGTATGCCACGAAGAGGAAGGACGGGAAGACCCCGAGAGTACCACGGGAGGCACTTGAGAGGAGCCCCATCTTGAGGTCAGGGCCGGGAAGAACATGGAGATAACTCCCACACTCAACAAAACCAGGGATATAATCCGGGTATGCGCCGATATCTGAGGATGCCACCATTCGCTTGGGAATACCACCATTTCCAGTCGCGCCATTTTGGGCTTACAACAATTTCATGAGCAGGATGGTGCAGAGTGTATGCGGCGTACTACAACCATCGGCAACCTCAACAAACCCCAGAGTAGGGGCGTGGATTATGTGCAGCGGGCTCGGCGGATGCCGGAGTGTCCCATTTTAAGCACGGAAGCACACGTGATCCGGCGGGCGAAAGGCGTGGATGGGGCATATGGAGTACGTGTTTGAGGGCCATGCACATACGGAGGAAGAGAAGATCATTACGGTGACCTTGTTCTTTGGGGCCCAGGAGGCCACAGGATGGTGGGGAGGCGGTTACGTGACAATCTTGAAGGAGGTGTATGGACATGAAGTTCAAGAAGGCCTTGAGAGGAATTTCTCACCCCGAGTCCATTGGGATGCAAAGCGGGTGGAGTTTACCCACCTTACGAGGGGCATGGCATGATGGCAGAGTACAACAGCTAAGTTTGTGGCCCTTAGTCGCTACTCCCGAAATGGTGGCGGATAGGTATGACAAGTAGGAAGTATGAAGAAGGGTTGCGGGATGATATCAAAATTCGGTATTGGCGCATGGTTTGTGGAGTTTGGAGGTTTAGTGGATCTTTAGCGGTGCGAGTGGAGAGAGAGGATTGGGTAAGCGAGCGAGAGGCAAGAAAAGTTGAATAAGAGGAATCATCAGAGTGCGGGTTGATGGGTATACCCGACCAACTAAGAAGAGCAGCGATGGCGGCGGGTGCGTGCGGGATCCTGTACGGGGGCAACTTCACGAGGGAAACGCAGTATACCGTACTTTCACATGCACAACAAATTCCCACTTGAGTCACGTGGGTCACAGATGCTGTTTTCAACGCCAGCGGTAGGGGTACTACAAAGAAGGAGTGCCCACATTACTTACCGGCCTTAAGGAATTAGAGAGTAGCTCCACATGCGAGGCGGCCTTGAGGGAGGTTTGGAGTTGCACAGTGGACAGGCAGGGATTTCGGTTGGAGCCGATGCCACGGAGGTAGAAGGAGGGGTGCGTTGCAGGGGGAGGTCTCGAGGGGGAGGGAGGAGGTCGGGGGGCCCCATCACAGCTGGCGAGAGGCATTGGCCTGACGTGCACACGTGGCCGTGGCGTGGGGTCGATTACCGGACCCGAGGGGAGGCGTGTGGTGCAGTGCGGTCGCTTGAGATCTTTGATAATGATGCTTAGCGTTATTGATTGATCACAGCTCTACCCATTCTTATGTTGCTTTCACACGCTTGCTTTTACTATGCACGAGGATATGTATATGCTAGTAGACAAAAGCCCGGAGAACCCATGTACTTGTTTGCATCCCCTATTGGTAGATTTCCATGATTGTGCGTAAAAAGGTAGTTTCACACGAGGGAGGTGTATGATGTTAAGATATAGATGGTCGAGGAGCTCCACGGAATTTTGATCTAATTCCGATGAAGATCTTGGACCGACGTCTGCGATTCTCCGGAATGGATTGGTTGGTGGCCCTTCCTGCAGCCAAGATTAGGATTGCTATTTCAAAGGCGGTAAATGCTTTCAGCGGCCAGGGAGAGGCGGAGAATCTGATACAATGGCGGGCAGACAGGCACGGAGTTGAGGAAAGCATGCACAGCGAGCATGAGGTGGAAATTGAAGCCTCTCAAAGCGGAGAGTTACATAGCAAAATACACATGCAAGCTTGTGAATATCTTGAAGGCGTGTTCCAAAAGCGCTACCGAGGTCCCCTACCTGCACGCATAGGGGTATAGAGTTCTCCCATAGAGGTTGTACCGGAGGGACGCCGATTGCCAACTTCTAGAGCACCATATAGAAGCCTGGCCCAGGTGGAGTTAGAAGAGGCCCAGGCGAAGGAATCAAACTGAGATGGTTTCGCATAGAAGAAGGGGTTCATCAGGCCAAAGGCGCGTCTCCCCACACAGGGGTGCACCGGTAGTATTTATACCAAAGAAGAAGGAGCGGACTCATTACCATTCTGGATGTGCATTGACTACTTCGACAACTCAATGCGATCCGCGATCAAGAATCGGTTACCCTCTACCCCACGCGTTGGCGAATCCTCTTGACCGGTACTGCCGCGAAGAAGCATCGCGTCTTCTGCAAAGATCGTGAGCTTGAAGTCGGGATATCATCGAATCGCGGGTGAGAGGCGGAGGGGCGTGGCGAGAACTGACGGCTTTTCGAACCGCTATGGGCACTTCGAATTCTTGAAGTATTGCCCTTTGGATTGACTAGCGCGCGGTCCCGCGGCGTTTATGGGCATATGATGATAAAGATAGCCGGTGTTGGGGCCCTTTTCTGGAGCCGTTACGATTTTGTAAAGTAGTATTTATCGATGATATCTTAGTATATTCTACCGTAGTGTGTGGAAGAACATATCCAACCACCCTCCGGTATTATGAGTGTTGCTTGGGCGTTGAGGAGCAACAACTATTTGCCAATCTTAAGAAGTGTGACTTTTGGCTCCCGAAGAGGTGAAGTTCTTGGGACATGTAGTCTCCGGCATCGGGGGATCTTTGTGGATCACGAGAAGATTGAAGGCTGTAGTTAAGCTGGCGGGCCCCAATTACGGTCAAAGGAGATCCGGGGAGCTTCTTGAGGTTAAAATTTGTGCGGTTATCTACAGGGAGGAGGTTAAAATTGGAGGATTCTAAATGTCGATCGCCATACTGACCTATTACCAATTTCTTTGCAGGAAGGAATGTCACCCCTTTGTATGGACGAGGGGGAATCGCGAGCAAAGCTTCCAAGAGCTAGAATAATGAAGCCTGCAGTGTCCAGCTCCCTGCTCATCCTTACCCTTTCCTCTGGCCGAGGTATAAGTGTAAGTGCAAGGATGTCTATAGTGATGCTCATTCAGGGAAGGAGTGCAAGGTTTGTGTCCCTAATCTGCGGTGAAGGCCGAGGGTTTTATACGCCTATGTCATCCTAGACAACTCAAAGGCCTTGCGAGGCAAACGCCTATCCCGGTGCATGAAGCCTAGAATTTGGCGGGCATGGTGCTTAGGCTCTAAAGATATAGGCGACACTATCTTTATAGGTGAGGAAACACCGTAAAAGATCTTCTGAGACCAGTCATAAGAGCACGGGAAATACCTAATGAGCCAGCGGGGAGCCTAAACTTATCACGGTGGCGGCCGAAGGTGGATGGAACTTCTAAAGATTATGATTTATACTGCAGGTACCACGCTGCGAGGGGAAGGCAAGCGATGGTGTGCGGATGCTCTAAGCCCGGGAAGACAATAAGGCTGGGCTGGCAGGGACCGCCAATTTTGTTTAACTGCAGTGCAGAGGTCCGCACGGGGGCCCGTGCTACTCGAGTGGGCCCGAGCTAGGAGTATTATTAGCAAACTTGTGGCAGCCTTCTACCGCCCCTACTGTTGATAGACCAAATTAAGGAGGCTGGATTCTGAAGAGACCCTAGAAGTTGAGATTTTAGCCCAATGGCGAGAAGGAAAAGCTTGAGGAAGGGAAGGAAAGTGATGGAAGCGATTACTCACTCTCTCTCGATGGGGCGGTCATGTGAGTGGGAGCTTCCGGATCTCACACGTACCAGCGGGAATGAGGTGGCTCTTAAATTACACATTTTGTATAGGAGGGAAGCCCATAGCTACGCTTACGCCCCGTCCACCCGGAGAAAGCATACAAAAATGTACAAGAACATTAAAGGGTAACTACATACGGAGAAGCATATGAAAAAGGGAAATTGCGAGACTATGTGGCTAGAAAGTGTCCAGATATGCCAACAAATAAAGGCGGAACACAAGAAGCCACCGGGAGTTGTTAATACCTTTGGAGAGTTCGAGGGGCTGGAAGTGGGAAAGGATAGCAATGGATTTCGTGGTTGGAAACTTACCTCGAAACCGGACCAAGGAATAAGGATGCACCCGATACACGGGTGTTCATAATTGGCAGGTGACCAAGAAAATCCGCCCACTTTTTACATGTCAAGACCTACCTACACCTGGAGGCAGAGTTGGCGGCGACTATCACGTGGACCAAAGTTGTGAGGAGGCTCCGTGGAGTGCCCGATGTCCCAGCGAGCAGGCCCAGGACGGGACCCTAAATTCACGTCATGCACTTACGGAAAAGAATCTGCACTGCAAAGGCGTTAGAGGACGAAGTTGAATTTTAGTACGGCCTTCCATCCTCCCAGCGATGAATTACATCACGAAAGGAACAATACAAACCCTCGAGGACCTTACTACTTGGAGAAGCTTGTGCGATGGAAGAGCTACTGGAAGCTGGGGCCCGAAAATTTGGGGTTGATAGGTTAGTTACGCATACACAATAATAGTTACCGGGGCAAGCATAGGTATGCCACGTTATGAAAGCGTGGTACTATGATGCATGAGATCGCGGGACCCCAACTTATCGCTTTGGGGCCGAAGAAGGTGAGCGGAGGAAATTATTGGGGCGGAGTTGGTCTGAGCAAACTCAGGAGAAAGTGGAAACTTCGTGAGAGGCCCGGATGAGAAAAAGCTCGGGGATAGGCGGCGAGGGTTATGCGTGCAATAACGTCGCCCGGAACTTGGAGTTGGTAGGAGAGTGGGTGTATCTCAAGGTATCCCCATGGAAGAGGCGTATCCGAGGATTTCGAAGCTGAGGAAACTTAGCCCAGCGATATATTGGGCAGTATATAAGATTGTGGAAGAATCGGTCCGTGGCTTACACGAGGCTAGCCCTACCCGAAGAAGCTGTCAAGGATACACAATGTATTCCATATCACCGGTTCCTCACGGAAACACGCATAGGAAGGCCAAGCGTATTGACCTCTAATAGGACCCGGCAGGTGGAGTTGGCCCCGAGACTTGGCGTATGTCCGAAGGGCCAGTCGCATCACGGGCAGGGGAGAGCAATTGCTAGAAACAAAGCGATCCACTGGTTAAGGTATTATGGAGCCACTTAATCAAGTAGAAGGAAGGCCACCTAGGAGCGAGAAAATCATATGAAGAACATGATTACCATTATTTTGTTTTTGGAATTCTTACGTATTGTATCAAATTTGAGTTATTGTAGCGAAATTTCTTAAGGGTGGGAGAATTATAGCGCTTTAGAATTGTCTACGAGATGATGATAATGATAATAAGTGATAAGAAAATTTGGAACAATGATGGGGTTAAATAACGCGGATAATAGAAATAGTTAACTTTTAGCACTATCTTGGGGGAGTAATCGGGCGTTAGTGGAATCAAACTTCGATTAATATTAGGGAGGAAATGTAATTAGGAGGTAGTCAAACAATAG
>JAGGNH010000028.1:0-381131 GCA_026586065.1 Dioscorea zingiberensis | reverse complement strand
TGGCAAAATTAGAAAGTGAATTTAAGATTACAATGTTTATCTTCCTGGCGGCAACTTTGCCTTTCCCGTAATTTCACTCAACAGCCTGGCCAGTCTGGTCAACATTTCGCCGCTGCTGGTGTTACGGTTACGTTGCATTTACCTATCGCGCATCGGGATGCATTAAATTTCGCATCGGAACATTTTCACCGCCAAACGCGACAGGGATTAATATCTCACTATAAGTAAAATTCGCCTGATCAATTTTAAATTTCATGTTAATTATCTTAAAATGTATTAATTAATATTAATCTTCAAGTTAAAGAAAATTAGAATAATGGATCGAAATCCATCTTCAAGAATCTTTTCATAGTCGGAGATGTTTAACGTACCGCAGCTTATATGCACAAATTTTGGTACTGATAAATACCGTGGTGCTGCATTTAATTAAACCGCAGATTACCAAATATTAATACCCATTTACCAAGTAGGAATATCGGCGTACTGAAATTCCGGCAAAGTAGATTCGCTTGCCGATTACGATTTACTGGCGCGGTGCCGCCGCTGGCCGGGGGTTTCACTTTCGGAGCTCGCTCTGGTTATAAATTGTCGGTGATATTTTAGTTAGTGATTTTATAAAGTAAAGTTATAAATATTGTTTATTAAATTTTTTTAAAAGATAGTATTATAATATTTTTAATTAATGAAATATTATTTAAAATAAAATAGTTAAATAAAAAAGAAAAAGAAAGTGGCCTTTATAAAAGTTCGCAGTAGTAGTAGTAGAAAGGAATTCGCTTCTTCTTCTCTCCTCTTCTTCCAATGGGAGGCTTCTTAATTCCCAGCTCGCCGACGAAGCGTCACCGCTTTCGCTGGCTCTGACGCCGCTGCCGAATACTGCTGCCAGCTGACGGCTGTTCACGCCACTGATTGACGCCGGCGGCGCGCTACGCCGGAATACCACGCCGTCACCCACAGCTTTAAAGCCATTCAGCCTTGGGGATTAACCTGGTCGGCAGATAAATGACGGATATGGCGGTGCGTCGGGATCGTTAACGTGACGTATGTGAATTTTGCTATTGTTTGTTACCGTTATTTAATGTTAACGTATGTTATTTGCCAGAAGTACTTTGTTCTTACAGTAGGTGTCGAATTTTTATGAAAAATTTTGTGGTATTAATACCCTGTTTATTGCTGTCACGTCTACGCTTTCACGCTTACCAACGGCTGGAGTCGATCACGTTGTTTATCTTGCCGTTAAGAAGACAATGTTGTTATCATGACATGCACATTTGTCTTATTCCCAGCCATTAAACTAAAGGCTTAAATATATCATACTTGCCATTATTAACGGATTTTGCCGTATTATTTTATTTAGTTTAACGCCCATGTTGTTTATTGAATACAAACCCGGTGATTTTATTTTTCATTTCATCCAGTCGTGCAATAAATCGGCACTGGTGTCGATTCAAGATTTGGGGAATCTACCGCATTTCACGCACCGTTTTATAACATACAGCTTTCTTAAAAAGATTTAACTTGAGCCATGTTTCTAGAGTTTTATAAACCATTTCACGCTAGTATCTGCTAAAGTTATCGAGCACAAAGGACACATCTATCGATGTGAAGGATGAAATACGTAATGCCGCTGAAAATGTTATTTTAACGAGAGGGTATTTAAATTGCTTAAGTCCTAACTATTTCTCCTAATTTTTATAAATCAAAACCCTTTCCGGGAAGTACGCTATTTGCCGCATCTTTATCGATATGACGTTGTCGCGTCATCATACAAGCATCGGCAGTCGGCATAATTCAGATGACGCCGCCACCACCTTCCCGGAGATGCAGCTCATCCCCGCACACGCTCAGCAGGAATGCCTGCGTGCATTCTACTACAAGACATGTTTACCGCCATTTGTCAGCCTTTTATCGGTCACACGCTGGTCATTTCATATTTTAATTCAATCAATGTTCTATTTGTGCTTACACGCCAGTTTTTGCTGCTTTTATTTATTTATGTGCTACGGTCGACAAGCAGCCGCTCAATGCTTAGCTGCTCTCACTTTCTGACAGACGCAGATGTGAGTTCTTTCAGGTCGCCCCAACGAAGTTAAATGCACGATGCTCCGTAGCTCGCCCTCGACCTCGCCCAGTATTGGCGTTATTTTGCCTTCGGCGTTCGCTGGCATTACGTTTTAAGACAAACGCTTACGGTGCGTTACACAATCTGCATCGAGCTGGCGCTCTCAATCTATTCGTTGTTGCCGCTCAGGAGAATGGCACATGTACGATTAATCTACCCAAATATTTGCGCGCTCGGTATCAAGACCATGTCAAACAGCATGACAGTCGTTATCGATCACATTAGCTCGGGGGAATACGGCGGACCAGCGTAAAATTGGGATTACACCATCGAACTGGCTGGAAAATTTTGCGCGTCCTGACGGTATATCGCCGTTTGTCGCTCATAGCCGCTTAAAGGCGACGCCGCCAGCCAGTCAGTTAAAGTATTGCCGGCCTTTGTGATTTCTACGTTTTATGCCTGGCTATCTTGTGGCCATTTCGCGAAACGCTGTCGGCCATTATGTTGGTTTGAGCGCACTTATCAGCTGCATAATGTTATCAGCCGTTACGCTTATTTTCCGAACACGCCGCATCGGCAGACTTCTGACCATCGAAGGCAGGTCTTCAGTCGGAACAAAGACGACCAAATGACGCGGAGCACAAATGCGCCGCTCTTCTCTCAGGAGCGTATCTAGAGATTGCAGTATTTGTTGAATGCCATCACCGTCAAATATATTTATGGACGTTCTCAGCATTACTTACCTTCTGCCAAGCGAGACAGCGCCATAGCCACAGAAGACTGAAGCTCGGCTGAGGTTTGCGGAGATAATCTGTCAGTTTACCAGTTTCAGCGCTTGTTATGACAGCAGGTCAGAGACGCCGACATCACGTGCACCGCCAAATCTACTGACATCGATGCATGCTGCACTTACCGCGCATTCCGCCATATCTACCGTAGATTCGAAAGCAAAGCATTCGATGATTATCAGCGCCTCTACCTCCTCCCCAGGCCATAGCAAACGCCTCGAGCCTCAGAGGCCGACGGACTCCTCCGCCTCCTCCTTAGACTTCCCCGCAAGCCCTATTGCCGCTTCCTCGTGCTTACGGAAGGAAATCTTTGCGGCGCCTGTACCTTGGCCCCTCACTGGAAATCGAAGCCGTGATCACCCCCTACGAAGCTAACATGGGACATTCCTTCACGAGGCCCGGCCGCTGTAACGATAGCAACGCCGCTTCCTGTGCCCGCCTCGACACTCCCCAAATGGTATTCTACAAGTAGGCATCGGGGCTTCTTCCCGATTCGCTCCTCGCAGTAAGAGCCGCCACACCGCCGGAGTTACTTCTTCGGCCGGGTCTCAGTAATCGCCGCCGCCTCGAGAATCGGTACGCTTCTTTCTTTGACTTCTCCATGGCCGTCACCGGGTCCATGCTCGATTCGACTCTGAGCGAGGCCTCCACTAGCTCAGTGAAGTCCGAGAGTCCTGCCAATGTGACGATGTTCCTAATTTCGTCACGTAACCCTCGCTCAAACCTTCAATACTTTTGATGCTCATTATCTCTGTAATCAGGTGCATACCTTCCTAGGTCTGTAAATTTAGCCTCATAGTCGGCCACAGAAAGACTTCCTTGAATCAGCATGAATTCCTCGCTTCAAGGCCTCGATAGATCCGGGGTATAAATTCTTCTCGTTTAATCCCGGCCCTAAATTCAAATTTTAAGTAAACACTGCTTTGGTTTCGCCTAAGGCCGCCAGATTTCTGAAGCCACCACCGTAGTGGCTCTCTTTTCTCCTAGCAACAAGGCGACGGCCGCCACTTTCTCTTCATCCTGGACACATAAGGGCCTCAAAATAAGTTCCGTGAGCGTAATCCAATTTTCTCGCTTTAGCCGGGTCTCAGAGTACCCGCGGAACTGCGGATCCCCATCACGAAGCCAGCTGGCTACATGCATCATGCTTTGTTCGCCTTTGGTCACGATATCCTGAACGCTGCAAAATGACCGTGGCCATTCGGGTCATACATCCGCCGCACTCCGTGGTTCCGCAGCCGCCCTCGCTTATGCCCCTCGGCCTGGTTCCCGTCCGTGCTGTGCTCCCCGATAGTATCCCCGAGCCATACCTGTTCCCCGGTTGCACTCTGGCCCATCCATACGGCATTCCCAGCTTGAACACTCGTCCGTGAGTACATTCCCTACCGGAATCCGGGTCCATAAGGTACTCCCTACCGAAATCCGGGTCCATAAGCTACTCCGCTGAAATCCGGGTTCCATAGGCTACTCCCATAGGCTACAAATCCGCAAGATAATACATTCCTGATAGAATCCGGGTCCTCGATGCATCCCCTACCGGGCCCAGCGCATGGTAAGAGCTGAGACCCTTCACTGTCTCCTATCTGCTCCGAACCTCCTCGGGTTCCCGGACATCCTCAGTTCGTGGACCTCCTCGTTCAAAGGGTCCAAGATTGGCGCGGTTCCTCTCAAGGCACACTCGGGAAGCGCCTTCCCACTCCTAGGTGCCATTCTGAAATAAAGAGTGTATCAGTAGTATTCTCTAACTCTATAGGCAATTATTAAACATTATTCTACTGACACAACACTCCCACCCTAAGGCTCTGACTACCCTAGGACTTCCTTAGGATTGACCTCGCTCTGATACCACTAAATGTAACACCCTTATCCTTTTCGTGACACTCCAGTGTCACACTGTACCCAATCTAGGGCATGAACCCTAAACCTAAGGTTGTATTCTGCTAATTAACTGGAAAATTATCAACATGCGGAAGGTAATAAGCAAACTGAATAGATTAAAGCACCAACTCAATCTGAATTAATATAACACCAAATAAACATTGTCTTAAACTTAATGTCTCACCTAACACTCAAAACAAATAACATAATACTAGACGCTGAGTCGAGCTGCCTACGAGCATCATCATTAACTTCGTACTGCATCTAATCTCTAGAAGAACTCCCTGCATCTAACGCCCCGCGAAAACAATGCCAAGAAGCTGGCCGAAGCACTTTGGAGCTCAAAATGAGCTGAAACAACTCTGCTTCAGCGAATCGTATTCGTAAAATAAATAAAAGCGTAGAAAGGAAAATCTGGGCGTGTAAAACACAAATAGAAAACATTGGATTAAAAATATCAAAATCAGCATCAATATCGAAAGCAAGTAAACATTGATCAAGGTATTCTCTTAAAAATGTATAATCGAGTATCTGCTTCTCTGTCTTGTGAATTAAATCGACACCCATATTCCCCTCGGTAATCAGACTGCGCCTTCTCAACCTTTGAGACGAGCTCTATCTCGAGAAGGCGAGGAACGCAAGCATCATCTAATACACAAGATTATTCTCCTGACTACACATCTACTTCAAGATCGTACGGCCACTGACTAACATGTATATCCATACAAGAGGCTTCCATAATATATATACGCATACCCAAGCATCCCAAGGAATGGAAAGGGGTTTTGATTTTTATAAAATGGAAGTGTATTTAAAATGTATAGTTCGGACTTAAAATGTAATTTAAATCACCCTCTCCTAACTCGAATAATGCTCTCTACGGCTCTCTACACGAGCCACTTATTGTCTATACATGTACATCAATAGAATGTAATCTTTGTATACATGCTGAATCGCTTTTACATTCGAATACTAAGTATGAAATGGTTTTATAAAACTCTAGAAACTTTCATAAAAACTCAAAGTTCATCCTTTTAAAACTGAAAACTCAGATCGTTATAAAAATTACTTCAGAAACTCTCATAAACCGTATGCGTAGATTCCCCCCACCTTAGTCTGACTCAAGCTTAGATCTGGCTCGGTCCTTTGGCGGCAGACTTTCCCTTCCCCTTACCTGATAGTTGAAATGAAAAATATATAAATACGGAGTTCGTATTCTTCACTCGTACTCTAACTTATACTCTATGGAATACGTTAAACTCATAAATCTCTCTAAGCATATCTCTAACTTAAAATCCAGTATATGCTTCTAAAATTTATAATTACTATATTTACCTTCTTAGCTTTAGTTTAATCGCTAGGAATACGATAAATGTACATGTCCACATTATCTTAACTCATGCTTATTATCTTCTTAACAAGATCCTTAACATGATCAACTAGCCCATTTCAATTAGTCTTAAGCATGAAGCAAGTAGACATAACAACATGGAAACTAATAGGGTATTAATACCTAAAATTTTCATAAAAATTCGGCGGCACCTCCTCTATTTATAGGGCTCCGAAAATACTACAACCATACACACATTTAACATTATCTTAATTAACATCAACAAACACACAAATTCTAACATCTCACTGCCCTATACATGCAAATCCTCATCCATCTCCCCACATTGAATCTATGATCCCAACTATAGCTTTTACCCTTACTTAATCCATCATTTATCTACTTAATTGTAGGGTTAATCCCAAGGCTCACAATGGAGGGTGAAGAGCTCGCAGGGCCGAGTGGCCGACCGGTGGAGTAGGCCGGGAGGTGCGAGTCGCTCCTACAGTAGTATTACACCCCGCAGAGCCTGACCGAGCCGCTGGCCGTATACGCGGGTCAAGCTGGGCCGGTTTGCTGGGAGGGTTTGGTTGGCCCCACCACCTGCTGAGACGGTTGGAAGGGCGCGACGCCTCTGGGCCGGAACTGGAGAATAGAGGCGTACGCCTCTGATTTCAGACGGAGGAGAGGAGGGAGAGAGAGAGAGAACGAATTCCTTTCTCTCTCTCTCTTCCTCTCTTCTGAGCTTTATAAAAGAATTTTTTTTCTTTTTTTTTTCTTTTTTTTATTTAATATTTTTATTTAAATAATCTTTTCATTAATTAAAGTATTATAATACTTTATCTTTTAAAAAGAATTTAATAAATAATGTTATCTTTTACTTTATGTCACATCACTATTTAAAAATATTATCTTATCAATAATTATCAATAATTCTTCCTCACCTGTGATCCGAATCCCGTCGAATTTTAATCCCCGCTGACACGAAATGACTATAGCATCACGGGTCGTCTCTTCTCCCACCTGCATCCGTGAATCTTGGCTCGCTTGACTCTAGCATTCTACTTTATCGGAACTCTAATTTTTGTCCGATATTCCTACTTAATTAATCTGGATTAATTAATATTTAATTAATCTCTTGTTTAATTAATCTAACTCGGCCGACTATCCATCTCCAACTATTCTATATAACTCTGGCCTGACCTATTAAGGCATCTCTCGGCCCTATAGTTGCGAGAATGGATTTCGGTCCATTTTATTCTAATTTTCTTTAACTTGAGATTAATATTAATTAATCTGTTTTAAGTTAATTAACCTCATTAAAAATTTCGGAAATTCACTGAATTTTACTTATGAAATTTTGGGATGTTACACATAGTCCCTGTCGCGATTTCGGGCGGGTCTGGGGATGTTCCGGTCCAGGGTTTGAGAATTCATCCCGATTCTAAAGCGATGGGTAGAGGGTCTGACACCTTCATAAGCCTCCTTGAGCAGAAGGATGTTGATAGTTTGGTAGATACGTTCTTTGTTTGAGGTTAGGGCTCCATGTTCTGAGGAGAGGGCAAGTTCTCCTAGGGAGGAGGAGATAGCCATCTACCAAGATGCGCTGTTGGGTAGTCTTAGGATTCCTTTTTCTAATTTTGCCAAGGCTATTTTAGAAGAATATCTTTTGTGTCCTTCGCAATTAACTCCGAATTCTTGGAGATTGCTCAACGGCTTTGTTATTGTGTTCAATAATTATGGGGTGAATCCGACTGTTCGTTGGTTCCGTATGTTATTCAGTCTACACCTAGAGTCTAATGCCGACTGGTATTACTTCTCGGCTCGTTCCGGGAGGAAGTTTCTAGGTAAAGTCCCTACTTCCATTAAACGATGGAAGAGTAAGTTCTTCTTTGTCAAAAGTAAATCCGAGTGGGATGTTCGAACCAAGTGGGAGGTTCCCCGAACGGATATCGCTTGTGAGAAGATAACAAAAGAAGAAGAAGTTCTCTTTCACCCCCTCGTTGCTTAACGCGCAGAAGGGTGGATGGGGTTTTCTTTTGCTTTGAATAATTAGCAAAATAAGCTAGAAAGCGGTCTGCTAAAACTTGAAAAGAAGAAATTGTGCCAGATGGAAGATCAACAAATTCTCTCAAGCGCTTTTCCCCTAAGGCGGCGCGGGAAAAGCTCTAAGCATACGTGTATCGCTGATTCCGTAAAGCTAAAGATCTTTGATCGGAAAGACTTCAAAGCGACAGTGACGGATCGCTTTTACCCTCATACGCAAATATGCATGGTCGAAAACCGCCGTGAACTTGCTCATCCAAAGTATTTCCTTGATAAAAGGAGAGCGTGATATCGGGAACACGCCGCTCGGACTTCGCTTCCTCGAGAGGGCCCCGCCTGCTGTTCTTCTATCGATACCGAGATGGATGGACTATTCCGTTCTGTTCTTGTGGTAG
Source organism: Dioscorea zingiberensis (assembly GCA_026586065.1). Classification (NCBI taxonomy): domain Eukaryota; kingdom Viridiplantae; phylum Streptophyta; class Magnoliopsida; order Dioscoreales; family Dioscoreaceae; genus Dioscorea; species Dioscorea zingiberensis. Next base: position 372,632 of record JAGGNH010000028.1, on the reverse strand, counting down.
CTTGCTCTCGACGTCGAGCGGAGGGAGGTTCCGAACTGGCGGAGAAGGCGGTCCTCTCTCTTCTTTCTTCATGGGTGCGGGTCCTTGTCCTCCCTCTACTTTCGGAGTTAGCTAATGGGGTTGTCGGCATATTTGGTGGAATTTGTGTGGGTGGAAGTGGTGGATGGGCCAAAGTGTGAACAGCTTGGGACAACTGCTCTAATTGTTTCTGCATATTGAGACAAAATTCTGGGATGGGTCCCTTGGGTAAGATGGGTGGATTTTCCGATGGAGGTAAGATGGGTGGATTTTCCGATGAATTCCCCCTATTCCCCCGGACTTCACTGGGTATTTCGATATTACCAGGCGCTCCCTGTTCTTGGATTCGTTTAGATTTTCTGGTAGTAATCATTTAGCTTTTCGTAAGGGTCCCGACAGATGGCGCCAAACTGTTGATGCCAAAAACTAGTCCGCCTCGCGCTTTGGTTGCTGTTGCCTCGTGATCTGGTCTCAGCCTTCGACAAACGGTTGAAATTTGTAATTGATGTGGACGCTTACTTCAAGTTTCGAACATTGGATGCTTTGGAATGCCGGGTGTTCTGGAGGAATATGTGGAGGCGATCGGATCGATGAGGATGATCGGAATTGTCACTTTTTGGTTTCTGGATACTTGGACGAATCTGTAGAAAGGAAAGGGAAGTGATCGGAATTGGGCCTTTCTGCCCGAATTTAACTCCGATGATTTAACTCCGATGATTAAGTCAGAAATCTTGTTAGAAAAAAAAGAGGGTTTGGTACACTTCTAAGGACACAGGTTAGTTGATTGTTCAAAAGTCCTCTTTTCTTACTATAGTTGTTCTTCTTTTATAGAAAATTTGAAGGCGGTTTAGGAAAATATCTGGAAAGACGGTTGTGAAAATATCTCGTGAGGCGGTGAGAAAATATCTCGTGAGGCGGTGAAATATCTGCCTATTGTGTTGGTAAGTAGAAAATATCTGCCCACTGTAGAGGCAAGTGGATAATATTTGCTTACTGTAGAGGCGTTAGATATTTTCTTCCTTAGGAAATTAGGTGGCCATGAGCACCTCATGAGACAGGTTTCGGATAAGAAGGTTTTGGATTTTGCTGTAATTCCGATCGGATTTGTTTATAGAGTTGAAAATAGTTGAAAGATAGCAAACGCCTCGTTCTCAATTACCGATCGGAATTTCGTTAGAAAGGCAGTAACAGAAGATTTAATATTAGGTGGTATTGCCGCGTGGCCAGAGGGATTTGCCCCATGCGTAACATGTGGCCATTTGGGTAGGTGACACGTGTTTTACCAAATATTTCCGTAACATATTCAATTAAGGAGGGAAAGGAATATTGAAAGATTGATGTGCATTAAATGAGTGATTTGATAGAAATGGTAGTATAGATTGTAAATACATATATACTCACATGGCTTAGATAGGACATGCATTTAAAAGCATGGTTGGATGGGCGCTAAAGATGGATATTTGTTATATATGTGGTTCAACGGAAGATCAAAGGAATGATTAAAAGAAACAAAGAGCCATGTGATATTATTCATGGAAGACAACTAGGGATACCTATATGAACTTGAAAGCAAGTTGGATGTTTTTACAAAAGTCACACAAACTCATGCACAAATCTCTTATCATGTGATTTAAAATAGCAATGGTAACGGTAGGGGCCACGATTTGAAGGATATGATAAATGGGCACCTTTACGTGGATGATGTTGAAACCTGAGGGCTTGTACAAAAGAGAAGATGGCTTTTATTATCACCCACGCCAACATCTGGCAATATGATCTGAAAGAGATCGACCGTACTGAAACCGCTGGATTCACTGTACACCGCCGAAGCAACGCAGAGTGTGGTCGCCTTAAATCTCTGCCACCCTAGAGCCCATAACTATTGTCTCGTCGAGGACAGTCTGTAGCATTTAAAGGAGCATGAACCCATGTATAAGGTCTACCATAGCTACCTTCCTCTCAAAAGCATTCCCTTGTGCCCCGACAGAGCGGGCACGACCTCCACCACGATCAGCCAAGTGCAGGCTTGGGAGGCACGACTGGAAAGGAGCTCGGAACCAACCAAACCCCAGCTTGGGATCTCGCCAGAGCTAGGGAACTCGGTGCGTCGGAACAGTCGAGACGGACCCTCGCGTGACTTACAACGCCAAAGACCCTCGCTTAGGAGCACCGTGAACTCTGTCTTTTTGGTAAGATTTCTAAACCTCCCTGAGAACCAGTTGAGGAGGTGATGGGGTGAGGTAGTGCAAGTAGACTAGAGAGAGTTTTGCATGCACCACAACTCAAGCTTTAGATACTATCATGAATGGTTGAAGGTTACATGAGTTATTGGCATGGGGGATTAGTTGTGAAATCATGACTGAAGTAACCAAATATATAAGATAAAATGCATGGATTGTATGGATAAAGGTTTAAATGGTCACAAAGCTTGGAAATATGAAGAGTTTGGACCTATGGAAGAATCAGGGCCATTAATAAAAGAGGTTAGTGGGAGGAACTCATCTTTAGACTTGTGAACTTGATAAGAACTATTGGAGGTTAAGTTGGTGTTGATGCTCTTTGAATAGGTGAGTACTCAGTGGCAGCCTACGGCCCACTCCCATGGATGGGGGCACCATCACGAGTAAGGTTGAATAGATGAAAGAGAGTATTAATGGCTCACGGTCCATACATTTGTAGAGATGAGAATGTATTAGTCAATCTTATTATAAGCATGGGTAAGGGAGTAGTATTAGGGGTATACTTGTTATATGTCAGAAAATATAGTGAGATATACTCTATTACCAGATACCGGTATAAAATCGAAGGTCATGTCGGGAGAGCCACCAGACGGTTGTTAGACACTTCTGCCCTTTCAGGTAAGTGCCTTTGGCTCCTTCTTTTATCATGATGATCACTAATCACATGCTTGTGCACTTCCAATCACTGGTTGATCGTTTCTTGGTTGGTTGATACCATTGATACTTATTTGATGCCTTGGAATATCGCTTCTTAATTTCATGCTTGATTGACTCATTAGAGTATTACCTTATTAATCCCATGCTTGTGCGCGTGTGTGTGATTGTATGGTGTTCCTTTCCATTCAATATGTGTTACTTTTATGGAATCTTTCGCGGATCGATGGGCGTGGGGCTCTGTGGAAGCGTTAAGCGTGGACACCGGCATTACGATGGTTCCATGCTAGGGGTATATTACGACCATCCACCCTGGGACAATACACCGGCCGCGCACGTAAGAGGTAGCACTACCGATTTCCGACCAAGGGTCTATACCAGCTTAGGCTGATGGCTGACCGGGGGATACTTCAAGAACCTTAGTTTGGAATATCACTCTTCCAGGGCTGGAGGTCGTTGTTGTGTTAGGAGTCCCTATCTTTGATAATTCTTTGTGGTAGGGTTGAGACTCCTAGGTGGTTGTTGGCGTGGGGTGCGGCCCCACTTGCTTGGTTTAGTCATGAAATTGGTTTACTTTACTTGCTTATTCCTTATACATGACCTGTTTATGATCCCTGCGGGGGTACTTACTGGGCTTTCCTTCTGAAAGTTCATACACTTGCTCTCACTCCTTCTACGCATCCCGCGAGGAGGGAGCGTGTGAGCGCACGAAATGTACGTGGGACCTTGGGATTGTTGCTGAGGTTGGCTACCTCTAATTTCATTACTATAAGTGAGGATACTTGTGATTTGGTCCATGCGGGCCAGTCATGTACTTGACATTATAGGGTGCCTGTACCCTTAGGATTTATCCTCCGCTGATATACTCTGACTTTATATTCATGATTTTACTATTCCGCTGCATATGTGTTGTTGCTTTATGGTCACTTAGGCCTTGTATCCGAGTGGAGCCCTCCTCCGCTTGGGTACGGCCGGTCTGCTCACGTGCCCGAGGCCCGGGATTTTGGGGTCGGGGCGTGACAGATCACTTGCGCACCCTTTACCTTCCCTCCAGTCAGGCATTGCATTACTCCTTGCTGCAAACTCTCATCATCACCTACCAGTGTGACTGCTCTGGCCAGGACTTCTTTGCAGCTCTTAGTGACTTTTGACGTCAATATGATATGATGGCCTCATCTCCCTGTCCGACCTGCGCCTAGTGCCTCGTTATTACCCAAGACCGTGACCATCTCCACCTCTTTAAGTTCCTCATACGGCTTCGCCCTAAGTTTGAGGCGGTTCGTGCTTTGCTTCTCCACCGGGCCACTCCTTCGTTTCTCATTGACACTTTGCCTGTTAAGCTATTTTTTGGGCAGCGAGGTCACTTCTACTATCGATGGGTTTCAGCTCTCGCAATGGCGTTACACTTCTGATCTTTTGTCTTGAGTCACTCTCTCTTACTTCCGCACCGTGGCCACTCCTATGGAGCTTCATATTGATTCGGGCCAAGGCCCCCACGTAAGGACTCTCTTGCCTGATCTGACTCGCTACCGCCACTTAGTTGGGAGCATGGTCTACCTTACCATCACCCCAGCCAGACATTGCTTATGTTGTGCACATTCTGAGTCAGTTTGTTAATGCGCCTACTTCTATTCACTATGCTCATCTGTTGCGACTCCTACTGTCACGCCCCGACCTGAATCCCGGGACCTCGAGCACGTTAGCAGACCGGCCGTACCCAAGTGGAGACGAGCCCCACTCGGATACAAGGCCTAGGTAATCAAACGCATGCAATAACATAATCCACTAACTTCAATAATCAGAGTCTTACAACGAAATTTAAAACATAATTAAACACCCTACACGGGTAATGGCCCTATAAGGGTCCTATTAAATGAAACATCATCTCACAAACAAGTAAATCTGAGGTCTTCAAACCTCTACTAGAATATCTCGATCCCTCGCACAGCTCCTGATCCCGAGTCACCTACACCTCAAGTCCTGGAACAAAAGAAGGGAAACAAGTAGAATGAGCTTTCGAATGGAAAGCTCAGTAAGTACCCCCGCAAGGAATGCGAAGAGCTCATGAAAACAATCGTGTAAAAGTGATCCACACAAAGCAATACCAAAGGAAAGACTAAGCTCAAAACACACGAGGATCACTATCACTAAGCACAGGCATAAAGCATGAAGTCAAAACAAACATGAAGAACAACTTGTCATCTCCCCGGCAGCCATCGACCAAAGCCGATCTTGAATCTTATCATCCAGACCCTTGAGTCTGGTAGCGCTCCTACATGTACGTACACGGTCAGCGTATCGTCCCACTGACGGGTGGACATCCAGAGTTCCGTCCCCCTGGTAGGACTACAAGACATCCAGAGTGTCCTCCCCCTGGACGCCCGCAACATAATCTGCACTGAACGGGAGAATCTACAATAGAAGAAGAGTTGAAACATCAACCCAGACGGAGCACCGGCTTACGTGTTTCCACGGCCATGTGCCGATCAACCGGGAAAGCATGTTCGGCGATCACAAACATATTCAATAAAAGCTAGCACATTAACTAGCATACACTAACATGGGAATTCAACGAAGCAAGAGAATGAATTCATGTATGCAAACAGTATAGCAAACATGAAGAAGTCCAAGCCAATGGGTGCTCAAACAATAAAACAAGAATCAAGAATATTCAACAATATCGAAGCCAAGATATATTCAATCAATGAGGCAAGGTCAAGAATACTCATCAAAGAGTAAAGGTACTAGGCCGAAGTACTTACAAAGAAAGCAACCATCAAATGAGGAGAAGCAAGGCAAAGGTACTTACCTCAACTAACGATGTCTGGAGTCCCACGGGACTCGCTCCTGCCGTGTCTCCGCACTCTACATCAGTATCTGGTAATAATAAAAACAGTATCTTAGTACCTTTCTAAGTACTAAATAGCTCGTTATCCTTATCCACTTTTACTGGGCCGAGGGCCCGCCAACTTCTAACCTATCTTGACCTCTTTTAGCCCATTTGATGTTAATATGGACCGTAAGCCCATTTCTAAATCTCTATTCAACCTACCCCTAGAGGTTATGATCATTGTTAAAAATTTTAAGGGTTTTCATCATAGTTCAAGAAGAATCTGGCCCACCAACTTGTGAATTGTAGGTTAGTTCTTTCTAACTCGACCGGGCCTCCTAATAGAGCTCATCAACTCTATTCATTTCGAGTGGCCTTTAGTTTTAAATGGGCCCAAGGTACCACCAATTATTTATTATTATTCCCTCTCTTGAGTCACTGTGAAAATACAATCCATTGGCAATCCTCTCAACCACTACAATGCCCAACCCCAGGCTTAATTCCAACAAATTTTCTATAATTACATTTCTAGAGCCCAACAGTTCCATGCCTCAGAGCAAAAACAAATAAATAAATAAATAAATAAATAATAGCCTGCATGGTACAAACATTCTCTTATTAGCCTTGAATTTAATATCATGCATGTGCGTGGACTTGTCACTATCATCACTCAACCAAACCTCAAAGCATTCAAAAGAAACCATTCAAAATTCAATCTCGCTAAACATTTCTTGCAGACAACTGGGCTTCAGTTTCATATTCTCAGTGTTCAGTACGGTGAGCATTTTAAGGCTTAAATTTCAGGTTTTTCCCAACGGTGTGGCAACCACAACCTTGCCTCCCCTCATGATTAATTACATGTATATGTGTATCCAATTACAAATTGTGAAATTTTTATAGGTTGTCATCTTCAACTTGTCAAATTTCATTAGTTGATCCATTAATAAAATTAATGGTTAGTATGCATCAAAAGGAGGACAAGGAGTTGGCAGACCTCAGAAATTATCTAAGGCCAGGACTGCAGAAGTTTGGTGACTAAACTCTGTAGATTTTCATAGCTCAAATTTCAGATTTCTAGGTTTTTCAATAGCAGATTTTCAGCAGCTATAACCTCATAATATCATCTTTCATTCACAACAAACTCGACTCATTATCGTCTCTTATACAGCCCTTAAAAAAATGAAACAAACTCAATATTCTGCAGGTGCTACAGTAATTCCTGCACTTTCACTTAAATTTCTAATTGAACTCTAACCTTAATTCATTATTACATTTCCCTTTAAACTGCAGCTACCCCTTCAAATTAATCTGCAGTTCCTACGGTTATTCTATCCTCAAACATATACATTGATGAGATAATAGCAAACAAATGGACTGTCTCTACTGATCATCGCTTCACACATATATTAACAAAAGTTCCCAAGCCATTATAACTCATTTATTTACACACTTCTATTATTTACAAGACCTGCTGTTTCTGACAAACAAAGGTACTTCAAGCCTTATCACTCATCCAATCAAATATGTATGAAACCTTATAGTTTCATCTATTCTATAACTGCAGCAATGCAGGCCTTATGACACACATTTTAGCTACAACTTATACAATATTCCACCATTTTCAAATACCAACTGAGACTCTTCAAGCCCTGCCACTTATTCAGATCATCAAGGCATTGCAATTTAGGATTTGCATCTAGTTCATTTTCTTTTCCTAATTAATACAACAGCCTCAGCTAATGGTTCATGCCATCATAAACTTCTCAAGAAAGTCAGACTGAACAAACTTCCTAGATTAGTTCAAAACTTCTTACATTTCAAAGGAAGTATAATATTAGCTTTCCCACATTCTGACAGAAATCTGCAACTTATCTCTAGCTAACAGCATCCTTATACAATGCATGGAATAGAGAACAAATACAGTTTAATCCAATTATTAGGTTCTATACATGACTGACACCCTCTTCGTCAAGCTTAATCAAACAACCCCAAACCTCATCCAAGCAAACCGTTATATCTCCAATAAACATTTCTAAATTTGATCGCACATTCAAGTAAATCTATCAATGTTTATATATTAATAAAGACACAAGAGCCACAGGAGAAGAGAAAAAGAAATCAAATCTTCCCTCAACCTAAGCTCAAGTTGATGGGTTAAAACTAAAACGTCCAGAGAATTAAGGGAAGCTCACCAAGCTGATCAGATCGTGACGCGCCGGCCTGTAGCCCGGTTCGTCATTGCCGGATCTCGGTCGCCAACTCCTCCACTGGCAGCGGCGCTGCGAGGCCTCTCTGCTAATCCGTCGCCGGGCGACTGACTGGCACCGCACGCGAAACGGCCGCTCGCTGGTCGCTTGGTGGTGCCGTGGTCCGACGAGGAAGTCCGCGTTCCGGTTGCTCGCCGTTTCCTTCATAATTCACGGTGGGGTGCACGGGTTGGGGTGGCGTTATCGCTAGGGCTCACGGGTGATCGCTTGTGTTTTATAGACACATCGTGTGAGGATTGGAATGAGGATCCGCTCCATTGATCTCGGCCGCACGCAGAGAGGATCCAATCACCGGTGATCACGCGATCTCGAGTTAGCTGGCGAAGATCCTTATCGTTTCACACTGTTGGGTCCAAGGTAGCTCGTGTCGTTGGATCGCGTGGCTTATATCACTCTCCCATCACAGCCATTTAAATTAAAATCCCTTTGATTCGGCCTCACAAGTAGTGTTTTGTATTTCTTGCAAAAATGCCCTCTTAACTCTCCTCCTTTACATGAAAGTCCTTGCCTGTTTAATTAGGAGAGGAAGTACATTTTACAACTTGGTCCGAATTTCCTGAAACCTCTACATCTAGTTCCCTCTTTCTCGCAAATCTAAAGAGACCCTTTTATGTAATTAATCCCCAATTAAATTTTAATTAAGAGATTAGGCATTCACCAATTTAATCTCTCTTCTCCCATAAAATACAATTAATTCCAAATATGGGGAGTTTCTTTAATTAACTAAATAATAAAAGAAAAATTTACGAACCTTTATTCCAAAAAAAATATTTCCCTAAAATCATGGATTTTACACCTACGCTATCTCCAGGTGGCTCCATCCCATGGTCTCTTTTTCTCCCGTAGGCAGATTTGTGTATACTTTGTTGCTACCTAGGCCAGTGATCCGGCTAATCGTCATTTTGTTACTGGTTTTTGTTTGTTATTGGGCTCCTCTCTCATTGCCTGTAAGTCCAAGAAGCAGACAGGTGTTTCTCGGTCCAACACCGAGGCTAAGCTCCGCTCTATGGCCATTACTGCTGAGGAGATTGTTTGGTTGAGCTAGCTCCTTCAGGACCTTGGTGTTATTTCTCTTGCTCCAACTCCCCTTCATTGTGACAACACCGGTGCTATTCGGATCGCTCTGAATCCGGTGAAGCATTCGCTCTCCAAATATATCGATGTTAATGTTTTCTTCGTGCGTGATGGGTACAGCCAGGGCACCCTCACTCCCCAGTTTGTTCCCTGCGAGCGCCAGCTTGTGATTTCCTTTTTTCCAAACTCTTGGTGTTTGATCCCCCGTGAGTTTAAGGGGGGTGTTAGCTGTACATGTATATACCTCAGCCTTGTATAGGTAAATGATGTCTTATATTCACCATGGACTTCATCTTACCCCTATACCAGTATTGTATCATTCTTAATGTGGTGAATAGGAATATTGAGATCTGGTTAGCCTCTCAAGTTCTAACAATATCATGCCAGTAGATTTGCCTTAGAACCTATCTCCTATGTTGCATTATACAACATGCAATCAAGCCCATTCCCTATTCTCATCTCCCAAACCATGCTGTGTAAGGAATGAACCCTACTAAGAGCTTTGAATTGCATAGACATATTGAGGAATTATTCCAAAAGAGATTCTTGATAAAGAGTATGAACCCATGTGTGGTACCTGCATTTTGATCCCAAAGAAGGATGGGTTGTGGCTTTTGTGTGTTGATAACATGGATATCAATAAGATCACTGAAGTACAGGTTTCCAATCCCATATGACATGCGAGATCAATTACACAGATCTTCAATCTTTTCCAAGATTGATTTGATGAGTGTTATCACCTAATTAGGATTTATTTTGGAGATAAGTCCAGGATAACATTTAAGAGTAATGAGAAACTCTATGAATGGAATGTGATGTATTTTGGGCTCCAAAATGCACCAGCCACACTTATGAAAGTTATGACCAGATTTCTTATGCCATTTTTGGGACTGTTTGTAGTTGCTTATTTTGATGATATCTTGCTTTTTAGTAAAGAGGCAAGTGATCATGTGGAGCATCCCAAACAGGTAATGCAAGTACTTTGTTTAGAATGATTCTTTGTCCATCTTAAGAAGTGTTTGCTTGGGTTACCTTAGGTTATGCTTTTTTGGATATATTGTGTCTAGGAAAGGAATTCAGGCTTATCCTACTAAGGTGCAAACAATACTTGTGGTCTACCCCTATCAATGTGCATGGTGTATGTATCTTTCATGGTCTGACTACATTGTAGAAGCATTTATACATAGATTTAGTGTTGTTACAACGTATATCTCTAATTGCACCAAGAAGGGGAGATTTATCTAGGCAAAGGAAGCACAAAGAGCTTTTGAGTTCAAGAGGAGCACAGCAGCTTGGTGAAAAATTGAATGCTAAGCAAAGTAGATGGTCAACATATGATCATGAATTTTATGCTTTAGTACAGATCTTGATGCATTAGAGGCACTTAAGGCCAGAAGGAGTTTGTGCTTTACACAGATCTGACTTCCTGTGATATTTGAAGAAGCAAATAAAGATAAATTTGAATCACGCCAAGTGGATGCATTAACTCCAATAATTCACTTTTGTTATCAAATCTGCACAAGGAGAAAAGAACAAAGTAGTGGATGCGGGTTTTGGGAGAATTCATGAAGAGCTGCAGGAAGGAGCAACCTCTCAGGCATTTTGGAAGGACAAGATCTTGAGTCTTGTAGAAGATAAATTTTACTGACCAATAATGAAGGCATGGTGAAGGTGGCTTCTCACTGTCACGTTTACCCGTTTGGAAAGGGCCAAGTGCTTAATTTTAGGTTATACACCTTTTTACCCGTTCCAGAGAGACCTTGAGACAAGCTAAGCATGGATTTTGTACTGAGATTGCCAACGGCTATTCAACATAATGACTCCGCCCTTTTTTTGTGAACATTCTCAAAGATGGCCCACTTCTTGACTTGCTCACAAACAGGCTGTCAAAGGCCCAGAGAAGTGGACTTTCATGTGGAAGACTTTGTGTTAGTAAAGGCCAATCTAATTCGATACCCTATAGAAAAAAATTAGAAGTTAAATTGAATCAAATGTGACCTTTTAAGTTGATTAGAGTCTAGGGCTGACTGTGTATCAGTTGGAGCTTTCTAATGATATAGAGATTAGTTGTCTCTGTTATGGCTGATCTCATGATCTGATACATTGATGGGGATGTGAAATCAGATGCACCTGTTGCTAGCTCGTCTACAGTTTGATCCTTGATTCCCAAAATAGGATGGTGTAAATAACAGCTTTAGGACGAATAGGTAGATACCAACCAGAGATAGGACTTACTATCAGTTTTGGGTCACCTAGGAGGGAAGGTCTTGTTTCAATGGGGGTCAGATGAGTCAGGATGAGTTTCAAGAGTCGGCACCATATATCTTTGGGAGAACTTTTCATCAGCCAGAACTTAGTAGTGGTAATTGGTGGGGCAGGAGGCATTGATGCAGCCAATAGCAGATTAGGACTTAATTTTTCTCAAATTTTGTTCATTTACTTGGCCACATATCATTATTTGTGAGGGGGGATCCTTTTGTAGGGGAATAAAATTTTGGTTGCAACTGCAAGCTATTCTCAGAAAGGGATTCTCTTTTGGTGTAAAACCAATACATTTGAGTGTGGGGCTGTCCATTTCTGATTTCAAATCTATCATCTTCAACCTTTCTATCATACTCAAAGCCCTAGATTTACTACAACTAATTACTTCTAGTTAGACTAGGATTTCCTCAATTCTGTTCCGTCCTGGGTGTTTTCAGCAAGCTAATTAGTTAATAGGGATTGTTGTGTTGGCCTGCATCAATGTACCATTTTCTTGGCAAGTCTTCTTTTGCACTATTAACTTTGCAAGAGGCTTCTCTTGTGATTAACAACAAAGTACCAATCTTTTCTGTCCTGGTTATTTTCAGCAAGCTAATTCATTCATAAGGATCATTGAGTTGCCCTGCATCAATTTACCACTTTGTGGCAAGTCTTCTTTTGTGCTACTAGCTTTACAAGAGGCTTTTCTTGTGATTAACAACAAAGCACCAATATGTTCTGTTGGCCATCCAGCCCTTCGCACAATATCAAGAATATCTCATGTCACCATGTGATGTACATATTATTTTTACCAACTTTGAGATAATGTCTCAGCAATCTTCTCTTCTTCCTGACTCAGCAACTAAACTAGGAGAGTCACCAGTTAGCAAATATCTCATCAATTGGTTAAAAATAATAAGTACTTTACAATCAAATGTCAAAGTTCAACTGTCTTTTTTGTTCGTCAAACTTCCACTCAAATTTAATGAGGTAGAACTAAATCCTAACATATAAATTGCAAATTTAAGAAACATGCAAAAAAAATTGGGGCTTTAATAAATATCAATGTAGAAGATCAAGAATCAAAGCCATCAATTTTGGCAGATTGATCTGGCAAGAAGGGAGATTGGTTGATCAGAAGTTATGAAACTATATTTATATCAATTATGAAGGAAACTTATCAAAGAAGGGAGAAGAAACTTAGTACAGCTACCTATGTTCATGATTGAGGCCTATGTAAGTATTGAAGAAATGTATCTATAAGTCTATTGCTTTGGTGGTTGAGACAGATGGCAAATTATCCCTATGGCACACATTGTTGAATATTCTAGCAGCACTTTTTCTTTGGTTATTTGGTCTTGTCAATGCAACAAGGAATCTATGACTTCGCTTAAATCATTTCTGAGATGGTGATTTCTGCCCTTGGTTTCTTATTCTATTTGCATTGAACTTTTTTCAACTGTTTAAATAGCCTTTTGGTGGAGTCTCAAGAAGCAGTTGTATCTGATAAACCATGAATATAAGCTTTGAACGCGTTGCAGATTGAGATTGTGAAGCTTCATCTGGAAAAGTCACTTAAGCAATTACCATTTATTTCTGCAATAATAGTAACTAAAGTTTTATTGTTGCGTAACTCAACTCGTTTGATTTTCTACACTGTTGAACAAACTTCTCATGCAGTCGTCTTCTTACATGCTAGGGTGATGCTGATATCTTCTTTCCAACAGACTTCTGGCTCTTGGAGAAAATAGATCATTACTGCTCTGGATGGTCAAATGAGCACACAGGATCTAGATCATCAAAGCCTGTGAAGAAGAGGAGAACCATTACTGTAAGTGATACTTGTATTATTGCTAAAACAAGTAGCCATTAGAATTCAAGAAAATACATCCAAGTACATATGTTTATAGTAGTTTGATTATAGCAAGTGAGAATAAAGTTTCTTTCCCTCCCTTTTCTGCACTCTTCATGAGTAATCTAAATTTGATCTGAGAAAGCTGCTTGTTTCACAGAATGGAACAAAATTCATCCTGGGATCTCAATGCACTCTTTTCTTTTCCTTTCATTTGATGCCATTATTTCAATGGATTCCATTGCCTTGATTGTTTGCTTATCAAATGTTTGTTTGAATGATTTTAACAACTTGAGACAATTTATTAATTTTATCATTAGACATTCCTCTTTGCTTTTAAAATTTTATTTATACATCTCTTTTCCATTTAGCTTGACACAGCTGCATTTATGGAAGAATTTGGACTGCCAATAAAGACAAAGACGAGAAGTGGTTACAATCCACTCCTTGATGACTTCAAAAACACAAAATTTTATCTGAGTGTTCCAACACATAACACAAAATAGACTGCAAGAAGAGTTCCCCAAAAAAGTCAATTAGAACTGCACAAAAGCTTCGATGCTGCAATTTTTAAGGTACCGTAATTGGTTAATGACTTGAATAACATAATTGTTTTAATGGGTACTTTTAAACCAAATGATTGTTTTGCAGTGCCACGCTTTATCAATGCATTTGGCAAAGAATTCCACCGGCACACAATACTGCTTTGCTCAGTGAGAATTGGTTTCTGCAATCATTGGATTATAGCATCAATAACTGTGTTGTTTTGTATTCCAATTTTGTATAATATTCTGTTACAGAAGATAACATATTTTTTTTATTTTATTTTTATTTTTTTGATGTGTGCCTCATGCTATCTAATGACCTCAAATTACAGATCTTGTTCCCTTGCATTAACCAGCATATGCTTTGAATCTTGATAAAAAAAAAAAGTTTGGACATTTTAAGGATGTTTAATTAGCAGGATGTTGTAATGTTGCAGCCCAGGAAATCATGTTTTATTTTAATGTTTTGTAATTATAAATCATGTTTTTATTAAAATCTTGTAATTTTTATGATAATTTATGAATTTATTATAATTTTATAAAAAAATTAAATTTCAAGCTTTTTTCAAATGAAACTCGCGTTTATATAAATAATATCGAGCACAACTCGAACTTCAAATTTTTAGTTTATTCGAATTTGAGTTGAACAATTGGAATTTCAAATCTTAGTATTGGTGGGTTATATTTCAAATCTTAGTTCTAGCACACAAGCCCTTATAATTTCCATCATTCATTCTTACTTAAATATTGCAAAGTAATTAAACACATACTTTATTTATTTAATTTGGTATTATTAGTGAATCAGAAAAAATAAAATCAAGATGTTATTAAGGATGGAAATACCAGAGCCGATCCGTGGTTTCTGACTCGATCCATCTCGAATGAGGCGGTTTTCTTTTGTTGGAGAGCGGGGCACGGGGCAGGGCGTGGCGGGTTTGGTAAACATCAATTTTAAATCCACCTCACCCCCTACAAATGCCCTTATATACAGGGTTGATACTATGCGGTCGGCCTTATCACTGTACAAGTGTGGCCGCCTTGTTTCAGCCTATTTGCACAGTGTTTTGAGGGAATCCAACCGTATGGATGGAAAGAACATCGAAAAATAAGCTAGGATGTCAATTTTCATACAATTTGGGAACTTGTAGGGTCTTCATCTTAAATGGTGAAATTTTGAACCGGTAAGATTGCTATAAATTTTCATCCGTTAAGATGAAGACCCTACAAGTTCCTAAATTGTATGAAATTAGCATGCTAGCTTATTTTGCGATGTTCTTTCCATCCATACGGTTGGAAATCCTTAAAACACTATGTAAGTGACCAAATGGGAGGCGACCTTACTTTAGTAATCCTGCCGGCCTTATAATATCATCACCGCCCTTATATATATATATATATATATATATATATATATATATATATATCACTTCATGTGCATTGTCAATGCTTGTGCAAGGCTTATCATCAATTTTGTAAGTATAAAACACAATGTATTAAAGGTTAAAAATACGGGCATGGCGGGGCATGAGAAGAAACCATGGTAGCGATTGTGTTATTCAAAATATCACTATTTGGGAGGGGCGTGGGGTAGGGGATGGTTCAGGCGGGGTTGTGGTGGTAGAGGCTTGCCCCACCCCGCCCCCACCCCGCCCCATTGCCATCCCTTGATGTTATAATATCTTTTAAGTACATCCAACCAAAACAAGGCTTTTTTTTAGAATATTATTAAAAAAATGGGAAAATTATTTATAGGTCCTTAGAAGTTTCCAAACTTCCCAAACAACCCCTCTGACTTATAAATATCCCAGACAGTGCCTCCTTTTTCATAAAGTTAACTTTCAACCCATTACCCTCACTCCATCAGTCAAATTTTATTATAATACGAACATTACCCCTGCTTTTTCCCAGCTTTTCTCCTGCCAAGTCTTGTCATATTTTTCAAATGTTGTACTCCAAACATCACATCGTCACCTTTTTGTTATCGTTTCACCTACTTTTTCCCAACTTTTCTCCCGCCAAGCTTCCTTTTTTCTCTTCTTCCTTAATCCATTTTGTCCCCGTTTGTTTCCATCTATTTATCTCTTCTACCAAGCTTCCTTTCTTAGCTTTTCTCCCGCCAAGCTTCCTTTCTGCTCTTCTTCCTCAAACCCTTTTGTCCCTATTTGTTTCCATCTATTTGTCTCTTCTACCATTTATTTGCTCTCCGATGTGACGAGTCGTGTACATCTCTTCCTCAGTGATTCACCGCCCAAGGCTAATCAAAGAAACATCCACCTTCACCGTGATTACTTTTCTCGTTTTTCCAAAAAAAAGTTTTCCATATCTCGTGCAATTTAAAACCATGCCAGTGTAAGGCACTCTTGCTACAGGTTGGCAATGGAAACCTTTTGTGCAGTTGCCAGATATAAGGGGGAGGGACGATTGTTGCAGTTTACCATGTTGAACTCTTGGGCGCCAATACAAGCCGAGATATGCGAGCGATAGGATCTTGAAGTTTCCCGTGTAAGGGTGAAGTTAGTCACACCGGATGAACATCAAACTATTTGCCCAATTGATACCAAGGTGGACTTTCAGCATATATGCCATATATACCACATGTTCAATAGCGTTGTCGCCTACCTCATTGTCAATACTGTTGAAGACGCAGTGGACATGCCCTCCAGCTCCTTATTACTATCGTAAATATCATTCTTTCTCAATGATGAACCAACCAACTAGTCAGCATGTCAATACTCCATCTGATATTTCATGTATTTTGTGTATCTCATGTTTTCGCTTAAATATATGGGTTTCCGCTTATTTTTCGCGGATTACGTTTAATATTTTGAGTTTTTGCTTTACTCATGGGTTTTCGCTTATTTTCCATTGTTTTCATTTAACATTTTGACTTCCCGCTTAATATACTACATTTCTATTTAATTTTAAGTTTCTGTTTAGATATTAGTGCTAGTTGGTTAGATTTTTTCCAATCTCACTGGTGATATTGCACCAACAAGAAGGATTCATTCTCGGACAGGATATCGGTACCCCAGCAAGGATCTATGGGGGCCTTAGCCATTTGTACTCTATCGGAGAATGTTGAAATCTTATCGTTGAAAGTAGGTGACCGGTTTAACGACGGTGATCACTTCAAGGATTCACTTCGTAATTTGGCTATCAAATGGAATTTTGACTTTACTTTCATAAAGAACGATAAGCAGAGGGTGACTGTCTAATGTGCCGCGGTGAACTGCCAGTGGCGTGTCCACACATAGAGAGAATATAATCATGCAACATTTACAATCAAGACAATGCATCCCACCCATATATGCGGTGGCGGTTTCGATAAGAGGTCGCATCGGAAAACATCAAAGAAATGGGTCAGTACATATGTGGTACAGAAGCTGAAGGACCGTCCCCTGTATAGGGCTATTGACATTCAACGGGATATATTGCGTAATCATGGTGTCAGTTAACCGTATAAGCAAGCTTGGTTGGGAAAAGAGGTGTCCATAGGTATTCTCCATGAGAGTGAGGTGGCTAGCTATGACTTATTATTATGGTACACTAACAAGGTGGTGGAGACGAACCCTGGTAGCATTGCTATTGTGGACAAGGATGGTGAGCGGTTTAGACGCACATTTTTCTCCTTCCGTGCCTGTGTTGTTGGTTTCAAAAGAGGTTGTAGGCTATTGTTGTTCGTTGATGGAACTCACTTGCTTGGGAAATATGAGGGCACTTTGCTGGGAGCAACGAGTAAAGATGGGAATGAGGACTTTTTCTATGTTGCATTCGCTATTGTTGACAATGAAACCAACGCCAACTAGACCTGGTTCCTGTCAAAGCTCGGTAATACACTGTAAGGGGATGACAACTACAGAAAGATTATTACATTTGTGTCGGACAGGTCGAAGGACCTTGTCAGCGTCATCACAAAGTTTTTCCCATCTGCCCCGCATGCATATTGCTTGCGATACTTGGAATCAAACTTCATGAAAGGGAATGTTAGACTTGGGAAAGCATTGAAGGATGAGTGTTGGTCCATTATTACAAGAATCTCTTACACATGCATGGCAAAGGAATATGACAACGCAATCAACAATCTGCTAGCACCATCAGCTGATGCACATCGCTGGCTACTTCAAAAATCTGATGTTTCTCACTAGTCAAACTATATGTTCAAAGGTGAAAGATGGGGAGAGATGTATTCTAATGTGACAGAGTCATTCAATGTCTGGATTAAGGAGGCAAGGCACCTCCCTATGACTAACATGGTGGATTCGATAAAGTAAGCCAGGTTCTATTTATTGTGTCATCTTTCCATTAACATATGTTTTTCATACTTATTTTCCCTTGTTACTGTTTAATATAACATGTTCCCATTTAGTATATTAAGTTCCTATTTAATATAAAATGTTTGTGTTTATGCTTTCAAGTTTTCGTTTAATATAGTGTGTTTCCACTTATTTTACAACGTTTTTGTTTAATATAACACGTTTCTAATTAATATTCGTTGTTCAATAACAAAGGTTCAAGATCATGAACATGTTGTGTAACCGCTGTGAGCACTCTCGACAATAGGAAACTCACCTATGTCGTGCTATACACAACAAGCTGGAGGAAACTGTTGAAGTAGGTCGCACCCTACTGGTTGGGTATTCCGACGGGGATTATTTCGAGGTTATTGAACAAAACAGCAACTCCGTCAGTTTGCTTTCAAGGTTGTGTTCATGCCGAAGGTGGCAGGTATATGGTCTCCCATGCAAACACGCATGTGTTGTAATAATGCTAACAAGCACAAATGCTCTTTGATATATTGACTACTACTTCACAGTTGAAGCTTACAGAATGGCATATACCGATGCTATTTTTCCCATCCCAGACAATAACAAACCGACTGAAGCAAATCATGAACTACTTCTATGGCCGCTATGCACGAAGAGGGCACTGGATTGTCCAAGACAGAAGTGGATAGAATCACAGGAATCTGTCGTGCATGATTTACACTGTAGCCGCTGCCATGAGGCTGGCCACAACCGGAGATCATGTAATGTACCGATTGCTGACTGACAGAGTACAATTTATATGTATTACTAGTGTTAAACTTAAATTCTTTCAAATAGGCAAAAACCATACATATTAAGAGTCCGTGCAAATTATATACATTGGAACTCTACTGCTTAAACGGGTACAATATTTGTTAAACGAGATCTTCACTGCGTCTCTGATTTCTTACTACGTCTTATGTCGTCTATCAGTATGCGTGTGACGTAGTGCAAACGCAATAGAGGTACGTCAATGTTGGGAAGGCGGAGTTTCTCACCATCGAGAGTCTGCTCTATGAACCACATACATAGACAAGGAAGTCGACGCTCCCCGCCTTCTGCTGTGGGCAATTGCACTCGGTTCTTAATGCATAGGCCTCCGTTTCGCCCTTCCCAAATTGAATTGTGAGGCAGGAGTCGAAGAGTGCCCGCTGATATCAAAATAAGGCCCACTTAGAAAAAAAAACAAGGCAAAAAATATAAATCAAGCAACTCGTATTACCATTGCCTTTGCGTCGGCATCATATATAGGGCTTTTCAGTGAGGAATAATGAACATACTCCCTATTTTGCTTGTCGAGGACGACAAGATGGTAATGTTTATTCTGAATAATGGGCAAAAGGACCAACACCACTTGGTGGAACGCGCTCACGGCTTCCTTCATCATAACCGCGGCCTCATATCTAGAGTCCATTTTCTTCGACATGAGAAGCGCCAGCGGCCTAGTGATTGTTGCTCACTTCTCGTAGGGATAGGGAGTTCTGCTCATAGACTCAAGGACGATCATCACAAACACGTCCAAGACGTCGTCGGGAACTATGTCCTTCCCCTTGAGCAGTGTGTATAGATGGTCCCAGGTGGTGAATGACCACTCGTTCTTCCACACGATGGTCCTGGGTGGTAAACATCATGTTAAGTGGAAAACTCCAAAATTAAATGGAAATGTTTACACAGAAACTCATAATATTAATTGGAAGCTCATAATTCTACACAAAAACTAATAATATTAAGCGGAAAATAAATATATTAAACAGAAACCCAAAGAAATTAATAGAAACCGACAATATTTGCAAATGAACAAACGTAGGACTTACTTGTCAATTTTGTAGTTCAAATACAACCCAATTGCTGCTTGCTCCATTTCACCTAGCTGCATGAAACTGGCAGGATGCTTATTCTTGGGAATAAAGTTTATCCTCACTGGCCTCAAGTCCTCATTGGCCGTGTAGGCCTCTATAAGGACCATGTCTTCAGTCGTTGGATCGGTCGTTGAATCGGTGGCCGGATCTGGTAGTTCAATGAAGGCAGACTACATTTCACTTCCTGTTTTCGATTCTTCTAAGCAGGATATCGGTGGTTCACTGACCGCAACCGACATATCTGTTAGGACGTTAGTGGGTGGTTCAGCGTCGGCGGTCGGTCGTTGGTCGTCGGTAGTTGTTGGTGCCTCAGAGACAGCGGTGGGTACAGTGACTGGGTCGGTCAACAGATCTATTAGGACGTGAGAGGGTGGTTTAGCGCCAGGGGTCGGCGGTTGCTGGTGGGCGGTCGATGGTGTCTCAATGATAGTAATGAGTACAAGGACGGGGTCGGCCGACAAATCTGTGTGGACGGCAGTGTGTGGTTCAGCGTCGGGGGTCGATAGTCACTGATCGACGGTCGATGGTGCCTCAATGACAGTAGTGGGTACAGGGAATGCGGGGATTTCGTTCTTCATTTTTTGTAGCGATTCAATTACGTTGCCAAGGTGTAAAACCCAAGGTTTTATGGGTAAATTTTGATGTTTTATTATTATGTTAAAAGAAAGAAATAAAAGGAACTTAATCTTATGGGAGATTAATGTGATTAATTGAGGGCTTCAAGGACTGAACTATAATTCTAAAGTTTCTGAGGACTAAGAAATAAATTACCATACACTCATGAAAAAGAACGCATGTGTTATTATATTAGATTTGAGGGACTGGAACTGAATTTCGTTTTCTATTGGATTTTGAACTAAAGATGATATAAAAGAAGTTCAGGGGGTACTTTGTAAATCTACAAAAAAGATCTCATAATAACTAGAATGAAGATTTGAATATGAATGAGGAAGTGGGCTTCACGTGCATGGCTGGGGAAAAGATATTGTTCAAAGGCTTGGGTTATACGGTTATAGAAAGATATAGGGAGATAGAGAGAGAAGAGATGAGTTGATCCCTATCTTCTCCAACGGTTGCCACCGAAATCTCCGCCACCTCCCCAACGATCGACGCCGTAACGGAAGGCACCATCAAGGAACCGCATGCCATTCTAATCCATCCGCGAACCTCATGAAAGGGGCGCTGCTCCCTGGACTTACCAACTCCGTGAGAGAAACCGAGAGAGAGAGAGAGAGAGAGAGAGAGAGAGAGAGAGAGAGAGAGAGAGAGAGGTGGAGACGGACAGCACACACACTCGGACCTCGCCGGAGATCTCTACAGGAACACTGCCAAATACCGGTAAGTCTCCTAACCCTCCTTGTCGCCCATGAAACACCGTGCATAGGATCTGTAAACCTGAAAGCTTGCATGCAAACCATTCTAACCTTGACATAGGCTGTGAAACATGCACATATTAGTAAGGTCTGCACTTAGGATAATAGCTCATGAAATCCTGTTATCATAAGTGACTAAGAAGAGAGCAATAGATGGGTTAAATGTGAACTTGGATCTATTGTTTAAAGAGTTGTTGGTAAAGGTTTGTAAGAGTGTAGTACTCTGGCTTGGATTATAATGAGGATGAGTCTAGTGTTTTGAGGTTTAGCTAAAGTATGTTTGAATCCTAGTGTGAGTTCAAGAGAAGAAGATGATGTTTTAGTGTTTCCAATTTTGGAAGTTCAGAGGAGCAGCTTGTAGAGTGAGAATGCTTGTGATCATATGATAATAAGGCTGTTTTGAGGCTAGCTGGTGTGCAGTAAGGGCTGTTAGTCTTTGAGGTCGATCATGGATGAGTTCTTTAGGTTTAGAGTTTGATGGTGTTGGCTCCTTTGTTGAGCAAGGTTGATGACTTGTTTTTGAAAAGGTTAGAAGTGATTGGGTGATTTCATGTGATCATGGATCCTTTGTGAAGGTTCTGAGTTTTCTAGGTGTGTGGGTGTCTTTATATGATTGATGATGGAGGTCTCTCTGAGGATAATGTGCAGTAATGATAGGGACTTATAGCTGTCATTGAGATGTGTTGAGGCTTTTATTTATGTGTGAGTAGTTGTTATTGGTTGATGAAGAAAAGTATGATATTATGTTGAATAAGATTACTTGAGGATTTGATAAACTTTGGGCTGTAAAAGCTTGGGATTCCACGAGCATAGGTGGGCTTTGTTGATCAGCAGTAGGTGTGAGAGTGTGTTATTTATGGTTGTCCTTGTGCAGAAGGTTTATGAGTTGTGGAATTAGGATTTGATGGAGTGTTATAGTCTCTGAGTTGGTGTGTAAGTATGCATTGGTTTAGTTGGAGTAGTTGTGTGCAGGTTATAGCTGAGCATAAGCTTGGATTTCATTATCACATGTGTGGTTCAGTTGGAAAAGGCTGCTGTCAGGCTGCCTACTTCAACTGAAATCTGGGTAATGTGTAGATGTCGGATA
Source organism: Dioscorea zingiberensis (assembly GCA_026586065.1). NCBI lineage: Eukaryota > Viridiplantae > Streptophyta > Magnoliopsida > Dioscoreales > Dioscoreaceae > Dioscorea > Dioscorea zingiberensis. Next base: position 350,288 of record JAGGNH010000028.1, on the reverse strand, counting down.
GTATCGTGTAAGGTACCGTTGGAAAGATAAGGAAGAGATCTTTCCAACGAGCCCTTTTTCACCTCAAACGGGTTTCTGGATCAAAAGTTATGAGCAGTTCTTTGGGACTGTGCAGTAATTTCAGAAATTTCGCTTTAATGTTGTTATTGATATTAATAGCCCATTTTGTGTCGGGGATGGTATTGAGTAGTGATTGTCATTACCAAAAATCGACATGGATGCGTCGGGAGGATATTCCGTGGAACACCAGGCTTAGTGATTACAGGTAAGTACACTTGCCTCGGTCTACCCGGCTTCGGGTTTTCTTGGATTTGTTTTTGGTTTATGATTCTTGATATCATTTTTGATATGTTTTGGATACATGCATGTCTTTTATGAGTTGCTTGGATTCTGGTGCATGTATGTTTGTTTTCGGGATGTTGGCATCCCTAGCTTGTGTTTGTCTTCCGCCCGGATTCAGTGGAGCAGGTGAGCTCCGGATTTTGCGAGAGCGTTGGGGACGGGACACCCTGGCGTTCCGGCATTCCTGGCCAGAGGGACGATACTCTGGTTGTCCCTGCCAGTCAGTGGGGTCGATCACTGACCATGTCGACATGAGAGAGAGGTGGCGCTACCGTGGGCGACGGATTTGTCGTCGGCAGCTGATGCTGTGGGATGGTACTGACCGGGGGATGATCTTTTAGAGGGACACAGTTAGGATAGGGGTCCTTGCCTTTGACACTTCCTTGGTGGTAGACCCCTAGGATTTCAGGATACGGGACGTTGGTCCCACTGTTTGTTGACTGTATTGGATATGTTTGTTCATATCTCCGTCTTTGTGTTCCTCGCAGGGTACTTACTGAGCTTTCCTTCGAAAGCTCACTCCTTTGTTTTTCCTTCGTTTCAGGTCCTCAGGAGCAGGAGGGGTGATCTAGAGGGATTGCACGAGGGCAGGGTATTGCTGAGGTTGAAGGCCTCTTCCTTTATTTTTATTATGAGTGAGGCATTGTAGGACATGTGTACCCAGACCTGATTATTCCGCGACTCTGATTTTGTTTTGATTTATTATGGATTTATTTTTGTTATCTGCTTATATTACTTAGGCCTTATATCCGAGCGGGTCTCGTCTCCACTCGGGTACAGCCGATCTGTTTACGTGCCCGAGGTCCCGGGATCCGAGTCGGGGCGTTACACAAGGACCACGTCGTCGTAAACATCGGATGATACAGTTGGACGGCGGTCAACTACTTTAGCTGTATTGCCCTTGCGGGCATTCATCTTCTGCGGAATATCATTTAGACAAGTTGCCTGGGAGCGAGCGGCCTGGGCAATCTGAGATCGAGTCACCCATTGCTAAGGAAGACGGGCCCTGACGGCGATTTTCTTCACCTGCTTCTTCATGGGAGGGGATGATATCCTCGCCTCCGCTACCTCGTTTTCTACCGGCTCATTTTTCGTCGACTCGTTTGTCACCGGCTCGTTTTCCGCAGAAGGCGGAGCCGGTGCACCGTTGACCTACCTCTGTCCCTCAATTTGGTCAAGTCGGGACATGATGCGGTCAATGTCCCTTACCAGCATCTCACATCCCTTCTCAAGGCAGGTTGCAACGTCGTCCTCTATTGGCCTTCTTGGCGGACTAGCCATGGAAGAACGACGGCGGGTAGTACGTGGGGGGCTTCTGGATGGGGAGTATTCCTACACCCTTTTAGGTGCATCGACGGCCTTTCCCTTGCCACGAGATGGGGGTGCAGTAGCAGGTTTTTCTAATTTTCTTTTCGGTCAGGGCCTTTGATCGTCCCTCCGCACAGCTTGTACAATGGCATCTTTCTCCTATTTGACAGGGACGAGCTCTGAAAACTCTGAAAAAACAAATTATGTATGTTAAATTGGAACTCTTTATATTAAACGAAAACACACTATGTTACACACAAACTCCATAAAATTAAGCAAAAACTCCTAAAATTAAACAGGAAGCCGTCGTATTAAACAATAGCACACTATATTAAATGGTAACTACCAAAATTTAACGAAAACGTTGACATACTTTTAGGAAAAGCTGGAGTACCTCCTTTTCATTGAGCGATTTAAGTAGGTGATAAGTGTTCAAATGAGTGTATTTTCCTTTCACTTTCCTATACGTTTTACATGTCATTTTGATGAATTATAGCCCCATGATACTTAAAAAGCTTCATATTTTATAACAGAGCATTGGAGAGCCTCAAGAATTAAAAGGAAGAAATTCTACATCATTTGAGGCCAAAAGGAAGCAACTAGAGAAAACTGCAGCAGTCTTGAAAGAGAAGCAAAGATCAGAAATTTATTACAAGATCTACAGGACTCCAAATCGAATCTCCACTGTTCAGATTAAAGATAAACAAGTTAGGAATACTCGATTAAAATTTTAGGTAATCCGACAAGAATTGGTCATCCGATCGAGCGCTTGATGAAGACTGCGCGATGCAGATCCAGCCATACGGGGTTCTATACGACCTGATATACAGTCCGTATGAAGCGAACTGAAAGATATACGACCCCATATGGGAGTCCGTATACGGGCCCGTATGGAGCTATTTCTGAGCCCGATCTGCATCCGGTTTTTACTTGATTTGGCTCCACACGAACCCTAAATGGGTGAGATACTTTACAAAGGCCTTTACCCCTATAAATACGAACCTTCTAGGGTTATGAAGGCATCTCTTGGCCTTTGGCCACCTTTTGGGCCGTCTTGGAGATCTTGGAGTTCACTAATGGCTAGGGTTTGAGGGGATCCTCTTGGGAAGAAGCTAGGGCTTGAAGGGAGATCATCATCAACGATCCAATTGCGCATCAACAACGGAGGGAACATTGGAGGGAGGTTTATTTGTGTTTATTTTGATGTTTTCTCCTTTTATTGTATTGGATTTGTGTTCCCCTTTCACGAGGAACTAATATTTTTGGTATTTGGGCATGTTGAACCCTTGGGTTATAGATGAACTTTGATTTTGATTGTTAATGATTATCTAGTTGTTTTCCATGATTGAGATCTATTGAATATTATGTATGGTAGCATTAACCTCTCTACGTTGCGAGAGCCCGAGAGGTTTCTATAGTCCATATGGGGGAAGATGTGAGCGTCTCCCCATGTGTAGACAAACTTCAATAGAAAGGGCTATGAGTACACCGGGAGCCCGGGTACTAAGGCGAGCAACTCCTTTAGATGTCTTATTCCCTTAGCTCTTCCAAGAGATAGGTTCCCTAGAACTTAACTAGTAAGGGCACTAGGTTGAGTAATCGCCCTCGAGCGAGGGGATGAAAGCACATTAGGAACCCTTGGTCCAATCCATTACAACTAGTGATTTTCGCATTCATTAACTAACTTTATGAGAACCCAAGGGGATTCATCACCCGAATACCCCCTTCCTATGATTGATTTACCCCAAGATTCAATCCCGTCATTAGTGATATCCAATTTTTAGGTTTTCTTAGTTTAGATTAGTCAAACCACTACCAATCTTTGTTAGACTAGATAATAGATGACTAGTTAGTACTAGTACTTCTTGGTCCCTGAGGTTCGATACCCGACTTTTCAAGAGTCCACTTTATTACTTGATTCGACCCGTACACTTGCGGATTCAACGCATCAGTAGGGGACCAAGGGACGTTGCTTTCTGAAGCTATTCTCCCTATAGTTGAGGATCCTTGGTGTCCTCCCAAATCGCATCTTCTTCTCGGTCCCAGTGACCTTGTAGAACCATATGTTCAGGCCGACAACGCACCCTCTCAAATACCCAGTATTGTTTTCTTCAATGACGACCTAGGCTGCATGCGGGCGGCTGTCTTAGGGACGTCATCTATAAGCCACTTGTGAGTGGCCTGAGCCCACGCATAGCAGTTCAGTGCAGCTAGGTTGTCCGCGTAGTCAATAATTCAATTGGGAACCGCACATGAGGTATTTGGGAAGAGTATCATTCCCAGGAGGTACACTATAAGTAGCTTTATAAAGTTTTGTTCATCCCTCCTTTCTTTCAAACGAGCCAGAGAAGATTTTTTTATGGCATCTCTGTGCCTGTCATAAACTTTGCCCAAGTATTTGTCTTCGAAAGTTGATTGTTTTTTATACTTCTTGAATACCACCCCTTCCCCTTCACAGCGAAGGCCAAGGATAAGAGCAACATTTTTGGGTCTAAAGGGCAACAAACTCTCTCCAATCCTAAATATGTTAGCGCCATCAAACCTCTGTAATAAGGCATCGAGTAGTCCTCTCTCGTGCTAAACATGTTTTATCTCCATCAAATCGGCAAAAGGTGTCGTCCGGTTGAGTTCCTGGTGCCTCTCAGCCATAAGGGGCTTCAACTCGACAAGTGTTTCCTCTACCGGCACCAAATAGCACCTACCGTTGACAAGGTTGTCAGTCATTTTTACATAGCCTGCACCAAGAGAGATTTATTATGGTAGATTCTATAATGCTTAAGTGTAAACTGCGAAGAATAAATGGAAACACCGTACTTTACATGGAAACACTGGTAACATTGGTATATATCATTCGTAATGATAGTATAACAAACCCATCATTTAGAATATACCCAAAATCAGAAAGACAGATCTAAATTTCTTCTCCCTAAATACAAAATCACTCACCAATGTGTTCAATCTTCCATTGCGGAAGAGCATATAAAGCAGGAAAACCAAGCGGAAACTTAGAAAAATCATGGATAAACCAAATAGCCCAGATCTAGGGTTCCAAAGCATGCAACAATACCTTAGAGTAGAAGCTTCGATCTTCGGGGAGTAGCGACAAACAGCGGGAGGGCTCCGGCAAAGGTGGTGTCACGATGGCTGGGCGATCGGAAAAAAATCACAGTGTGTTTTTGAAATCTTAGTTTTGAAAATAAGATTGTTGTGAGAGGCCGACGGTGAAGATGAAGAGAAATATCCATCCGGCAAAGTCGCTCCATCTCAGGAATCCAACTGCCCAGCCGTCGGTTCGTGAGATGGGTGTGTTTTAGTCAATTCATCTATTTATTTTTAACTATTTTTATATTTCTTGCCTTGAGGTTCCAATAACTGGTCATGTTATTATTACTGAAGGTGAGGGCATTTTCTTCAGAAACCATAAAAAGTAATAGAATTAGTAGATGGAACGGTATAAAAATCAATGAATGAAAAATGAGGAATGTCTTGGGAAAAGGAAAACTTTGAAAGACCATGTGTTCATTTCGAAAACTTTGAAGGATCTATAATTCATTACCAGAAAAAAAAAATTATTTACAGAAATACGCAACATGTACATTGTTTACGAAAATGCACAGGATGCGCATTTTTATATTATTAGCATGTCCGCATCTGTGTTACTATACTGATGGTCCCTACTGCACTGCCGCCTCCGCCGCGACTCCAACTCGCCGTCTCAAATGCTACCACGAACGAGGGGTAGTTCTGTACTGACACTGCGTAGGTGCGTTTATTGTCGTATTTGAATCTCGGCTACTTGACCATGCGAGCTTCCCGGCTCTCTCCGGTGAGATCCACCCAGTGATTGGAAACCTCCACCATCTCGAGCTCCTCGAACTCGCTCTCCGGCGAGATCTCGGAGGCACTCTTCGGATTCTCGAGACTTGAATCCATTGACCTTTCTTCCAATCATCTCACAGGGAGGATCGTGATAAGCAGCTTGAACACATGCCAGCATTGCGTCCGACCTTGCTGGCATCCTTGTCAACTGGTCTCCAGCTACTAGCCACCAATGCGCTTAGCGTAGTGTCTCCTGCAATGCCAACTCCAGCATCACCTTATTCAACCTCACCTCCCCACTGGTTGGAACCCCGGCTCTCTCCGACGAGATCCACCCGGCGACCATAGACCTCCACCATCTCGACCTCGTCGACCTCAATGGAAACAACTTCTCCGGTGAGATCCCTCTCAGCCTCGCCAAACTTTCCTCGCTCCGGGTTCTCAACTTCTCATGGAACCGTCGGGCATAAGCGAGGGAGCGTGGCAGCCGCTGTCCTCACCACTAGAGACCCCCATGCCAAGGTATAAGTGGAGGCCGCGAGCGGAAGCATCAACGATACGACTCTTAGTGTGCTCGTACCATTAGTTGCCACCATCGATGATGGAGTCCCCGGGCTCGAGGAAGTGGGAGAGGGCGGAGATGGTCTGGTCAATAGGGGTGCGGTCTTTGACGAGGATGATGATAGAGCGAGGTGCGGCCGATGGAGAAGAAGATGGAATTGATGTGATGCGTGTTATGCTTATGCTATTACCACAAGTGCACGGGTCATATCAAGTAATAAAGTGGACTATGAAAGTCGGATGTCGAACCCACAAAGACTTAGACCACTAATCGTATCTAATTATCTGCTACCTATTCTATCCCAAGGTTCTTGGTTTACTAATCTAATTACTAAAAAGGAAATTGGCTTACGAACACTTGGTGAAAATAGTGATGGCAATCAATTAAAGAAGGAAGATACTCGGGCATTGAATCCCCTCAGGATATTTATAGATTAGGGCAAGTATGGATTTCATATTGATGAATATAAGGTATGAACCAATTATTCCTACAACGCTTTCACACCCTCTTTCGAGGCGAGTTACTAATCTACTCTCGTGAGTAGTTCTAGGGAACACATAATCTTGGAAGAGTTGTGGGAATAATACATTTTACAGAGTCTCTCTCCTAAACACCCGATCCTCGACATGTTCACAACTCCCACCTATTGAAGTAGATCTAGGGTATATAGAGGGAGCGTTATTGTCTACACCTTCTATATATTTAGATTGACACTTAGAGCTGTTGAAGCATCAATACCATACAAAACATTCAATAGGTTCTCAAACATAGAAATATTCGTTCAAATATAGAAATCCATAAGTTAAACATAAATCCGGAGGTTCATCATGCCCAAGTATCTAACAAGTTAGTTCCCCATAAAGGGGAACACAAATCCAATACAATTTCAAGGGAAAAGATAGAAATCATGATATGAAATACTCTTCCCTCCACCGTTGGCGATGACCGTTAACGGTGTCCCTTCAATACTTGACTCCCTCTTTTTGCTCCAAAGTCTTCAATGATGCCCTAATCTCCAAGGTGGAGAGAAGGTTGGAAGCCTCCAATAGGATGATGATGTTCAAGATCCAAAAGCCCCTTCTCTAAACCCTAAATCGACTATTTATAGGGTTTAGACTAATACAGATGATTAGAAACCCAATCAGTTAAATTCAGACTCAAATCTGCATAAAATTGGGTTAACTCGCGTCTGGGCATGAGGCATACAGGTGCTCTTACGGCCATATGCTTGCCCGTATGTAGTTCCCCAGGTTACACGGTTGGTGATACGGCCGTATGCTTGCCTATGTAGCTCTTTGTATGTTGGGAGATATGTGCTCAGAGCCTCCATGCGAGTGCTTACAGCCATAAGCATACCCGTACCTTTATTCATACGGGCGCTTATGGCCGTAAGCATACTCGTACCTTTATTCATGCGAGCGCTTACAGCGGTAAGCTTGCCCGTATGGCTTTAGTAAAATTGAGAATAGCTTCAATTTGATCTGTGTTTCTTTTTTTTCGCTCTCGAAGCTCTCTGGTGCCCTGAAAATAAGAATTAACACAAATTAAGCGTCAATGGGAAAGAATTACTGGAAATCACATGAATAATGTACAATGAATTGATATAAAAACATGATCAATTGAACGTTTATCACAAATATCCTCACACTTAAGCGTTTGCTTGTCCTCAAGCGAACAAAGAAATAAAATTTCAAAAGATGAAAAGCGTTCAACCTCAGGCTAAAGCATTTATATTTGTTGTGGCCAAAGAAATCACTATTGATAATTTGCATTTTCCTATTTCAACACTTCGGACTTAGATCAATCTCATGACGTGATTTAAAATCAGTCTAGATGAGAGTTTCACTCCACTTACCATGTTCCCGAGTTTTAGAGTGGCAAGTATACCCTCAGTGGACTCTAGAGGTTCCTTGAGGCCTTAAGTACAAAGCAACTAGCCCTTGTAAACAAATAAGCTGTCTTTTTGTTCTTTTCTCTCAAATTTTTCAATTTTTTTTTCTTTTCTTTTCACATGAATCTTGGTAGGGCATCTCTAATAGATCCGACTTTTTGGGGCACCAAAGATTAACATAGATTGCAAATCTCCCTTTCTGGGGGATGCACATGCTGGTTAGGCACCAGAGCACCCAACTACTCAAAAGATTACAACTCTACATTCACGTGCTCATGCCCACAAGTGACTTTCCAGCTTGAGAGACACTTTGATTAGGAGCCAAAAACCCAAGCTTACTTCGTCACCAATAGTAGAAGAGCACTATCTTGGTCTTTATTTTCATAGTTTCTATGTACAAAAATTATTCACTATTTATGACTCTACTTGCAAAGGGCTAGAAGTTTGACTAGTGCCACGAAAACTCTTGGAGCAATTGAAGATAATACTTAAAAATCTAAATCAAAGAAATATGATCATGGGTTATCTAATGTCACTAGAGAACATATAATAGTCATGAAGATTTTCTCTAAGTGTCCAAGGTGTTTCATAGGAAAAAGTGAAAATTTTTGCTCAAATGGTACAAACTAAGAGTAAAACAAGATTAAATATAATTTTTTTTTTTCAACAAGCCGTCATTGGTATACATTAAACATGTATATACACAAAGGTGTGCAATGAATTCATAGTGTACCATCCCCACACTTAAAGATTTGCAAGAATTAATTTGTAAAGATATGCAATGAGGTTCATAGAAGCTACACATGTGTACCCATCCCCACACTTAAAGATTTGCATTGTCCTCAATGCAAACAATAAAGCATGTAAATGATAGGGATATAACAAAAAAAGAAGATGGGCAAACCAAAACTTCCCTGATTCATTTAGGGTGTGTCCATGTGCTTGAGTGAGATAAAAGAGGTTGCATCCAAAATATTATAAGCAAATCTACAAGCATTAAAGAGAATCAGAAGACACAATTGCATTAAAAGAAAATATATACAATAAAGAGCGGAGTCTCAACTGACAATGGAGGGGAAGAGTACAAAAGAGTAGCAGGGTGAAACCCTTGTTAAGTAAATAAAGAAAAGAAAAGTGTGATATAAATCCAAAAAAAATAAATAATAATCTCTCAATACAAACTAGAGGAAGAGACGAGGGGGGTAGCGTGTGCTGGACTCCCAGGTGCTGTGGGGTCGACTACTGGTGCCGCTACGACGACGTGAGGCTTCTGAGAAGAGGAGTAGGGTGAGTAGTGCCCTTGAGGTGAAATAGATAAAGTATGAGTGGAGGCAACCGCTACTGGCAAGCCCCTCTACTCACGCAGCGTATACAAGATCTGACCAACCTCCCATGGCAGCGGCTCAAACTGCTCCTACGCCCGTCGGTCGGACTCGGAGAGCTGCTGCAACAATGTACGAAGTCGGCTCTGCTCCTCCTAGAGTCGCCGTTGGGAGTCGCTGATGCGTGCAAGTTTTGGAGGATTATTAGCTGCCCCGTCTGGATGGACTCGAGAAGCGATAGGATCTATGGGTGGCTCAGGATGCGAGGTCGAGGAAGGGCAGCTGACGATAGCCTCTCCAAGGAAAATGGTGCTGGGGTAGGGGGCTCCTCCTCCTCAACAACTAGCTCCGGCCTAGGCTCGCGACCCATAAAAGTATGACCCCGTGGTGTGCTAGTGACCAAGCCCACGACTAAAGGGTCGAAAAGTTGAGGGGCTGCATCACTCAGATTCGGTGTGGTCGGGGATGGGGGGCTTAGTAGACCCATGTCATGCAAAAGGTGAATGATATATGGACCGGCATGAATCATATTAAGCTTTTCTAACGAACCCTGGTGAGAGATATAGTCTACAAGGAAATGGCCCAGGTGGACATGAACTCTCTCGGCCATACTGTAGATCGCTAGGAGGTCAGAAACGGTGACGTGGCCGGTGCTATCGTCCCTCCCAGTGATAGATCTGCTCGTGAGAGCCTGGATGTAACGATGGATCGGATTGAAAAGGCAGGATGCCTTATGCGGCTCTGTCGTGGACGCTCGGGAGACCTAGTGCCAATAGGAGGCAAATGATGTGTGTACCGGGAAGTCTACAGCTAGCTCTCGGTACTCCTCTGTCTCAGTGAATGCCCTGTCGTAGAGACCGAGGTGGATGGAAAAGTTTGTGATGCTGAGCTGCCGCATCGCACCGTGGACCTGAAATCGAATGGCGTTCGAGGTCCCGACGGTGAAGTGGCTCCTGTCAACCTCAAAGCTACTCAAGACCTCCAGTACCATGTCTCTGTACACTGGCTCAGAAATGGTGAACGCCCGGTCCCATCCGCTGAATGTGATTAGGCTCCGGACCTCGTCCTCTATCGCGAGCTCACGGAGCATTGTCCACTCGATATACTGAGTGGTGCCGAATTCCTTCAGGGAAAGTATGTCGTAATGCTCCTGATAGCGCTCTTGAAGGAATTGGGGTCCCGAAGATGAGGGTTGCTCATTCCTCTTTCTCTTAACACCCTTCCCGCCTACTTGCTTTGTTCGAGTCATATCTGCAATTGAGGAATCGGATCAATTTCAAATTAATACCCTAACTGCAGAAATCTAGGTGCAGGAAAGCGTATGGGCAAGCTTACGGGTGTTTACTTGCCCGTACGGCACGTCATAAGGGTTCTTACGTCCGTATACTAGCCTATAAGAAGCACGCGAAGCTTATAGTGAGGGTTACAGGTGTAAGATGTCACAAATCATGAAATATGTAGGAGATGAGGGAAAAATGCTAATCTTGGTATATTAACAGGCAGTTACACATGATTGTGCTTAAAATGGACCCAAGATTTAGAGAAGTATTTCTAGAAAAGACCTAAACCCTTAAAGGAAATGGTTAACTGAAATCAGGAGGGTTTTTACCTTGAGTGCGCCCTGGAATCTCGACCAATCAAACTAGGTTGAGAAGAAGAGGGAGAGGGGAACGATGGAAAGTATTGTTGATTCAAGGGAATGGAGTTTAAAGGGTGTGAGGATAGGCTCTATAGAAGGGGATATGAACAACCGTCACGCCCGTATTGTGCCTTTTCGTACATCATACGGACCATCTTACGGTTGTATGCCTGCCCGTATGAGATGTTACGGGCGTATGCAGCCGTGAGAGGATATTGAAATGGTAAGCATACAGGTCGGTTCGGCCATATCCTCGCCCATATATCTTCCTGAGCAGTGCATTGTAAATGATTCCCTTGATATTCCATTCTAATTCCTCTTGATGTCCCTTCCTTATTCTTTCTAAGCCATGAGGTGTAACCTGTTAGCTCAAGATGGATCATTTATGAGAGATTAGAGGGATTAATCACTTATTTCAAAATGATAACTAACTATTCTAGACTAAAACTATGAAACCCTAAAAGAAGAAAATTTTTTAGAAACTTGGGTTGCCTCCTAAGAAGCGCTTGTTTAATATCACTAGCTTGATATTCTTCTTATCTTGTTCAAGGTGGATCAAATGCGTGAATCCCTGCATGGACTTTCCCATTGAAACAGTTTCCAAACAAGGAGAACCCTAAGCTGGAGTATATGGGGGACTCATCAATTCGGGCAAGTGATGGATTTCTTGCATTACCATGGAAAGGGGTCTCTTCATTAGTCTTCTCCTTATCTTTTTCCTTCTAGAATAATAGTTGGAGAAATAATTTCTTTGATCCCTTATCCTTTTTCCTTGTTTGCCCTTGGTTGCTTTCCCTTGTAAAATTAGGGTTGCTTTCCATAAAATGCTCCTTCTTGTCGTCTAGCTTTCCTAAATATTCTTCGTGTGGGTCAGCTTGTAATACTTCTTGAATGCAACTCTCGGAGATCAGTTCAAGATTATCAATTAAGTAAGCTGTATCATCATGATCCAGTGTGTGCCACATTATTGTAGGAAACTTTAGTTCAACTATGATATCACCCACTCTTAAAGACATCTTGCCTTCAGCGTGATCATGTAAGGATTTTACAGTAGCAAAAAATAGTCTTCCTAAGATGATAGGTACTTCAACATCATCGTCAATGTCCAGTAATACAAAATCAGCGGGGAACACAAGCTTGTCTACCCTTACCAAAACATCTAATGCCATTCCTCGTGGTTTCTTCACGGATCGATCGGCGAGTTGAATGGTCATTTTTGTGGTTTCGGGTTCTCCTAGGCCTAGCTTCATGAATAGCTTATAAGGCATGACGTTGATGCTAGCGCCTGAATCAACCAAAGCACTCTCTTCCACTCCATCCCCAATAACACAAGGGATTACCATGCTCCCTGGGTCCTTTAACTTTCTTGGTAGGTTTGTTTGGAGTATTGTTGAGCATTGAGAGTTCAAAGTTACTGCTGTGACTTCTTCCAGCTTTTCTCTTGTTGGTTAATAGCTCCTTCATGTACTTGGCATATTTAGGCATTTGAGAAAGTACATCAACTAGGGGTAAGCTTACATGCAGTTGCTTAATTATCTCCAAGAATTTCTTGAAATGTGCATTGTCCTTTGTTTTCTTCAATCGTTAAGTATAGGGAACTCTAGGTTGGTACTCAGGAAACGGTGCGGTTTCTATTCCCTTACCCTTTTCTTGATGCTCTTCGATAACGCTCTCCTTGACTCCAAATGATTCACCAGTTTCCACCTGGGTGGTAATCTTGTCAGGCTTTCTGTCTAACATCTCCACTTCCTTACCATTTTTGAGCACGATAGCCTTTAAATCCCTACGGGGGTTTTCTTCAGTATTGCTTGGTAGGCTTCCTTGAGGCCTCTGTGATGAGTTTCTAGCTAATTGCCCAGCTTGATTTGCCAGACCTTGAATGCTTGCTTGGATGTTTCGCATCGTAGTATCTACCGACTCAAATTTCGAATTTGTGGCAATCATAAACTTAGCTAAAACATCCTCAATGTTTGGTTTGGGTTGTGGAGGTCTTGGAGCTAAGGAATTAAATCCTGGAGGAGTTGCTAATCCTTGGATATTACCATAGGATAACTCCGGATGACTCTAGTTAGGCATATAAGATCGAAATTGGATACCTTGGGGTCTTTGTTTGGCCATATATTGAACTTCCTCTATGGGGGCCACTTCCACATTTGCAATAGGGCATTGTGATGAATCATGCCCTCCTCCACAAGTACCACATGAGATGGCTGCAACTAAATTTGAAGATCCTCCTGATGTAAGTTGGTCAAACTTCTTGGAGAGTTCAGCTACTTGTGCTGCAAGGATGGGATCTTGATTAATTATGTCACGCCCCGAACCACGGCCCAGGCACGTAGACAACAGGCCGCACCCAAACAGGGACTAGTCCCCATTTAGGCGCAAGGCCTTAGAAACTCTTATATAATAAGTATACCGAGGTAATGATAACAGCGGAATCATAAGATAAAAGAAGAAGGGAGTTTATACAACTCCGTACATGTACAATACCGGGTTTACACAACCCAAGACCAGGATCTGGTCCAGTCACCCCTAGAAATCCATACAACAAGGAATACATAATACAAGTCTCACACAAGATAAAAAGAGGTAATGCTAGACCTCGAGACAAATATAAATAGCCGAGTCAACCACTCGGTATATCCCCGCCTAAGCTCGACCCTACTCCTCCTCGTCTGAACCTGAGAACACACAAGTTAAGTGCATGAGCCTAAAGAATAGGCCCAGTAGGGTCGCATAAACAATAAAAGAGGCGGAAGCCATAAACAAAGGACATAACATAGTAAGTAACAACATGCAAGTGTAGCAACACCACAAGCAAGTAACAAGTAACTGGAATGTGGATAAATCCACAGATGTACTAAATCTCTGGCATATATGATACTAAGATGTCTACGACATCCACGACACCATCAGTATCGTCTTCTGCCTAAGTCGGATAATGCTATAGCTAACATGTGTACATGGTCAGAAAATACCGCTCTCTGACTGAGCCAGGTGGCCAGATATTATACGCCCTCTGCCGGGGCATCCGTCCGATGTATCATGCCTGAAAGTAAGAGATTCTAGTACAAATACCTAACAACAGGTATACATATATATCCAAGGCAACAACATCTTGAATATACAAAGATCAATGACCTCATCGAGATCGGAAGCCAATACGTATCCAAGGAATAAACTCTACTCAGATACGCGTACGAAAAACATGAAAGCAACAATCTCCTCGAGATATAAAACCGATACATATGAGGAAACCCATCTCGAATATGTATTGGGAACCTCTCGAGGAAATAAGAGTACAAGATCAAAGTAGGGCAGGAGGAAGGAATACTCACAAACCTCCCGTGCGAGAGCCTACCTGGTTAGAACTCAATCCTCTGATCCTCGTCGCGTCTCACGCGTCCGAATCAGGATCTAATAAATGAATAGTAACATTTTAGTGTCTTTACACTTAAGCATTCCCCATTCAAATACGAAATACTTCAAGTAAAAAAAAAAAGAGTACGATCCTGCAGGGTTCTGATTACACTGCGCAGTTGGAAGAATAAATCATAACTTTTGAACCATAAGTCAGAATTCTATCATCTAAGTCTCGTTGGAAAGAAGACTTCGAGATATTTCCAACGACGGGTTATGCACTCCTAGCGGAGGTGTGTGCAAGGTGCAGCTGTCCCTCGAAGGGGGCAGCCTGCTGCAGGGTTCTGATTACACTGCGCAGTTGGAAAGAATAAATCATAAATTTTGAACCGTAAGTCAGAATTCTATCATCTAAGGCTCGTTGGAAAGAAGACTTCGAGATCTTTCCAATGACAGATTATGCACTCCAAGAGGAGGTGTGTGCAAGGTGCAGCTGTCCCTCGAAGGGGGCAGCCTGCTGCAGGGCTGGTTTCCATATAATAAATTTTTGAGGCATGAATACAAGGGGTTCTCTAATAAGGTTTGGGTAGCATCTCCTTTGTTTGGAGGAGTTAAACCTTTCTACAAACAGGATCCATAATCCTTAAAACAAATCTCTAACATAACTTCATAGAATCCCAATGACTAATTGCATGTTTACAATTAATCTTTCATGCTAGTTCACAACCTTGTTTTCACTTGGGCATTAATACGAATACTTGATAGGCATGTAAATTCCTTTACCAACTTATAATTATAACATGGCAAGAATTTCTGAATTTACATCTTACATTAATCTCATGCTCTCATTCATGTTAAAAAGAACAACCCAAACATAAGCTTATGAGCAAGTAAGTCCTCATGAGCATTTCTACAAACAATACATGGGCAATATAGATTTCATCTAGAATCCATACCATTTCAGCCACTCATTGTAACTGGGATGTTGTTCATACAATCAACTACAATCCAATCTAGAATCCACACAATTTCCTCTCCGAAATCCATTCCAAAACAAGCCATTCTTTTAATTAATAACAACCAAGCTTTAACTCCCCCAATCTCTAACCAACCTGAAATTCCCACGTAGGTCAGGAGTTCGTCGGAGCTCGCCGGGGTGAAGCTAGCCGCGGCGGCAAGTCTGCAGGTGGCGCAGCTGACCGGAGGAGGGCGGAGCTCCAAAAATGGGGCTGCACGCGTGGCGGCGAGGGGCTGCGCGCGGTGTGTGGCTGCGCACGATCGACGCGTGGCTGCGCGCGAACAGCTGCGCGTGGCTGCGCGCGGTCGGCGCATGAGAGGGGTAGAAAAACCGGTGCTCGCCGGAGGACCGCCGGTCGGAGGGAGAGGCGGCGCGATTAGGGCTGTTGTCAAGCTGGATCGAGGGAGAGGGAGAGAAGTCTTTGAAGGAGGTGAGGGTTAGATTGGATTTCAATTAAAATCCAAGACCTAAGTCCAAGCCCTTTATCATGACAACTTTAATAATTGTCACATGCTCACTATAGCCTCACATGTTAACTATACACTCACATGTTTACTGTTCAATCACGGGTAAGTGAATTATTTCTCGTCGGGGTCCACCGTGATAATTCTCTGTCCTCATGCCCGACCCAGATCCGCGAATCTCGGGCCAATGGTACTAGGGTACGAGTGCACTGTAGTGTCACGGGGTCTGTCTCTCATCAGACCAGATCTGAGAATATCGGCTTTTAGTCAAATCCTTCGTCACGGGCATACTGTGGTATCACGGGGTTGTCTCAGTCCCCGACCGGATTCACGTTTCTCGGGATTTGAATTTCTGTTTATTTTCTTTTCTCGATAATTAATCCGAATTAATAAATATATAATTAACATGTAACTAACCTTGATTAATTAACTCATAATTAATCTGGATTATTCCGACCTGTGATTTTTCCCCAAATTCTCACTGCTCACCACATTAAATTGCCACATAAAAATTTTGAGAAAATAAATCTTTATTTATTTTGGGGCGGGTTTTACAAATTAAGTTAACTCAAACATTGACAAATTGTCTTCCTCTTTGTACCCAAGCTGATTCAGTGTTCGCCATATCTTCGAGTAGTTGCTCGGCGTCCTTGGGGTATTTATTTCCCAAAGAACCACTAGCTTCGGCATTCATTAGTTGTCTAGTGCGATTGTTCAGCCCATTATATAGAGTGTGGAGTTTCGCCTACGGTTCCATAAAATGATGCGAACAACGCCTGATTAAATCCTTAAATTGTTTATACGCGTCGAACAATGACTCGTTTTCACCTTGCTTGAATGCAGAAATCTCTTTTCTAATTTGTGTTGCCTTACTCAGAGGGAAATATCTACCTAGGAATTTATCTAGTATATTCCTCGAGGTTCTTATGCTTCCTGCGGGGAGTGAGGTGAGCCAACGGTACGCTGCTTCTCTTAAACTGAGTGGAAATAACCTCAAGTGGATGGCGTCATTGGAGAGTCCATTAATCCTAAACATGTTACAAATTTGAATGAAGCGTGCCAGATGTGCGTGCGGGTCCTCGTCAGGACGTCCATCGAATTGTGCTTGATTTTGGATTATTTAAACGGTGCTCGCCTTAATTTCGAAGTTGTTTGCAACTTGAGGTGATTGAACGCTAAATTCTTCTTCGGTGTACTCCGATCTTTCATATTCGGACAAAGTCTTTCTTCTCTCCGCCATGATTGGAATTTCTCTTGGTTTGATATTTACCTCGTTAGGGAAGATGCTGTCGAATTCTAAAGAAGGTCCCGGAGTTGTCTCTGGAGGTAAGCCTTGTGCTTCTCTAATTCTTCGGTGCAGAGTGCGCTCGATCTCGCTATCACCTTCCACCAAATCTGCTAGATTCTCTCGGGTCATGCACTAAATCCTCGCACAAACAAGAAAGAGCAAGAATCAGTGTGTGAATGTAGAGAGTAAGCAAGATGAAATGAATAAAAGAAAATAATAAAAACCTAAAACTATGACTAATTAACAAATTCTTGTATTTTTAGTGACCTAAAGGTCCTCGGCATTAGCGCCAAAAACTTGATGTGATGCCTGTTATGCTTATGCTATAACTGCATGTGCACAGGTCGTATCAAGTAATAAAGTGGACTATGAAAGTCGGATGTCGAACACACAAAGACTTAGACCACTAATCGTATCTGATTATCTGCTACCTATTCTATCCCAAGGTTCTTGGTTTACTAATCTAATTATTAAAAAGGAAATTGGCTTACGAACACTTGGTGAAAATAGTAATGGCAATCAATCAGAGAAGGAAGATACTCGGGCATTGAATCCTCCCGGATATTTATAGATTGGGGCAAGTATGGATTTCATATTGATGAATATAAGGTATGAACCAAGAATTCCTACAACACTTTTACACCCTCTTTCGAGGCGAGTTACTAATCTACTCTCGTGAGTAGTTCTAGGGAACACATAATCTTGGAAGAGTTGTGGGAATAATACATTTTACAGAGTCTCTCTCCTAAACACCCGATCTCTCTACATGTTCACAACTCCCACCTATTGAAGTAGATCTAGGGTATATAGAGGGAGCGTTATTGTCTACACCTTCTATATATCTAGATTGACACTTAGAGCTGTCGAAGCATCAATACCATACAAAACATTCAATAGGTTCTCAAACATAGAAACATTCATTCAAATATAGAAATCCATACAAGCAAAGTTAAACATAAATCCGGAGGTTCATCATGCCCAAGTATCTAATAAGTTAGTTCCTCATAAAGGGGAACACAAATCCAATACAATTTCAAGGGAAAAGATAGAAATCATGATATGAAATACTCTTCCCTCCACAGTTGGCGATGACCGTTAGCGGTATCCCTTCAATGCTTGCCTCCCTATTTTTGCTCCAAAGTCTTCAATGATGCCCTAATCTCCAAGGTGGACAGAAGGTTGGAAGCCTCCAATAGGATGATGATGTTCAAGATCCAAAGCTCCTCTCCAAACCCTAAATTGGCTATTTATAGGGTTCAGACTAATACAAATGATTAGTAACCCAATCAGTTAAATTCAGACTCAAATCTGCATAAAATTGGGTTAACTTCAGCTGCAGGCATGAGGCATACGGGTGCTCTTACGGCCGTATGCTTGCCCGTATGTAGTTCCCCATGTTACACGGTTGGTGATACGGCCGTGTGCTTGCCCATGTAGCTCTCTGTATGTTGGGAGACATGTGCTTAGAACCTCCATGCGGGTGCTTACGGCCATAAGCATACCCGTACCTTTATTCATACAGGCACTTACGGCCCACTTACAGCCGTAAGCTGGCCCGTATGGCTTCAGCAAAATTGAGAATAGCTTTGATTTGATCTGTGTTTCTTCTGTTTCGCTCTCAAAGCTCTCTAGTGCCTTGAAAATAAGAATTAACACAAATTAAGTATCAATGGGCAAAAATTACTCGAATTCACATGAATAATGTACAATGAATTGATATAAAAACATGATCAATTGAACGGTTATCAGGAATTGTGCATTCTCCAAATGTTTGTTTCCTTATTGGAAACGCGTTTCATTGTTCCACCTATCATTTGGTGATTAGGTAGTTAGGAACTGGGTTTTGGTAATTAACATGCATGTCCCCATGATGCGCATTTAAGAAAATAAAAAATAAAATTATTATAATATTTATAAAAAGAAAGCCCCAAAACAATGGTGTATTTTGAAAACTAATTAGTTACCAAACAATGGTGTATTTTGAAAACTAATTAGTTACCAGTACATTTAAATTTTGAAGTTTGGGTTACACCCAACAAAATGCTATTTATATATTTTTAAGAATATTATACAGACAAAAAAGGGTGAAATTTCAATTCATGCCCTATATTTTTTCTATTATTATACAAAATCCCTGGAAAAAGATAATCAAAAGCTATTTTTAGCAGTTTGTATGTATAATAGAATATTTCAAATATTAAAAAACTCGGGGTTTTTACACAACTATTCGCCGGTGGTGAAGTAAGACAAGATGATTGGATTCAAATTTCAAAAGCCCATCCAGTGGTGAAGTTGGATTCAAATTTTCAAAGCCCGCCCAGTGGTGAAGTTCTCTTCTTCTATTCTATCCTCCTTTTTATAGATCAAGAAAGAGCTCCAATTTCACCCAATTTTGGCTCGATTTGGTCTCCAGGTTCAATTTCTCGTCCTCATTCCTTCCTTACACCCACCGCCCTAACAGACAGCTTCACTCCTCCAAACCCTTGCCTTCGACCAAATTTGGAGCTCCTTTTGTGGAATCCCTGTGGGAGATGTCCTCCAGGAATCAGAACAAGCCTCCACGAAGCCCATCAAATGTAAGGTTTGATCTGTCTGCCCCCTTCTTCTTCTCCAGATTTAGGGTTTTGATCTATTTGCCTTCTAATTTTCACCACATATTTCTATTACTTCGATCTTTAAAGGTGGGTTTTAATGGATGAGGTTTGCTTGATTGATTCGATGCAGAAGAAGGAGAATGCCTTAGATGAGGCTCAGATTGTAATACGGAAGATGGTGGCATCCTCGACAAACCTCCATGGCCCAAAGAAACAACAGTTACATTTAGTTCTTCAAAATACTCTGACATCAGAAGCAACTCTAGCTTATCTGTTAAAGGATTTCGAAGAACTAAATGACTGTTGTTTCTGTGGGCTGTGTATATTTTATCTTTTATTTCAATCTTTAAACATGGTTTTTGAGGTCGGAAGTAGTTGTGCAAGGCTCTCATTCTTGTTTTATCACATGTTGCCTTCTAATTTTCACCATTTATTCCTACTATTTTGATCTTTAAAGATGGTTTTTAAGGGATGAGGTTTGTTTGTTTGATTGATTGATTGATTGGGTGCAGAAGGAGAATGTGTTAGATGAGGCTCTGTTGGATAAGCGGATTAAGATCGTAGTAGGGAAGCCCTTGACAATATTATGGTTTTATACAGCTACTCTATATTTGATGGATAGATTACTACATATTCATTTAAAAATAATAATAATAATTATTATTATTATATTTCTTTTATGCAGATCCTACTTATGTAGTAGCTCCAGTACTACTATGTTCTCATTCTGGCCGTGAAAGATCTCAAGAAGCTCTTTGCAGGTCAATTTCTTGGAACGGCAAATAATGCTTGGTGCCAAGTATTAATTATTTAGTTGGCAATTTTGATTGAAAAACTAACTGGGGAAACCCCTTTATGTGCTTGTAGCTTGGTATGAGAGGAGGCAAATGAGGAAAATATACTCTCATCTGTTGGAAGGTTTGTTGGCTCTGTACCTTGGGTTTGAATGGATTCAGGTAATTTGGATATAAAATATTATCACTCAGCTAAGCTTTGGTTATACTGATGCTAAAGCTTAATAATATACATGTAATGTTGTGTTGTGGACCGTTGCAGACTGATAATATTCTCGCACCCATGATCACACACGGCTTGTGGTTTTGGGCCATGGCTTGTGGAAGATTCATGACCACAGGCGTAGGCTGCGCCACAGAATCCAGCAGGTGAGAGTTGAAGCCAGAAATTCTTCTAATAAATCATAGAACTACGGTGGGCCTACATGATGATGTTACCCAACATTCATTCCATTGAGGCTGAGCTCTATATGTGCGAGGGGAGTACATCGACTGTAGGGAGAAAAAATAATGTAATGTTATGTTATACCTGTATACTAATACTGTGAGAGTTAAAAATTTAGTACCAGTCTGTAAATTGTATGCATGTATACAGCTAGAAGGTGAGAGGTGATCCTGAACATTAATCAGCACAGTTGCAGATTGTTTTTCACAATCATGATGCTAATTGATAGTCATGATCATTTCAATGCACTCTTCACTTTTTCTTTCCATTATTTCAATGGATTCCATTGCCCTTGATTGTTTGCTTATCAAATGTTTGTTTGAATGATTTTAATTACTTGAGACAATTCACCAAGTTCATCATTAGACATTCCTCTTTGCTTTTAAAATTTTTATTTATGCATCTCTTTTCCATATTATAGCTTGACACAGCTGCATTCATGGAAGAATTTGGACTGCCAATAAAGATAAAGACGAGAAGTGGTTACAATCCGCTCCTTGATGACTTCAAAAACACAAAATTTTATCCGACTGTTCCAACACATAACACAAAATAGACTGCAAAAGAAGTTCCCCAAAAAGGCCAATTAGAACTGCACAAAAGCTTTGATGCTGCAATTTTTAAGGTACCGTAATTGGTTGATGACTTGAATAACATAATTGTTTTAATGGATACTTAATTATTAACCAAATAATTGTTTTGCAGGGCCATGCTTTATCAATGCATTTGGCAAAGAATTGCACCAGACTCAATCCTGCTTTGCTCAATGACAATTGGTTTCTGCAATCATTGGATTATAGCATCAAACGACTGGATTGTTTTGTATTCCAATTTTGTATAATATTCTGTTACAGAGGATATCATAATTTAATTTAATTTTTCTTTAATTTGCTGACTTTGTAATCTTTCATGATGCAATGTCTTGTTTTTTTTCAAGTACATATTCTGCTTCTGTCTAATTGCCTGAGTTCCTTGACTACGCGTATTAGGTGATTGAATCCTCTAAATCAACTACATATATATGCATTCTTATATACTAAAATCGTTGGCTGAATACTATGCTCATGTTCTAAGCCAAATGGCACACAGGATTCAAATCAGACTAAATGAAGAAACCAATTCTTATACCAGATGTTTTGATGCCCTCCTATTGAAACCATTTGGAATAATATTCTAATATAGAATAATCAAGTCCTCATGCTCATATACTAAGCAACAAACATAAGTCAGAAACCTGATAACAAAAACAAAAACAAAAACAAGAACCATACTTTGAGTCACTCTGTAGAAATGGACAGGAAAAAGTTATAAAGTGACTGGTCCTAAAAAAATTATATTCCACTGCATAAATATGGATGAACAAGGGAATTAATAATACATAATTAAAACTTAGAGAGATGACAATGGATCCCAGAAATCACATCAGCTCAGCTACAAGCAACGAAAATATCATGTTATTTTTAACAAATCCTACGATTGTCCGTTTTATTCAGAAACCTCTGACTACGATGATCTGCCACTTGGATGTAGGCACAGTGGGGCTGTAAGGGTGGATAACAACCCAAATAAGCATTCATCATGTACGTATCTGGTCAAACATAATTCTTGTTTACACAACTGGATGTAGGCACAGTGGACCTGTAAGGGTGTAACGTTACAACTCAATTACTACAGGTATATTTATCGATTGTAGATGTGTAGATCTAAACATGAATAGCTGATTTTATAGAGACATTCAAGTGAGTACACAAATTACTCACTTCAAATAGGGAATGAGATAGACAGAAGCTCACTGAGACATTCAACAGAAATGATTCTTTTCACTTCCTTCTGATACAAATTGCATCATCGCAATGTCAGACGTCGGATGTTAAATATGCTAGCACAAGCAAGCCACAGATGTGGCATAAGGGTTTTCCAAGATCTCAGCCATAGCTCAACCGTGAGTCAGAGGTGCGTGTCTGGGTCTGGCGTCGGGGGATTCCAATCTCACATGAGTTGACCCTAGCTGCAAAACGCAGAGAACAGATAGACTCCTGAACTGAGGCTGCCTCAGGAGCTATGTTGACAAACATCAATGTCTTTGAGTCTCCTCCAAGACAGGGCTGTGTTATAGAAGAGATGTTGATCAGAATATTAATGTACCAACACAGAATACATCCTTTAAACTTGGAATAGAAATTGAAAAGCCTCACCTGAAGAAGATACGTAAGCTTGGAGTTCCTGAAAGGTACATGATCCTCTTTCTTCGCAATTGAGAAGATTACATCACTCAAGGCTGATAAACTTTTGTTAATCGCCTGTAGTCATCACCAGAAGATATAAGCAATCTAAAGCCTACAAGGACATGGGATAACTTATGGTACAGTTTTACAATTAGAGAGCTTATTACTTGAGTTTCCTTTAAACGGTCTCCAGTAGAGCCGCTCTTGGCAAGCCGCTCACTACCAGCAAGATCAATTAAATTTAGTATTCCTTGTACCTGCTGCTCTGTGCTCTGGAGATCAATAAAAGACCGTCAGACCATATTCATCAGTGAAACCTAAAACAACTTAAAAAAATAGTTAGCTACAGCCACCTCATTGACTCCAGATATTCGTAGTGTGAAAACAAAATGACTTCTTGATGATTGTTCATTCATTTGAGTTGATTCCTACAGATCTGGTAAAATCAAAATGCCAACTATGGATTAGTAAACAACTTCTCACAGACCAAAAAAAATTAATGGAGCTTTACAACCCATCATAATATTCAAGTATGAACACCATCATGCGCAAAATATGATGACCAGAAAAGTACAAAAAGCTTACATCAGATATAAGAACAAATGTTTCAAATCATTATAAGATTTTAATGCCAACAATGAACATGAAGTATAAGCAAGTAGACTCAAGCCCAACCAGATGAAGATATGGGGTCTATGGAACCTAATATCACCAAACCATCATTTCTAGGTATAAATAATCCACTAGCATTATGAATCTATTATTATTTAAAAATTAATAAACTTTAGTTCGACTACATGAAACAATAGAAATGTATTATTGTTACAACAGTTTAAGGGCACCACATAGATATATAATTAGAACCCCGATCATCAGTCCTAGGACAGTTTTACCAATCTAAACATTTACTTGAAAAGCAACAATCAAAGTTCATTGCAGTTTTGACGATATTAATGAATATTTCCAACACCAATATGCTTGAGAATTGTCTCCCAGAATTCACTTTAGTTATTACATGGAAAGTTCTATAGCTATATTTCATTTAGATATTCACAATAATGTATCAAATTTCCGGAGTAGCATTCATCAGAGGATCAGAATATTCTGTAAATTTCATTTTCTAGATGAGTTCAGATGCTACTATCAAAATAAATTTCTCTGAAGCTGAATTACATAAAAAATTCTTACCAAACTTTATAATTTTTCTCCTCAAATCACTGTTTATTCAATAATTTTCTTTCAAATTCTCAGCAAATAAACCAAGAAGCTCATAACTGAAGTCCATTTGGCTTTTGAAGACAAAAAAACAAGCATAGCTACAATCAGCACCTGAGGCAGACTTTCTGACCAAGAGCTAATCCTTGTAAATTAATGTTTGCTACAAAGAAGACAATATAAATAGGGAGAATTTCATGCACCCAACTATTCCAAGAACAAAATATTTCTAAACTTAATACTACTTAAAATTTTCAGTTCTTATGCTTTCTTTAAGGCATGAAGGAATGTTATTTCTTGCAAAACAACACCAACAACAATAACAGAACAGAATGTGCATAACTGCTTAACTTGCACGTGAAGAACAAATACAACATCACATTTCAATGGTGTGATTTCTCCAAAATTTCACTCATACTCCCATTTTTTCAATGTTCAAGTTCTATTCCACTCTTGTGTGCTTTATTATGCTCTGAACCAGGTTACCTTTCAGTCTCAACAATAATATAAAATATCTTCATATTCACATTTTTACCTTGAAGTTCAAACATTTATGTGCATTTCCCTTAATCCTGAGACTCAGAACATCCACTGATTGGTCCTTCATTTGCATTCAAAATGAATAAGAGAGTAGGAAAGAGCATAGCATTCGGAATAAAGAGTGAAGAAGAATATCCCACTGATCCCTAACTAGCCAAGATGGCTCTAAACTCAAGAGGCTAACATAAAACTAATCAAGTTTACAGGAGCCAATGCATCAAAACTATTAATCTTTAGAAAATTAAGCACATACAAAAGGCACTGGATATCTATTAATTAGATTATTAAATCTTTTTCTTTAATTGGAAGGAAGGGCCTTCATACACCAATCATGTGCCTAAAGATTACCAGGTTGTCAAGGACTCAA
The DNA here is from genome assembly GCA_026586065.1 of Dioscorea zingiberensis. Taxonomy (NCBI): domain Eukaryota; kingdom Viridiplantae; phylum Streptophyta; class Magnoliopsida; order Dioscoreales; family Dioscoreaceae; genus Dioscorea; species Dioscorea zingiberensis. The sequence goes on along the minus strand of JAGGNH010000028.1, from coordinate 325,095 downwards.
GGTGGGGCAATCCCCTGTGGATATACAGGGTACAACTAAAACCATTAAAAAAAAAATACTCAAACCTATACTACTGGGAACCTGGTGTACCTGAGCTGCAGGTCTTTTAGGGGAAATCCAATAGTTAATGTGAGCTTGCATGATCATAACAAACAACAAAAACATATAATTTTAGATAATCTAACCCTAATTCTGCCAAATAAAAAGAGTGCGCATATATTTGCAAAGTACTCAAACAAATACCTGCTCTGTGCAGCCTGTTGAAGAAGGAATGAAACCTCATTGATGCTGCAGACATCTATGATTGTGAGGTCGGATACATGTGTGTTGCCATTTACATCATGTTTAATGGCATATTGCTTCGCATTGCTATCAAAGTTGCTTCCTGGACGTATGGGGGATAGCAAATCCCGGATTGTCTCATTATATATTTCCAGCATTGATGCCTACATGTGATTACAGGGAAATCCATAATATCTACTCATAGACGCCGAAAATGACACAGGACATAAGAACTATAAAGAAATCAATAATACCTGCATCTTGTACTTCCAACCCTGACATTGTAAAGCCTGGCTGGTTTGGAAAATTTGTTCCAAGGATCTTGGGATAAGCCCTTTTTCTTCATTAGCTTCTGGCCTACCCATCATAGTATAAGTTTTACCAGAACCAGTTTGCCCATACGCAAAAATGCAAACCTGTCATTTCGCCAAAGGGTTAAAATTTTCTATATAAAAGTGAAACACATGCAACTCAATTTCATCAAAAAGAAAAAGAAAAAGAAAGAAATATATTTCCAAATAAAGATCAAAGTGAAAAAGAAAATGAAAATGAAAATGAAAATCAAGTCCACTATTTTGCCAGTGTTGAATAAACACAATGTCCAAATCAAAAAATAATAATGATGATGATGATGATGATGACAAGAAAAGAATAGAAAAAAGCCACCAAAGAACCCTGTTACTTTGCTGCTAAACTTAACTAAAGCCATAACTTTAAAAATTAAACTTCAGGCCTAACAAGGGAGTAAAATGGCAACAGGAACAATTAAAATATTAATCAAACTATATTCAGACCACAATGATACAAACCGTATACCTGCCAATACAACATCTACTCCTACACTTGGGCAAAGTTCCAATAAGATGAAAACATTGTATACGCAGAGCAAAAACAGTGAGACATTATTTGAATCCCTTGATTGGATCTCCAGCCAAATTTCTTTTTTGCTATGCTCAATCACAAGGTTGACATAATACCAGACATAGTGTAAGCACAAAATAATAAGTTATTTGTTTCAAACAAAATAAATAATAAGCATAATAAAGCACAAACTAGACAACCTTATATCCATCAAGTGCACTCTGCACCAGTTGTGAGATTTCAACAAACACATCTTCTTGTGAAGCTTCATGGTTGAACACTTTATCAAATGTGAATGAATATTGCTGAGCTGTTCATAATGAAAAATAAAGATTATTACGTGCAGCATGTTAAACAACTCTAATAGATGATACCATTAAACACAATCCAGGAATACCATGATGCATCAAGTCAATGCCCCGTCCAATAAATTCAGTTGATGTTGGATAAGAAACAATTGCTCCTTCTGTGACATTACACTCTTTGTCAGGCAGAAGGGGCCGCACTCTGCAAAATACTCTAATGTTGCCTTTTAGTTCCTGTAAAAAGAAGAATGTTGAGAACCTTCACTATCTGCCTAAGTCATGTGCTAATATATATGACTCATACCAGAATAGTGTTGTGTAGCTTTTTTCGCAATTTTTCTGCTTCCAAAATTTGAATTTCTTGTTCAGCAACACGATTCTGCAAATCTTTGACAGTTTTCTTCTGTTGAAGAAACTCAGACATTGTCTCATTCGCTGTTAAATCAGCCATCTGAAATGAGAAAATTGAAGTTAAGTCATAATTTTGTCAAAAAAAAAACCTTTATGAAAACATATTCAGTTCTCAATGGTCAAACTCAGTTTCCATTTCCATTTCATAATGTGACAGATCCATAAGAAATAATAAGCCCATAATAACCTTCAACTTTTCATTTGCAGCAGCAAGTTGATGCTGCAATGTCTGAATTTGCACTCTCTGAGATGAGCATGTCTCCTGAAAATAATAACATGATTTTTTTAAGTCCCATTAGTTTGTAAATATGACAGAATCAGGAATGCCAGTGTCAGGTAACGAACCTCAAGGGCATCTGTTTTTGCCATAATATTGTCCAGTTCCTTAGAGGACTTTCCAGTCAACTCTTTGTAGTTAGCAATCTCAGAAGTCAAAGCCTGCACCTGTGCTAATTGATATTCACAATGATCTCTCACCTGTTGCAATTCACTTCTAAGGAAATAGACTTCTTTCTTCAAATCTTCTTTCTGTTTCAGAGCATCTTGAAGAGAAGTCTGAGAACCAGCACATTTAAAATAAAATGTTTTAGTTGAGTAATAATAAAAGAAAAGGCATCTAAAACAACAATATATAAAAACAACAGCAGTTGTCTCATCAAGTTTAATAACATGAAATCAATCCAAAGCTTCACAGGTTCTCCTAAAAGTTAACACAGATCAAATACACAGCAACCCCAAAGAAATATGTTTGTACTTAATCTTTTGCCAAAGTTTATCAAAAGTGCAGTGCAACAGGATAGATTCAACCACCACATATACAGAAATTCTTGTTCAACGAGTAATTTCATACAGTACTATAAAGGAATTGCACAGAGAAATCCCACATCTAGTCATATATCAAGCAGTCCAAAGTTTATGTTTGAATTGAACTTCAAGAAAGAAAAAAAAAACATAAACTTACACTAACATTCAAAAAATAAATAAATAATAAAAATGCTGTAAAATATAAAAAGCTAACAACTGTCCAATTCTGTATGGCATATGGTTCATGATAAAACAAAAACAAAAAAAAAAGAAAAGAAAAAACAAACAAACAAGCTCACCCTAGATGAATCCAACTGATTCTTGAGTGAGTTGGAGTGATCTCTAAGACCCGTCAGTGAATCCATCATAGCATTCTTCTCCTTCTGCAACTTTGAGATTGTCTCACCATTTTTCACCGCATCAGACTGAAGATTGCTATTGTACTGCTGCAAGCTGGTGTTATACTCCTGCAATCTTCTGTTTGTCTCTTGCAACATTTTAATCTGATATGATATTTTAGAATAATTTTAATCAACGACCACCAGTATGACAGCAAGGAAACCATATTATAGGAGAAGAAGGTTACCTGGTCATTGCTGCGTTTTGCCTCCTGGTTGGCTCTTTCAAGATCCTCAGATAGGCTCGCCCGTAAAGCATCAGAAGCAATTCTAGCTTCAGCTTCTTTCTCATATGATTTGATTGCATCCTAAAATTACCTCAAAATCAATCAGAAAAACAGACAATAAAACTGCAAATTATAAGTAAACAAGAAATAACCAACCAATTTGAGGGTTTCCTCCTTCTGAAAGCTCTCCTGAGAGGAAGCCAGCTGAGCCTGAAGCTGCTCAACAGTCTCATTTAGTTCTTCCTCCCTATTTCTCATCTGAGCCTCTAGAAAAGCATTAACATCAAACAAATTAGCGAGATTTGACAATAATATCTTCAAAGATTGGACAAAAAATAAACAAATTTACCAATTTCAGTATGCCTATTCTCTTGAGATTCCACAGTACCCCGCAGCTTTTCCAACTCAGACAAATACCCATCCTCAAGATCCACATACCACTTGATGCAAGTCCTCAGCTTTCTAATGTACTCTATCATCTGCTCACTCTTCCCCTAAAAAACCAAATTCCAGCACCAAAATACTTATATACAAACTGAAATTTGAGCTCTAAAAACCAAAACAAAAACAAAAAACAATAAATAAATAAGCCAGCCACCTTATAGTCATTCTTGTTCTTCCCTTTCATCTTCTCACTCAAGAGCCGCTCCACATCCTCCCGCGAAGTGAACTCTATTCCACCTCCGCTGCTTCCACCATCCGATCCCACAACAGCAGCAGTCTTCCGATCCGCGCCATGCCCAAGATTAGGCCCAGCATTGACGGCAGAAAGGACCGAGCGGCCACGGAGGTTTGTTGAGGGCGCCACCATCTTCCCTACTACGATCTTCCTCCGCTTATCCAACGGAGCCTCATCTAAGGCATTCTCCTTCTTCTGCACCCAATCAATCAATCAATCAAACAAACAAGCAAACAAACAAACCTCATCCCTTAAAACCCACCTTTAAAGATCGAAGTAATAGAAATAAATGGTGAAAATTAGAAGCCAAATAGATCAAAACCCTAAATCTGGAGAAGAAGGGGGCAGACAGATCAAACCTTACATTTGATGGGCTTCGTGGAGGCTTGTTCTGATTCCTGGAGGACATCTCCCACAGGGATTCCACAAAAGGAGAAAAGGCTCCGAATTAGGTCGAAGGTAAGGGTTTGGAGGAGTGAAGCTGTCGGTTAGGGTGGTGGGTGGGGCTTTGGAGTGCGCTCCAAGGAAGGAATGAGGACGAGAAAACGAACCTAGAGACCAAATCGAGCCAAAATAGGGGGAAATTGGAGCTTTTTCTTCTCCGATTCCGTCCCTTTCGAAATTAGGGTTAGGGTTAGGGCTCGGAGAGAGTTGGAAATTCTTTGATCTTCAAACGGAGGAGAGAAGACGACGGGCGGGCTTTGGAAATTTGAATCCAAGTTCACCACTGGTTTCGAATAGTTGCGTAAAACCCCCTGATTTTTTTCATATTTGAAATATTCTATTATAAATAGAAACTGCTAAAAAATAGATTATTATAGAAAATTATAGGGGATGAATTGAAATTTCACCCTTTTTATCTGTTTCTTTATTTCAAAGATACATAATGAATGAACTTTGAGATTCGTTATAGGGGGATTTGAAGTTGGATCATGTTACAGTACATTGTAAGGAAAGATAATTTTAATCAAATATATTAATTTATCAATAAAAGATAACCTAAATATTATCATGTCTTAGGCCTTCATTATGATTTTGAACCTACCAATTACCAAACACACTACAATATATCTTAAACATTGTTTTTTTATTAATTTATAAACTAATAAGAATGAGAGCCTTGCACAACTACGTCCCACCTCGAAATGGTCTCTTAAATTTCTTTTTATTTTGTTGAATCCATTCCAACAAGGTTTTTTTTTTTTTTTTTTGCCAAAATGACTAGTTGTTCGTTATAGAGCCTCTATAATTTCTCTGATTTGTAATAAAACTTCTAATTTAACCGGCAGCTGAACTATATCTTTGTATGTTTTCCATTCATTTGTTCTCATAACTTTTTTCGTCTAACTATCTACAACAATGTTGTCTTCTTTGGGGATGAGTCTGAATTCTCAGGTCCTAAGTCCTTCCAACAATATTCATCATTCAGTTGTGGTGTCTCATGTCCTCCAATTGTAGTCATTTTCACTATGTTTGGGGATCTTTGGTATATACGAGTTGTTTGTGTGCATGATTGCTTTTTTTGTATATAAAACCTGAGGGTCTATGTTCATCATATATAGATATTCTCTTGTAGGTAATATGGCGTGAAGCTATTTCTATTGGAAATGCTTAATCTTGGGAGCTGTCTGAAGCTTCCACATCCTCCTTCATTGATCCCATGGGACTCTTCTTCTCCTCCTCTAAGCTTGCCATAGATTGTAGCCGTTAGGCTTCTCTTAGATGTTCCTGGAATCCAGCTCTAGTTATCCTCCTTGTCTTGTTGTAACACCTATGCGTTAGTAAATATATCTATAATTACCTTTGTGTCTCATTGGCGATCATAGTGTAAATCTTTCACCTGCAAATTAGTCTAGTCATAGTCCATATATATAAAGGTAGGTTTTAGTTGGAGTGGAATTTCAAACAACCATTGATCTTTTAGCACTGAGTTAGCAGCTATGATCTTGACATGAACTATGAAGTTTCTTATGGATATAACAGTCACTTTCAATGTTATGTATGCCTAAGAGGTATTCCTACTAGTATTTTGGTTTCACACGTCATAAGAACCATATTTCTTCTTCATTAACGCAACTCAGATTTTGTCATTGTTATTTAACAAGTGCAAAACGTGTTTAGATAGTAATGCGGTTTTCATCAATATTAAGTCTTTAACACCTAGCCCACCCAGCTAATGAGGTGTAGTCCACAACCACTGTTGTTGCTATTCCATATAAAACTTCTAATCCTTTTGGTTATACTTTCCAAGACGATGTCTGGTATATTATATGTGTTTAGACCATAAACAAGTAATAGTATGATCACAAAGTTAACTAACATCACCCTCTCAACAATAGATTGTGTAAGTGAGGGCCTATTTTGGGTGAAGCCATCTCAAACTAGTTGGGAGTCAACATAGGATTAAGTTTGATTCAAAAGTGGATAATGACCCCTATTCAAACTAGGGTTCAAATCCTACTCTAATTAAGATTAGAGATAGAGTTGGTTGTAGAGATAGGATTCAAATCCTACTCTATGTTTAAGTTCTATTCATATCAAAATAGGAGTTATCTCTAGGGGCTATAATAGGGCCTAGTCTATTCAATTGTAATATATAGAGAAAAAAAAGAAAGAAGAGCAAAGAGAAAGAGAGAGACTCCTTGCGAGAAAGAGAGGGAGCGCGGTAGCGGTGGTGCGACCGCCGCGCCAAGTTTTCTCTTTTCGAGTCAATAAAGCAGAAAACCTTGAAGAAGTGTTTTGAAGCAACAATAGAAGGCAGATTGGAGATCAACTTGAAAGCTCTACGAACTCGGTTTGATTCTTCACACGAGTAGAGTGTCTAGTGAGTTCTTGTTTTCTCCTTCTTGGTATTGTACTCTTTGTAAGAGGTTGTTTTCTTGGAGACGAACTTGATGTCTGTTCAAGCCATTAGAGTTACTCATTATAGTGGATTCTCTGTGTCCCTCCCCCGTGGAGACGTAGGCACATCGTCGAACTCCACGTATATCTTTGTGTTTGTGAGTTGTGAGTTGTTTCTCTATCTTTGCCCTAGTTTCTTGCATGTGCTTGGAGATTGATCTTTGATAGGTTGTTAGAACATTGTTAGTGTGTGATTGTGCTCCCATGGAAGGGTGAATCGTATGTTTTACCCCCAACAATTGGTATCAAAGTTGTTGGTTTTCAACTTGGGCAAACTTTTGCACACAAGGTGTTTGACAAAATTCCTGAAAGATGTCTTCGACCGGTAATGCGAAGGTTGGGAAGTATGAGATTGAGAAGTTCAAACCTTCACTAGTTCAGACATGAAGTAGTAGGGTTGTGGGTTCCAGACTTGGTGCGCACCACACCCGCAAGGAGGTAGTGCAGGTGTGGGACTTGTACAGGCACACATAGTACAGGGCGAGTGTAGCGTAGAGATAGTATACATACACGGGAGCGTGCGAGTACAAGTGTGTCCATAAGCAGCGTACAGTGTGGGAGCGCGCACACTGGAGCGTGTGCTGGAAAACGCATAGGAGTCGGCTGAGCATAAAGTTAGCCTAGCACTAGCGCGTGTGGGGCGGAGTCAGAGTGGGTTGAGCACATGCGCGTGCATGCAGGGCACGCGTGGAGTTGACCGAACACAGGCGCATGCACAGGGCACATACACGGTGTGAGTGCGAGGTGCGCATGAAGTCGGCTGAGCACAGGTGTGTGCACGGGGCATCACACAGGAGTCAGCCAAGCACAGGTGCATGTGGTACGCGAGGCGGACATGGAGTTGGCCGAGTACAGGTGTGTGCACGGGGAAACACACATGAGTCGGCTGAGCGCAGAGTCAGCTGAGCACAGGTATGTGCGGTGTGAGAGGCGCACATGGAGTCGGCCGAGCAGAGAGTTGGTCAAGCACAGGAGTGTGCACGAGGCAACACACAGACGTAGAGCATGCTCGACACAAGAGTGTGTGTGGGCAAAGCATAGACGCAGAGCACAGGGGAAGTCGTTCTTGAGTGGGACGTGCGCGGAGTTAGCTGAGAGGAGGCGCATGAGCAGGACGTACACGGGACATGCGGAGCACATGCACAAGGATGTTGTTTTGTAGTTAAAAATTTGCGCCAGTGGAGATTGAGGGGTTAAGTCTCAAGTGGAGACTTTTCCTATTTCAGCAGATGGTTCTGATAGCCGCCCCAACCCAAAGTCCCAAGTGGAATTCGAGGATACACTTTTTTCTCCTAAGTGGTGTTGGATCTTCGCCAAGATGGAGAGTTGTTTAACATATTTGGTAGTTGTTAGTTCCACATTTGAGAGTCAAATGAAAAACGGGGTGGAGAATTGTAAGTGAGGGTCTATTTTGGGTAAAGCCATCTTAAACTAGTTGGGAGTCAACATAGGATTAAGTTCGATTCAAACGTGGATAATGACCCCTATTCAAACTAGGGTTCAAATCCTACTCTAATTAAGATTAGAGATAGAGTTGGTTGTAGAGATAGTATTCAAATCCTACTATATGTTTATGCCCTATTCATATCAGAATAGGAGTTATCTCTAGAGGGCTTTCAATAGGGCCTAGTTTATTCAATTGTAATATATAGAAAAAAAAAGAAAGAAGAGCAGAGAGAAAGAGAGAGACTCTTGAGAGAAAGAGAGGAAGAGCAGCGGTGGTGGCGCCACTGCCGCTCCGAGTTTTGTCTTTCTGAGTCAAGAGAGCAGAAAACCTTGAAGAGGTGTTTTGAAGAAACAATAGAAGGGAGATTGGAGATTGATAATTGGACAAATATACATATATTTTCATCATATTCACATACATTTATCCCACTATTTCACATCAATTCCTCTATTTTTATGCTCCTTAGGGTTTGTTTTGTGAATCAGCAGGTAAAATAGGTACCCGAAGCGAAATAAACGAGAAACAAGACAAACCAGGACGAAACAAGCTGAAAAAGCCCTTCACAGAGGTGTGCACGACCTCGGTAGAATTTCGCACGACTGTGCACATACCCATGCAACTTACTGATTCCATAATGTGTAAAGATTCCAGCGCGGGAGCTGGTACGGTCTTGCATTAGATGCCCACGGCCGTGCCAAATCAGATAAAATTCTATATAAACCTGCCAAAGACACAAATTTTGGAGACTTTTGGCGGAGCAGTCTTCAGCGGGTGTTCGGAGCGACTTTATGGTTTCTGAGCAGATTGAAGGCAGAGAAGACATCGAACAAGGGAGTTCCCATGGTTTCAATTATGTCTTTCTCCAATATCTTTGTTTATTTTCCATTAGCATGAGAGGCTAAACCCCTTCGGTGGTGCCTCGGAACATGAACCCTAGGATGATTTATTAATTGAATTCTTTTATTTATTGGTTTTTCGTTATTGATGATTCTTGTGAGTCTGTGCTTGATTTATGTGATTATACTTTGCATGAGCCATAGTCATATACATTGTTAGATTCTAGCAAGGCACATGTGTGTGCTTAGGATTTTGACTTGCATATCTCTTTATGCATAGATCCATATCTCTTTTAGTTTGACTACAACTAGGCATAGGTAACGAGTTCGATCTACATACCGAGAGATAGGATGTGGCATCTAGATGGTGTAATTGTCGAACTCCCAAGAATTAATCAATGGATAACCAATATTTAGAATTCAGTTATTAATAAAGGAATCCTAAGGGATTGAGATACGAGGTTCCATGTTCATCTCTGATTGCTTACAAATCTGCCAATTGTTCGCGTTAGTTTCTTTAGGATAAATCAACCAATCACAACCACTTTCATAGTTTTGAACTAGAGAACAAAGATAGTTAGTGCTAGTTTTTCAGTCCCTGTGGATTCGATAACCCTACCTTCGGATACTTTATTACTTAATCGACCCATACACTTGTGGGTAGTTGTCGCTCACCCTGTGCGTGCATCAGAGATCAACTTAAAAGCTCTAGGAACTCGGTTTGATTCTTCATGCGAGTAGAGTGTGTAGTGAATTTGTTCTTGTTTTCTCCTTCTTGGTATTATACTCTTTGTGAGAATGTGTTTTCTTGGAGACAAGCTTGAGGTCTATTCAAGCCATCAATGTTACTCATTATAGTGGATTCTCTGTTCCCATCCCCGTGGAGACGTAGAGACATCACCGAACTCCACGTATATCTTGTATTGTGATTTGTGAGTTTTTCCTCTATCTTTTGCCCTAGTCTTGCATGTGTTTGGAGATTGATCTTTGATAGGTTGTTAGAACATTGTTAGTGTGTGATTGTGCTTCCGTGGAAGGGTGAATTGTTGTGTTCTATCCCCCAACATATAGGTTTAGGTAGCATTTGGTTGTTTGTAACTCTTCATCCACTAAGGTAGTATTTGTTTTACTGGATGGGGAGTTACATCCAAGGATGAGTTTTTACTTTTTGATGTTTGGTTACTTTTTAAAAATGGATGGGGTTTGTGGCCATCCAAAAAAATTGGATGGCCAGTCACAGTTGAAAACCACTGGATGGCCAGTGCGATCCAGTTCATTGAACGATTAAAAACAATTCTTCATCAACCTTGGGTTTACCATTACCCCCCACACGCACCTCCTCCGGTACCCCCTCCAACAGCCCCACCAGCAGCCCGGTGGAAAAACAATTCTTCATCGTTCTAACGGTGACCAGAGCACGGTGGAACCGACACGATCCCCAGTGAGGTTCCGGCCACGAGGACTTGCGCAGCTCCAAATCCACCCCACTGTCACCTCCCCCCCCCCTCTCTCTTCCCTGAGCCATGGCTGAGAGCGAATCTTGACGGAGCTCGACGTACCGGCGACCGATGGTTTGTGCCTCCCCTCTTCCCAGATCCAACGCCCCTTTCCTCAAATCCGGCGGACTACGAACTGGGAGCCAGAGGTGACTTCGATCAGGTGACGATCCGAACCGGTGACGAGTCTCGACGGCCCTTCTATCTCCGGCGGCCCTTCTATCTCCGGCGAGCTGCTGAAATCCTTGGAATTCTCAGGTTGGTGGGGCTGGGGTTGAATTGTTAGATTAATACTATGATGTTGATGAATGAAGGGGGAGTTTTGATTGTAGACTTTAACTGATTAATGGATCAACATGCAAATTGTAGAGAATGTATGGTTGTTTTGATAAACCAAATCTTGATTGAATACTTGTAAAAATTCTGAAAAACTGAGTTGTTCTATCATAGAATTTTAGTTGTTTTGAACATGCACATCAAGTGTTTGTTAAAATGTCCCAGAGACAATTATACACCTGCAGTCAAGAGATTGCTCTTTAGTATTCAAAAGTTAGTCTTGATTGTAGTTAAGATGCTGTCATCCTGATTCTTAGCACTTGAGACTTTGATAATATGAGATGAGATGAATGTTGATTTTAAATGCCTTACTAATAGCTGTAGAATGGTTGATGATAAACCAAAAAGGCGGCTGGGTTTTGATTTCAAGGAAATGAGCTAAGGGTGATTATGTTAATTAATTAATTTATATTATATATGTATTAAATTAAAATAATACCTAGATTTTCTTAAAATAATATTATATATGTATTAAATTAAAATATCCTAATTTTGAATATTTTAAATTAATTCAAATATTTTTATTAAAATTCAACATTTAAATCAAATAATTTGTTTTAAAAGATTTAAAATTATCTTAACATTAGTTTTTCTCTTAAAATATTTAAATACTTATAATATTTCAAAAAGGGTTACCTCACCACTCACCAAGGAGAGTTACCATATCCCTCCATCCAATCCATCTTTTATTACAAACAAACACAAAAAGTGTACATCAACTTTCTACATCCATCACTTTTAAACAACCAAACACAAAAAATACCTATCACTTTTAACTCCTCATCCAGTAATTTCTCATCCTTGTAACTCTCCATCCATGGATGAAGAGTTACAAACAACCAAACGCCCCCTAAATAAAGATATATGGCTCTGTTTAGCGCCTAGGATATCCTAGGATGGGGACAGGATATCTTGGGCTCCAGCTCCATCATGGCATTTGGTTGCCCTGATAGAGCGGGATAGGGATGGCCCTTGTCCATGGAAATGGGACGAACGACGTCCCTCATAATCGAAGGGACACTACTCATCCCATTCCCCTTCCCTCTTCCAAACCATCTTATCATCCAGTCTTCTATCCCTTTCCGAGAGTCATGTCCCTCTCCTAGTGGATAAGATCACTTTCGAGCTCGTCTGAGAACCTTCTTCTCCGAGAAAACTTATCTCCCAAGCCAATCTGCCTTTCTACCAACCAATGAGCCCGTCCGAGAACTAATCGATCTGCCTCTCTACCGATATGAATAATTTCTCTCTATCTCTTGGATGGATGGTTATTAGGAATTGGAAATTCTTGATTAGATTTTTTTTTGTTTTTGAAAAGTCCCTCAAATTATCTAATCTTTCGTCCCTCTCCCAGAGTCTTGTCCCTCTCCTAATGGATAAGATCACATCCAAGCTCATCTGAGAACCTTCTTCTATGAGAAAACTGATCTCCCTAGTCGATTCGCCTCTCTGCCAACCTACGAGCCGGTACGAGAATTGATCTATCTGCCTCTCTGCCGGTATGAATAATTTCTCTCTATCTCTTGGATGTATGGTTATTAGGTTTTGGAAATTCTTGATTAGATTTTGTTATTTTTTTTTTGTTTTTTTGAAAAAGTTGATTAGATTTTGTAGATTTTTTTTATTAGATTTTGTAATTATCTAACTAGGAAATCTCTTGAACATCCAACTTTTTTTCCTTTTCAGATATGAAAGAGTAAGGTACACGCATAGAAGATCACAGATGACACGTTTTCATTTTGTTTTAAATTGATAAATTGATAACTTTTCATTTTCCAAAGGGATACCATGTAAGAGTTTTAGTGAGGCTCTTGTCTTGGCGAAACTTGTTAGAACTTGAAAGAAAACAAAGTAGAAAATATTGAAAGCTCACAAATTCAATTAGAGATTAATGATAATATTTAATCACTTAGAGATTAATTATCGATAATTTACTGTGCCAAATAAGATAGAAAATTTTAATTGGAAAGAGGATTTGTCTAAAGAAAGCTACTAATAAAGAATATGAGTGAAAATATTAGAAGAGAGATTTTAATTAATTAATTAATTGTAGATTCAAAGGAATTAGATGCTTTCATCAAGAAATTAAACCATAAAAGGGAAAATAGAAAATTATTTGGTTCCACATTTCTGAATTGTTTGGTTTTATCATTTGAGATGATTTGATGTTTGTTTCTGGTGAAATGGTGGGACTAGATTAACTTTATTAGAGGGTTAATAAAGTATTTAAAAAAAGTGTTTGTGTGATAGAATGTTTCCTATTGTTCTTTTCCATGCAATAACTGCTTTAAATGTTTGCTTGGCTTGCTCTATTTCTATAATATGGTTTTGTTTAATTTGATTGAAGATTCAGATTGCTGTTTGGAGTTTCTATTAATTAGCTAGAGAATCAAAAGTGGATCCACTTTGGTTTGTTATTTCATAACATTTCACCACAATATAACTAACAAAGAGCACATCTAGATGATTATCTTGATTAACTGAAAATGTTTGCTTTGTATTAAGTCTGATTTTGGTTCAATGAGAATGATGTTGATTATATTTTGTTGATTATATTCTGTTGATTTGTAAATTGTTGATTACATTTCAACTCAAATAGGTGATTTCTTATGGTGAAGAATAAAAAAATATCATGGAGACTACGAGAGGCCGCAACACTTGTAGCTATATATGTAGGGATTACATTGACATATCTATTTAAGCCTAGAGTATGTCATGCACCCAATTCCCATAGAGGCTTAGATAGAGTGTAAAAACCAACCCTAGTATGCCCGTAAGACCTCATATTTTTGTATGTTGTTTGCTTTATTGCTTTGGTAAGAATTGAAATATTATAGTCCGAGGACCTTCATGTAAAAGATTTCAGTATGAGGACTGAAATGATAATAGGTTAAAGGCTTCATGAAATGATAATCTTGAATTAGGAACAAAGAAGTAAATTAGATAGCTCTCACGCAGGAAAATAGTTACCCATAATAAAAGAAGTGAAACACAGAGTAATTCGGATTGAAAGAGCCAAAAAGACAAGTACATGACCGTGTACACGCCCATGCAGATAATAGGATTACTTGCTCATGCATCTCTCCGGATTCTAGAAGATCGGGTATACCGCGTTATGGAAGGAGATACACGGGCGTGCTTAGATTTGCATGGTCTATAAAAGGGGCGCCCAATGCAACTTTTAAAGGCAACTTTTGGCGGACCAGCCTTCAGTGACTTTCCTGCTGACGGCTAGGGTTTCGGTGGAGATTGAAGGCAGAGAAGATATCAATTCGGGGAGTAATTCTTATTTCTTTTATCCTGTCTCCTCTTTTAGATCTTGTGCTAGGTTTTCTTAGTATGAGAGGCTAAACCCCTTGTGCAGCTTTGGGTCCTTGAACCTTTAGATGAACTTGTGACTTTTTCCTCTTTTTAATACTAGGTTTTCCTTTTTGATTATTTCTGTGAATTATCTATGTGTGCTACATGCTTGTGGTTTGTTAGTGTGAAAGCGACGATCACATAATTAGAATTGCTTAATGCATGATAAGAAATCACAGTCAAGCTAGGTCCAAGCATAGATAATAGGGGGGCGCTCGCCGAGAGATCAGGTGATTCACCGTATTGTTAACGCAATACCAAATCACTCTCCGGATTAGGGTAAAACTTAATAGTGGGAATCATAGAACACTCAATAATGATAATGCAGTCATATGGCGAAGTCGCTGTATGGGACTAGGGTTTGGTTGTCACGAGAGATCGGGGTTAAACTATTTTAGAGTTCTCCACTGTCCAGGAATATATTAACCAGTAGCCAGTATTAGGAAATTAGTCAACAAGGGATTCTTAGGTGGATAGTGATCCTAGGTGCCATGTTCTTTATATTGATTAAAACCCTAAATTTGCCAATTGTTCACCATAGTCTCTTTAGATATCTTTAGTTAGGATTAGATCACCACATATCTTTTTAAGCTAGGTAATACAATTCTAGTTAGTACTAGTCGTCGGTCCTTATGGATTCGACTACCCTACCCTTGCGTACTTTACTACTTGAGTGGCTCCGTGCACTTGCGGATAACAACACTTTAAGATTTTGGCACCGTTGCCGGGGATTGGCTTCCTAGGAACTTAGGGTTTTATTATTCTAGCTATCTTACTATTAGTTTTAGTTTATTTTTATTTTTTTTAGTTTATCTTATCTTTTCGGGTAGATCTTGCTTTTTCTTTCTGTGAATGTACTAGTGTATGACCAGAAGTAGGGTTCTATACCCAGCAGAAATACCTGATCCAGACTTTGAGCGTTACCTTCGTCGTCAAATAAGAGAAGCCCTTCTAAAAAAGCAAACAATAGTGGAGAGTGGTACAGAAGTGAATCAATAAGAAGCAATGGCGGCACCGACCCGTTCTATTGACAATTTTGCCAAGCCAAGCCTTGATGGCATCAGCTCAAGTATCAACCCTCCACCGATCCATGGGCACGATTTTGAGTTGAAACATCACATAATTCAGATGATTCAAAACCAATGCTAGTTTGATGGTTTCCAAGATGAGGACCCATATACACACCTATCAACCTTCTTGGAAACCAGTAACACCACTACAGTAAGAGGAGTACCTGCTGATGCAGTCTGTCTCAGGCTTTTCTCGTTCTCAGTCAGAGGCCGAGACAAGCAATGGCTCAATTCATCACCTCATGGATTCATTACCTCATGGATGTAGTTGGCTGGAAATTTTTTAATGAGATACTTTCCACCGGCCAAGATCACAAAAATGAGAAGCGACATCTCATCCTTCAGACAATTGAAATCAGAAACGTTATATGATACATTGGAGAGATACAAGGAGCTGTATAAGAAGTGTCCATAACACGAAATAACAGACTACATGCAAGTCCAGACTTTTTATAATGGATTGAATGTGGTCACCAAGCAGATGTTAGATGTAGCTGCCAATGGATCCCTTTGTAACAAGGAACCCGAAGCAGCCAAGGAACTGATTGAGGAACATCAACAAACCTAGCCAAGACGAGGGAATCTATGAAGTGGATGTGCTAACAACCTTAGTAACCAAGGTGGACGCAATAAGCAAATGGTTGGACAACATATATATTCAGCAACAGGCACCAGGGATGAACTACAGGATACATGGAGATCAATCTTATACCATGTGTCCATCTACAGAAGGTCCTGTTAAGCAAGTTGATTTTATGGGTAGTCAGAAAAAATATCAGAACAACTCGTGCAGTTCTACCTACAACCCTGGGTGGAGGATTCACTCGAACTTTTCATAGAGTACCCCCGGGGTAAGGCAAAGTCAACCAAGACCAAATCAACCACCAGGTTTCCAACATCCCGTGTAGGAAAAGAAGGATGCGAATTTGGAGAACATCATAGCACAATTTATTCATACCACTAAAGAATGCTTCAAAAGCCACGAAGAGATGATGAGAAACAACCAGGCAACATTACAGAACCTGGAACATTAAGTTGCTTATATCGCCAAGACTCTGGCTGAAAGACCATTGTGCACCCTCTCCAGCAACATTGAGGTGAATCCAAGGGAATCTGTTAAAGTCATCACCCTCAGGAGTGGAATTGAATTATCCCCACCTCAAGCCAAGGTTCAAGAAGAAACAAAAGATGAGAAGGAGGAGAAGCAGTCAGATATTGTAAAGGATCTAAGCAAGGGTAAGGACAAGCGAGCTCCAAAGGTCTGTGAGTACCAACCAAAACTACTCTACCCTACCAAGGAGAAAAAGGACCAACAAGATGAGTAGTTCAGAAAGTTCTTGGAGATGTTCAAGGCATTACACATCAATGTCCCGTTTGTGGAAGCTCTTGCACAGATGCCAAGGTATACCGAATTCTTGAAAGAATTGCTCACCAACAAGAGGAAATTGGAGGAAGTGTCCACGATAACACTAAGTGAAGAGTGCTCAGTAGTTCTCACCAACAAACTACCAAGGAAGGATAAGGACCCAGGAAGTTTCATAATACCCTGCACTATTTGGGGTTTGGTAGATGAGAAGGCCTTAGCCGACATTGGAGCAAGTATTAACCTCATGCTATAGAAGATACTCCAAAATTTAGGGCTTAGAGAACCGAAGCCAACCAAGGTGACACTTCAGATGACTGATCAATCTATTCGCCACCCTCGAGGAATCATCAAAGATGTGTTGGTGAAGGTGGACAAGTTCATCTTCTCGGTGGACTTTATCATATTGGACTTATATGATCAAGTGGAAGTACCCCTCATCCTCGGGAGACAATTCTTGAAAATGATACAAAAAATATTTGATATCAAGGACGGCAATATGGTTCTCAGAGTCAGGGAGGAGAAAGTCGAGTTCAAACTCCAATTGGCTATGCGACACCCTATAGAATTTGATGATTCTTATTATTTTATTGACCACATTGATAATTATGTTTTTGGCTTTGTGAAAGATAACTTGTTGAAGGGTCAACTGGAGGATCTCTTCGGGAATGAACCACCACCTTGGGAAAACAACGAAGAAGAGGAAGGCCCTGAACATACAGAATCGACCTTCCCCACAAGGAAAGGAAGAAGGGGTGGAAGAAATTAACATCAAGAAAGAGGAGTGACACCCCCTCACCTACAAATCCACCATCTGGCTCATCTGAGAGCCAATCTTGTGAGTATGAATTTATTTACTTTCCAAATATGCAGGTATTGGGCGGCCCTCCTCCATGCGGAGAAACTGAGAGGTTCTACTTATTTGAACCTCCATGAGCGTAACAGGTTGCCAAGCTTTTAAGTTAGTTCTAGGTTAGTTTTCTAGTAATTAGCAATTTCATCCAATTTTGGTTAGTTATACATTAGTGGTAAATTCTATACTTTGATGATACCTCACGGATTATGTGTTTTCCAAAGTACCTAACGATCGATTTTTAATTTTTGGAGACAGTAACACGCAGGTACAGGTGATAACAGGGCGAAAAGGTGCACTATTCTGCATGGGCGTGTATTACTTCTGTAGCATGACTTCATGAAGACATAGAGATGCATGGGCATCTACAAACCCGTACATCAAACCGTGCTCTGGTTGACGGCCCGCGACTTAGGGTTTTAAAGTCATAATTCGAGCTGCTACCACCAAATTTCTTTCCACCTCTTCCAAATCCTTACCTTTGTGACCTCGCCCAAGCAAATCAGAAGGGATTCTGTGGAATTTGTCACCAATTCCACCAAGATTCAGCCGGTATCCTTTTCTTCTCCCCCGACAAAGCACGACCATGCTCCCCAAACCTTGAAGATCTTTTGGTGGTTGTGTACTAATGATCTACCACCACTTTACCACATCACCGACCATTACCATGCCACCCAAAAAGGAGGTCGCACAACGACCAACGACAAAGAGGAAGCGATGGGAAGAAACCTCTCAACCCGCACCCACTACCACCACCGGCGGCCACAACCATGATGGAGCTTACCTTTACCATACCTGCTCACAAAGCCCAACACTTCTGTCTCCGTCAACTAAAGTTCGGCGATGCCCAACACATCGATTGGGACGTTCTCGAGGAGGTAGGCCTCACCGCTGATGTCCGTCGACACTTAGAGATGGGAGCATGGAGCCGCCTTCTCACCATTAGAGAGAGGTCCTATCGGGAGCTAACCCTGGAGGTTTTATCGGCGCTCTACATCATCAAGGGAGCAGTCTCATGGCACCGGCGGGACCAGATCAAGTTCAAGATAGGCGGTACTCGATATCAGATGAGCTATACAGATTTCACCGTCTACCTCGGACTATAAGATGTTGAGTTCCCCAAGATAGCAGAGTATAACACACTGGATATCTACCGGCCACTGGGAGAGACACAGGAGTCCGTTTGGAGGAGGCTCAGCACAGACCCAAGATACGACCTGCAGCGGTCGAAGGCTTCTATACTTCATTCCCCCGCCCTCAGGTATATATACATGATCCTTAGTCATTCCATTATAGGACGGGGAGATTGCACGGGAGTCGTCAGCACCAGAGACTTCCTTTTCCTCCAGAGTATGATGGATAAGTTCCCACTCTACCCGGGATAGGTTATCACCCACTTTCTGCTACATCAAGCATCAGATTCCAGAGTGGGAGTCATATTCACCGGGCCTTACATCACAAGGTTGGCCCGAGGTATGGAGCTCCTCTCTGAGCACGTGACTGAGAGGATGACGATGGTTGGGGGTTCTCACCCAATCACCGTGGAGATACAAAGAGTGATGGGGATGTTGCAGCCTATGTGTACATCACACAGCATCACATACAGAGTTGCAGCCCCGGAGGAGCCATGGGACCCAGCAGTAGCAGTCGGGCCAGCACAACAATGCCACCTCTACCTCCAGCTCCAACTCAGGCCTACCGAGACGCACTTTTGTGCTGGTTGGTAGGAGGAGTTCAGAGACTCATCGGGCATTACTGGATCGAGTATCCATCCCTATCATCTACAGCAACATCAACAATGATAGACCTGGGGTGGATGCAGAGGACTGATTAGATAACGACAACTATGGAGTTGATCCGTGACTAAGTATCATCACTATCTTTTTTTTTTCTTGTTTTACCACTTTTGTATTTTTCTTTTATTTTCAAATGCTGAGTTACCCACGACTTAGCCTTCTCTATATATCTTTTGAGCTTATCTTATGTGCCTTCAATGTTCACAGGATATTTGGAATTGTATAACTTGAAACATGGATAGGGAAACACAATAATAGCAACCGCATATCACATATTGAGTAAAGTCCCACTAATCCTTTTTGTCCTTTTTGTTCTTCATGTCATATCTTTTTGTTACATATATCGGGTGCATTAGGGACAATATACAATTTAAGTATGGGGAGGGATTAACTATTCTTATATTGCTTATGATGAGTGCTGATTTAAGATGATCTATAATAGTTAATGATCGTGAGACCTCTTTAAATCTAGGTTGACATTAGCGTTAGGTGTCAAACCCTGACTTTGTTATTACTTGTTTGCTTAGGTTTGGACTCCAGTTAGTTTAACCATTAGAAAAGTACTGATATTTTCTAATTATTTTGATAAAAAAGAGAGAAAAAAAGAGAAAAAAAAGAAAAAGAAAAAGGAAAATATGCTAGAATTATTGGAATAACCGGAAAGTCGGATCCGTCAAGGATGCCGTACCGGCCAGAAAGTCGGATCCATTAGGGATGCCCTACAGGTATAGAAAAGATGGTAGAAAGAGCTATCGCCTTTGAAGAGTGAAAGTTGCCCTTGAGTAGTTGGATAATGCGCATCACAACTGTTCACTTGATGACCTATCGTGGGAAAAGGCTACCTCATTGGATGTATGAAGCTACTAACCCTAGCTAAAAGAGTTGAGAAAAGAAGTTTAGTGAATAAGGTATAGACTAGTTGGGTCAGGCTTGAGTTAGTAAGCGAAACCATAAAAAGGGTTACACATACACACATGGGGAGTTTGAGTGTAAGGCAAGACCTATTTTTGATAAAAACCTTAATGGCACTTAACACTATGTTTTCTTGAACATCAGAGGGACTCCCACCTATTTTGTGAGATCAGAGATCATGTACTCCCTTTGCTTGAGGACAAGCAAAGGTTTAAGTGTGGGGGTATTATGATAAGTGCATAATTATACATAGGGGAAAAAGCTACTAATGGTCACTATACTTTATCATTTTGTTTATTTCCAATCTTGTACTTTAAAAATGTTCAATACGGTGCATGTATTTTATGTATTTTGTTCAATATAATCCATTTTGCTGACGTGACAGCTGATTTGGCATATGAATGAAATACATGCTTTTTCTATTTTTTTTTATTTCCAGCTGGTCGTATTTTGTTGATGTGGCTATATACACATGCGTATATGATGACGTGGATGACCAGGTGGCTTGCCACGTCGACATAATTTTTTTAAAAAATTGAAATAAATGGGTCATGTTTGTTGACATGGCATGCTGCCACATCAGAATTTTTTTTTTAAATAATGCCACATTATTTTTTTAATGCCATGTCAGAAATTCGCCTTTGATGATGTGGCATTATTATTATTATTTTTTTAAAAAACCCTGACGTAGCAACATGCTACGTCAGCAAACATTACCCATTTATTTTCAATTTTTTTTTAAAATATTGATGTGGCAAGCTACCTGGCTGTCCACGTCATCATATATGCATATCAATTTTTTTTTAAAAATAATGTTGACGTGGCAAGCCACTTGGCCGTCCACATCATCATATACGCATGTATGTATAGCCACATCAGCAAAATACGGCTAGCTGGAATAAAAAAAACTTAGGAAAAAGCTTGTATTTCATTCGTATGCCAAATCAGCTGCCACATCAGCAAAATGGACTGTATTGAACAAAATATATAAAGTACATGCATCGTATTGAACATTTTTAAAGTACAGGACTGGAAATAAACAAAGTGATAAAGTATAGGGACCATTAGTGGCTTTTGCCCTTATAAATACTTTCATACTATATTTGCATGCAGTTTGCTTGTTCTTTCGCATAGGTTTCTCTATTTTTTGTGCTCTTTTGAGTATTTTCTTGTGATTGAGCAGGAAAACAAGTACCCAGAATAAAAGAAGTAAAATACGGAGTAATTCAGATCGAAAAGAGCCAAAAAGACAAGTATAAGGTCGTGTACACGCTCATGCCGATGATAGGATTACTGCAATGTTAAACCAGAACGTGCTCAGAGATACAAAGACATGCACGGTTAGATGCACGGGTATGCACTTGCCCATGTAACTCTCTAGATTCTAGAAGGCTGCATATACCGCATTGCTGAAGGAGATGCACGGGCGTGCTTAGATATACACAGCCATGTATCTGTAGTATCGAAGTCTATAAAAGGGGCGCCCAATGCGACTTTTGAAGGCAACTTTTGGCGGACCAGCCTTCGGCGACTTTCCTGCTGATGGCTAGAGTTTCGGTGGAGATTAAAGGCGGAGAAGATATCGATTCAGGGAGTAATTCTTATGTCTTTTATCATGTCTGCTCCTTTAGATCTTATGCTAGGTTTTCTTAGTATGAGAGGTTAAACCCCTTGTGGTTCCTCGGGTCCTTGAACCTTAGGATGAACTTGTGACTTTTTCCTCTTTTTAATACTAGGTTTTCCTTTTTGATTATTTCTGTGAATTATCTATGTGTGCTGCATGCTTGTGGTTTGTTAGTGTGAAATCACCTATCACATAATTAGAATTGCTTGATGCATGACTAGAAATCGGGGTCAAGCTAGGTCCAGGCATAGATAATAGGGTAGGAAGGAGGGCACGCTGAGAGATCGGGTGATTCGCCGTGTTGTTAACGTAGCACAAAATCACTCTTCGGATTAGGGTAAAACCTAATAGTGGGAACCATAAAACACTCAATAGTGTTAATGCACTCGTATGGCGAAGTCGATATATGGGATTAGGGTTTGGCTATCATGAGTGTCACGCCCCGTCCCGGTTTCCAGGCCCCGAGCACGTGCACAGATCGGCCATACCCAAGTAGAGTCTAGCTCTGCTCGAATACAAGGCCTAAGTGTAACTTTGCAGATAACAGGCAACAATAAAAAACATACTCAGGTTATAAGAAAATAAAATCATAGGGGTCCATAAGCCCTACATAAAAATAGGCCTTACAAGGGTCCTACACAAAAAGTGTCTCTCACAACAAATAAACATAAGAGAGATCCTCGGACCTTAGCAACTCCTAGAACCCTGACAGCCTCCTCTGCACAAGCCTCCATACCTCGGAATCTGAAACAGAAAGAGTGAGCAAGTGCGTGAGCTTTCGAATAGAAAGCCCAGTAAGTACACATGCGGGGTCACAAAGACATAGAATCTCAACATGTCAAACAATGGGACTATATTCCTAAGAAGAACAAATCTAGGAGTCTACCACAAGTAAGAACAACAGTACGACCCCTAACTACAGAAGCCCTCAAGCTCTGTGTTGAGTTTCAAGAAAACTTAAGGATCACCCCCGATCAGCATATCCAGCTAAGCGCTGTGTCCACGACCCTCTGGTCGCTCGACCCTCCGGTTGTAAGTCGGTAGTACCACCTCTTGTACGTGTCGACACGGCCAGCGTACCATTCCCACTGACGGGTAGGACAACCGGAGCATCGCTCCTTTGGCGCAGCAAGCAGAAATGCCAGGGTGTCCCATCCCTGAACATTTCCCTACTGGAGCCCCCACGCTCCACTGAGTCCGGGCAGTAGACCCACAACAAAAACAGGGATACCAACATCCCGAAACAATCATACATGCTCAACAAGAATGAAAGCAAAAAGATAGCATGTAAGAAATCAACTATCAACATGATAATAGTAAAGCCAAGGAAAACTCCGAAGAGTTGGTACAAGGCAAGTGTACTTATAGAAACTGGAAACCTTCCTAGTCTCCTCCTGCAGTGTCTCTAAGACTCCACAAGTGTATCTGATAATAAAGTTTCTATTAGTGCCAAAATCCTAATAAAACCCTAAGTTTCTAAATACACATGCATTACTCCCTCTCTCTCTCAGTGGACCATAGTCCAAACAAACGGGTCCTACTCGACATTTCATGGAGTTATTATTTCTCCTTTTCCAGACTTAGAACTATAGGTTGACTCTCCTTTTCATCCTAGTCGAACTAGAGTCAACCGACCAACCTTGACACACCCATGTCGTGTTAGAAGTCTACTAGATCGGGTCTAACTACTTACAACTAATTGGGCCCATTTTTATGGGTTTATCAAGCCCATTGGATTTAAACTAGCCCAAACCTACATAAGTTAAAGGAGCCAACCATCACCACGTGGCTAGCCATGTCCCCAAGGGTTAGGGCCCAACCACTCTACTTGGGTGGTCTTGGTTTCGATCCCCACCTCCTATAATTTTTTTTTTTTTTTTTTTTTACTTTCTTATTATCTACTTTATAACTTGACTTAGCCCAAACTTGATTCCTTAGTCCAATCCTTTGAGCCCAAATCCAATTGAACCCAATTAAATCCATTGTTCAATTTATTCATGTTAACTAGATTTGGATCAAATCAATTTAACTAATGGACTAACCCTAGTTGCATAGCTTGATAAACTTAGATGGACCCAAACCCTATTTGTTAATGGGCTAACCTTAGTCAAGTAACTAAATTGGCCCTTTAATTAAACTAAAGTATTTGATTAAATTAATAACTGAATTAATTATTTAACTAATTCATAAATCCTTTTTTTATATTAAACTACATATTTTATTTATTATTATTTTTTATCTTCATCTTCTTCACTCCTCACTCTCACTGTTTCCGCCTGAGCCTCGCAGGAAACTACCAGGAGGACCTGCACCGGAGCCCGCGACCCTCTCCGAGCATCGCCTGAGGTCAGCTGGGCTCTGTTTCTCTCCGACAACTATGCTGGAGTCTCACTGTCTCGGCCGAGCGACACACCATCTTCAGCGAGCTCGAAACGACACACATATGCATGCAAGCCACACGAAAGCGCTGCAGAGAGTAGAGAAGCTTATCAGAAGCCGGTGGATGCCAACTGAGCCTCCAAAGAGCTTTCCGACGCCTAAGAGGAGCAGCTCTGACTTTCTCGGCGAACTTGGTGGGTGGCAACTTTCTCCTCTTCACCACTGTCTCCTCCTCCGCTTGTAGATGGCCACGAAGGACCCGCACTCAACAGAGGAAGCGAACCCGGCGATCACAATCGGAATACCCTTCCTTCACTCCGATCTCTCTCATCGGATCTTCGTGCGATGGTGCTCGGGCTCTCGAAGCACAGTGCTCCAACCTGAGCCAAAACCAACCTTTTTTATAGGACAAGGGAGGCGAGATGACGTTGCCCAGCCATGCAAGCTTCTGTTGGCGATGTCCCACCTTCACGCAGGTAACGGACGGCGAAGGTGGCGGGGCTGGCGCGACCGTTTGGTGGCTGAGGGAGGGGATGATCTTGCCTCGGGATCAGGCTTCGCAGATGGGTGGTGGAGATGTCACGCCCCGAACCTGAGTCCCGGGCCTCGGCACACGCGACAGACGCCGTGTACTTATAGGGTCACCCCTATAAGCACGCAAGGCTCAGTAACACAAGCAGATAATTAAAACAGAGATAAAATTATTATTCAGCGGAAGACAATATATAAGGTTATACAAAAGCCCTATACAGGTCCCGAATAAAAATACAACTCTCACTTAGAAAATAATAGAGGCCCACAAACCTCAGCTCAAATATCCCCAACGTTGCTAGGCTACCCCATGGAAGCTCCCTCCAGAGTCCCGCTCCTAGCTACTCGTCGTTACCTGGAAAAATAGTGCAACCAAGTGCATGAGCCAAAGAAAGGCCCAGTAGGTCGCAATTAAATCAATAAATGTGGCGAAAGCCATAAGCAAAGAATAGAATAAAGAAAGTGCAACAAGCGAGTGAAACAACATCACAAGCAAATAACAAGTCTCTGGGATGTGAATAAATTCACAGATGTACTCAATCTCCTGGCATATGCGATACAATGATACCTCCGGTATCATACGATATCCTCTAGATATCATCTCCGATCTACGCCGGATAGCGCTATAGCAAACATGTACATGGCCAGAAAATACCGCTCTTTGACTGATGCACTTGGCCAGAAAATACGCCCTCTACCGGGGCCTCCGTTCGATGTATCATGCCTGCACATAAGAGATTGCTAGTACAAATACCTAACAACAGGTATACATATATATCCAAGGCAGCAACATCTTGAATATATAATAAGGTCAATGATCTCATCGAGATCAGAAGCCAATACGTATCTAAGGAGTAAACTCCACTCAAATACGCATAAAAAAACATGAAAGCAACAATCTCCCCGAGATATAAAGCCGATACATATGAGGAAACCCATCTCGAATATGTATTGGGAACCTCTCGAGGAAATAAGAGTACAAAAATCAAAGCAAGGTAGAAGGAGGGAATACTCAATGCAAAGAATAGAATATCGACAGACCGCTATGGAGTACCACCCCCCTTGGCCATCCCAGGTGTAAGTAGGATGCCATAGGGTACTCCACTGGCCATATGCCATGGAGTATCACTCCCACTGGCCATATGCCATGGAGTACCACCTCCTGGCCATCCCACAACAACACAAGAAGAATGTCAAGGGGTACTCCCTCAAAGCAGATCATATCAGAACATACAAGCTCAGACAAATGCAACAAGCATAACATGTCAGCAGACAGAGCAAGTATCAAAAGATGGACTCCAACATCCATCTAGCTCAACAACAACATAAATCAATAGAATACTATGAGTTAGAAATACTCACAGCACTAGTGCGA
This sequence comes from Dioscorea zingiberensis, assembly GCA_026586065.1. Taxonomy (NCBI): domain Eukaryota; kingdom Viridiplantae; phylum Streptophyta; class Magnoliopsida; order Dioscoreales; family Dioscoreaceae; genus Dioscorea; species Dioscorea zingiberensis. The sequence goes on along the minus strand of JAGGNH010000028.1, from coordinate 298,849 downwards.
GAGCCTACAGAATATACTGAACAACAAGTATATATCCAAGGAAACAATCCATCTCGAATATATATATGAATAGAAAGAAATCACAAGTAGGGTAGGGAGTTAGAAATACTCACAACACTCGATGCGAGAACCTACCTCATTCGCTTCTAGGACCTACCCAGGTCTGAGTCTTCCACTCAGGTCCTCGACCACCTCACCACGTCCTAAACATGGTAAATGTTCATCACATAACATTTCATAACAATATGAATGCATTACATGCATTTAATTACCCAAATCATGAGTTTATCGAAATGTCGGCTTATAAATTTATAACTGATAGGTTAGGGCCCTACGACACCCGCCAGTACCATTTTTATTAGTTTAAATACATCCCCGAACTATCGGGATGATCAGAATCAAATTCCGAGCCTTTTGAGTAAGCATCAAAGTTCTTATTCCACAATTCCATTATAGCTACAGTAACTGACTAAATCATGAAATTGAACCCCCAAATTGAAGTCCAAAATATTTACTATTCCTTCCCGAACTTTTAATACATTATCTTCCCAATATACGCTTTCATTTTGATCAGAATTGGGGTTCATTACCATCACCACATAGCTCGTTTAAAAGAATCAAACCCAATATCCTGTAGTGCTACAATAATTCCTGCATTTTACACTTAAGCTCTCAATCAAACTCTAGGCTTCATTATTCTAAGGCATTTTTGTTTCTAATACTCCTATCAAATCATGAATGCCATCAATCGGTACAACTTCAATAACTGCAGCTCCATGAAATCTAAGTTTGAACTGCAGCTCAAATCTATTTAAAATAGAATGCCCACTTAGTAACATGAATCATCACTTAATCTCCCTAATCATGAAGGCATGTGAGCTAGAATATAATAGACATTAATACATGAAATGTCTACGAAAATTGGACAACACCTCCTTTGTTTATCGGGCTCCGAAAATTATACAAACATTCCACAAAAAACAATGGAATTAAAATCATACAACAATTAACACTTCAAGAATCACATGAACTTGGGTATCTAGTCTTAGACATTTCATAACCCTGAAACCCCCAAACCATTCATGCTTTCATCCAATGTTTTACCCCCAATTAAATTCATGTTTAATAAAGGTTCACTCTTCTAAAACCTACAAGCATGAAATCATAATATCTAGGATTTAATTAGAGTATTAACTCCTATAATTTTTCATGAAAATTCGGCGGCACTTCCCATAATTATAGGGCCCCAAAATTATACAATCATTCCCTAATTGAATCTAGTTAACACATACAATTCACAACCCAACAATTATAAGATCCATAACATCTAAAATACCATTCCTAATTAATCATCAAGCCTCCCTCATTCACAGCTTTAGTTCTCCACTTAACTCCTTCATCAACATACATAGAAATTGAACCAATTGACCCCAATTTGAAAGCTTGCAGCTCACCAAAAGAAGGAGATAAAGATGGGCGGTCGGCGGAATGCACGGCTGCTGCTGCGGCGGCAGCAGTAGGGGACAATGGTGGCCGGGCAGGCGGCGTGGTCGCGGCTTTGGAGGGGGCAACAGGAGCGGCGGGGAGGTGCAGCTTATGCAGTGGACTACGGTGGCGGCTCGTCGGCTAGCGCAAGGTGGCGGCGGGGTGGCTCCTCGCTCATTGTTGCAGGGGCGCGCTAAGGTTGTGCCGCGGGAGAAAGGGGCAGCGCTGGGGTGGTCCGTCCGCAGACGCGTGAGCCCAAGCCGGTGGTGGCGTGCAGCGGGCCTGCACGCTAGGGGGTTGCTAGGTGGTGGTCGGTCGTGGTTGAGGTGGCCGGTGGGGAGCTCGCCGTTGAGAGGGGAGCCGCCGGTCGAAGGGAGAGGGGGCACGGGTAGACCTAGGGCACGGGCATGAGAAGAACGAGAGGGAGAGAGAGATTTATCAAATCTCTCTCTTTTCTATCATTAAGTATATATAATAATATATTTTAATTTAAAATATTTTAATTACTGTAGTTCCACATGTGGTACTGTAGAGTCATGGGGTTCCTGTAGCCTCACATGCTTAATAGTGGGACCACGGGGTCAAAATCGGGGTCCGACCGTGATCCGCGAAATCCCGGGTCAGACCACCTAGTGTCACGGGCGTACAGTAATATTACGGGGTTTGTCTCTCGTCAGATTAGATCTGAGAATATCGGCTTTTAGTCAAATCCTTCGTCACGGGCATACTGTGGCATCACGGGGCTATCTCAGTCCCCGACTAGATCCACCTTTCCCAGGATTTGAATTATTGTATATTTTCTTTTCTCAATATTTAAACTCGATTAATTTAAATTTAATTAATCTGGCTCGATTAATACTTAATTTTTTTTTTTCAAAATTTCATCACTTATTATAATTAAATTTCCATTGAATAAAATTCTGGGAATAATAAATAAAATTCTTATTTATTTTGGGACGGGTTTTACAGGAGATCAGTTGGATCAAATCCAACGGCTTAAATAGATTTAGTTGCCTTGTATCAAGCTTTCATCAGATCCTCAGCCGAGATTGTTCGGTCATCAACGGCCAGATCCCCTTGCATCCAAACACCAGCCAGATGATCGCCTCTCAGCTCGCCACGTGGCGACATGGATGCCCTTATAACTCCACACGATCAGCACCCATCTCAGATCCTTTAATCTCAGCCATTCATTCGCTTCTATTAGGGTTTTATCTGGAAAATTTCCCCAAAAGTCCCTGGTCCTTTTTAAATTATAAATCGACCCATTCTCGATGAGAAAGGAAAATTTCTGTTAAGTCCCTGACTTTTCTTAGGTCACAACTAAGTCCTTCTCTGGGAGAGGGGACTATTTCCTTCAGATCCCTAATACTTTTAGAATTTCAACCAGGTCCCTGATGACCCAACCTAACCCTAATTAGGGTTTTAATCTTTTCAATTTCCATTTTCCCCACTTAATTAAACCATGTAATTACTTAGGGAATTTCTTTAATTAATCAATTAATAAAAGAATATTTAATCACATTTCCTCTTAAAAATGAAAATCTTGGATTTTACAATGAGGATTGGGGTTAAAATAATTTAGAGTTGTCAACGGTCTAGGAATATATCAACTAGGTAGCCAGCATTAGGAAATTAGTTAACAAGGGATTTTTAGGGGGATAGTGATCTGTGGTGCCATGTTCTCTACATTGATTAAAACCCTAAATTTGTAGAAATGTTATACACCTCTGTATATAACATTTCTATTACATCTTATATATATACAAAAAATATGTATTATACATTTTATAATGTTTTTAGATATATTTTGATTTATCTATAAATTTTAAACAGTATATAGATATGTATATATATATATATTTTAAAATTATATACATATATATATATATATATATATATATATATATATATATATATATATATATATATATATATATATATACACGGGGCTGATACTATACGACCGACCATATCACTGTGTAAGTGCGGTCGCCTCGTTTTGGCCCACTTGTATAGTGTTTTGAGGAAATGAAACCATATGGATGGAAAGAACATCGAAAAGTAAGCTAGCATGTCAATTTTCATACAATTTTGGAACTTGTAGAGTCTTCATCTTAAATAGTGAAATTTTGAACAGGTAAGATTTCTATAAATTTTCACCTGTTAAGATGAAGACCCTACAAGTTCTCAAATTGTATGAAAAATTGACATGCTAGTTTATTTTTTGATGTTCTTTCATCAGTATGGTTGGAAATCCTGAAAACACTGTACAAGTGGCCAAATGGGAGGCGACCTTACTTGCACAGTAATCCGGTCGGCCTTATAATATCAGCCCCGTATATATATATATATATATATATATATATATATATATATATATATATATATATATAGGCATGATAAGGTAAGGTCGGCCGGATTACTGTTCATTTGCGGTCGCCTCCCATTTGGCCCACTTGCACAGTGTTTTGAGGAAATCCAACCTTATGGATGGAAAGAACATCGAAAAATAAGCTAGCATGTCAATTTTTATACAATTTGGGAACTTGTAGGGTGACGCAGGGTAGGGTAGTGATTAACTTGCGGGCGGTGGTAAACAGGGGGGATTGATAAAAGAGCAAGAAAAAGGGAGGACAAACAGAGAAGAAAAGTCTCTGAAACTTTAAAAGGAAAATATAACTAAATTATCAATGAATAAAATTCAACCCACAAGCCGGGTTTAAATAGCTAAAAAAAACTAACCTAGATAACCTAGAAATTCTATCTTCTTATCCAAATTTGACTGAATCGGCAAATTTTGGTCCAATAGAAAAACTTATCTAATTCTAAAATAACTAAACAAAACAGATAACTCCTAAAAATCCGAGTTCAAATCGGATTCATATCCTATCCTAAATTGGCATATGAAGTATTGCCAAAAATAGAAAAAAAACACCGAGAAATGAAGAAATGACGGGAAAAATAGTGGAATTTAAGGATGAAGGAAGAGTTCATCGAGCAAAGCTGATGGACTCCACGTGCGCGTCGACACAAGCTTTCTGAATTGGGTTTGAGGGCGTGAATCCGATATCAGTAGCCAAAGTTATGGCCAAAATACCGTAACGTGTCCAAAGTGCTCCCCAATTCCGGACTTGGCTCGATCACCTTCCGCCTTTATGTTGGTCCGCCAAGTCGTGGTATGCCAAAGCTCTCATGGTGCAATCAGACAGCTCGACATTGTCTGACTCGGGCTCTCCTGCATCATCGGGTCTTCATCTTAAAGGGTGAAAATTTATAAAAATCCTATCGGTTCAGAATTTCACCCGTAAAGATGAAGACCCTACAAGTTCCCAAATTGTATGAAAATTGACATGCTAGCTTATTTTTTGATGTTCTTTCCATCCATATGGTTGGATTTCCTCAAAACACTGTGCAAGTAGGCCAAATGGGAGGCGACCGCAAATGAACAGTAATTCGGTCGACCGAATAATATCAGGCCCGTATACACACACACACACACACACACACACACACACACACACACACACACACACACACACATGGGGCTGATATGGTAAGGCCGGCCGGATCACTGTGCAGATTCGGTTGACTGCCATTTCGGCCCTTGGAGCATGTTTGAAGGATTTCCAGCCATACGGATGAGAAGATCATCGAAAAACAATAAGCTAGCATGTCCATTTTCATAAAATTTGGTGACCGTTTGGTCCTCCCACTTAACGGTTCTTATTTTATAGGAATGTTAACAATTCAGAATTTCAATTATTAAGTGGAAGGACCAAACGGTCACCAAATTGTATGAAAAGGGACATGTTAGCTTATTTTTCGATGATCTTCCCATCCATACTGTAATAACCCACCCAGAACCTATACATAAATAGGTACTAGAATGAAAGTGTGAAGTGATTGTTTGTAATTACCTATTAGTTCGAGGACCTAATTAAAATTTCATAATGGTGATTCAATGTTATTAAACCAACATGGTCCAATTTATCATGCAACCTGGCTTGGATTAACCTTGTAGGGATTAACATGAGATAAAATAGAGAATTATAAAATGATTATGATTTATCTTTATGTCAAATATGACTTGTAGTTTGAGTAGGATATTATATTTGAGATTAAATTAGACTTATCTCATGAAAATAATTATAATTGATCTTTATCCAAATATGGATTTTAATTTGATTATGATTTAATGTTTGAATTTGAGTTGGATAAAGATTTATCTCATAGAGATAATTATAGTTTGATTATGATTCTGAATTACAATTGGATTATGATTCAATGTTTGAGTTTGGACTAGATAAAGATTTATCTCGTAGAAATAATTATAGATTGTTTTTGATTGATCTCTATCTCAAATATAAGTTTATTTTGATTAAGATTCGAAGGTTGAATTTGAATTGGATGAAAACTTATCGAATAGAGATAATTATAAAATATTTGTGATTTATCTTTATCTCGTTAGAGTAAGATTAGGACACTCCCCTCTATAAGGAGAGGCATAATTAGAGAATCGATATACAATTCAGTGAGAAAAGAGATTGAGTGATGTCTTGTGAGGGATTTGCTAAGAGGTATTGGCGTGGAGAAAAGGGTCACGCCAGGAGTAGGTCTCGAATTGAAGTAAGTGACTCTTGCCTAGCTCCCACCTAGAGATGGGTTTCTTTGGCCATCTTATTATTTGGTTTGGTATGTCCTTTGTTGGTGTTGTGATTGTGTTTGTTGTTATGATTTGGATATCTATTGTTGATGTTTCCACATCTGTTGTTTGATTGTTTGGACAAGTTTGATGGATGCTCGCTGAGCATGCCACCGTGGACCGGGACATTACTGTAAGACTCGTGGTGCTTGTGTTTAGGTTGGGTCGGTATGTGTCTGGATTGGGTATGCGTACCCATGGAGCATAGCCACATGTCGTCCGACACTTGACCATTGAGGCGCGCGACACTTGTGCTGACCGTGGAGGTGTGAGTGGATGAGTGTAGGGGGCCCCGTTTGTTTGATTTCTTTTGCCGATCTGATTGTTTCCTTGATATGATCCATATCTTGACTTTATGGTTGTGCATATCGTGATTTCTCTGTAGGGCATTTATTGAGCTTTCCTTTCGAAAGCTCACTTCTTTTTCTTTTCCTCCCTTTCAGGTTCTGAGGAGTAGGTGACACGATCTCAGGTGTCGTGTAGATAGCCGGTAGGGGTTGATTTGATGAGGTCGGCAGACCTAGATATTTTCTTTTCTAAGTGGGAGTCACCAGTTTAGTACCATTAGAAGACTATTTTGTATAGGGCGTATGAACCCTTGTATTTTTATCTTCCGCATTAGTACTCTGACTTTTAATGGAATTATGAACTTTTGGGATTATATTATGTTATCTGCTATTGTTACTTAGGCCTTGTATTCTAGTGGGGCTAGCCTCTACTTGGGTACGGCCGATCTGTTTACGCGCTCGAGGTCCCGGAATCCGGGTCGGGACGTGACACATATGGTTGGAAATCCCTCAAACATGCTCCAAGGGCTGAAATGGGAGTCGGCCGGATCTACACATTCATCAAGCCGGCCTTACCATATCAGTCCTATATATATATTGGGACGTGTTACAGTCAGGCCGATTGTAACACTGTGCATTCCTACTCGCCTCCCATTCGGCCCCCTAGAGCATGTTTGAAGGATTTCCAACCGTACGGATGGGAAGATCATCGAAAAATAAGCTAGCATGTCCATTTTCATACAATTTGGTAACCGTTTGGTCCTCCCACTTAACGGTTCTTATTTTATAGAAATCTGAACGATCCAGAATTTCAACCGTTAAGTGGGAGGACCAAACGGTAACCAAATTATATGAAAATGTACATACTAGCTTATTTTTCGATGATCTTCCCATCCGTACGGTTGGAAATCCTTCAAACATGCTCTAGGGGGTCAAATGGGAGGCGACGGGAATGCACAGTGCATCCGACCGACCGCATCTTATCAGCACCCTATATATATATATATATATATATATATATATATATATATATATATATATATAGTTTAGTACCACATTGCTTGTGGTAATATATGGAGGTGTTATGTAGACCTTTCAAGTCATTCTTTTACTTATGAAATAGATGTGGGATGTGGTCTTCATCCCAAGCCTTTACTCTGTTCTCTGTTTCCTCTAACACGGTATCAGAGCTAGCTTCTTAGGGCTAAGCTTTCTCCTCTTTTGCAGTTCTTTTGGCTCCTTTTCCTCTCTCTAGTGATGCTTATCATCTCCTCCGCTTCCCGGTGCAATCTGCACACCCCGTGGTCTTCCTCAGTAAATAGCGACACCCCTTAGTGGCCTACAAACAGGCCCGACACACCCTCGCGGCTTCCTTTGTGGCTCCTCAACTATCTCCTATATTTATAGCTTTATTTGTACTTTTTCTTTTTTGCACTCCATGGATTCCCTATGATCTCAGCTTACATCACTGTCATATCGGTCACCATTGCTTTTGATACCTCAATCGGCTCAGACAGTTCAATCATACACTGCACCTGTACCTTCTCTACTAATACCTAAGGATCAACAGGCTTTCACATTATTTAGAAAATTTCAGCAGTTTCAGCTAGCACTATAAAAACGGGTTGGTGGGGAGGGGAGTGGCGGGCCGGCCCACCATTTTGGCGGGCTGGCAAAATGCCAACCCAACCTAACCCATCTTGAGTTGTGGGCTGGGCGGGCCAGCTCGCCAGAAATATAAATAAAAAATTAAAAAATTATTATATTTCATATATTTATTATATTTATTTCATAGTTCTTATATAACATATTAATATATTATCCATCACATTTAGCCAAATAGGCCATTAACATAACATATAATACATAAAAAGATTAACAAAATCCAAAAAAAAAACTAGACATAAAATAAAAATAACCATTACTATTACAATATTTATTAAAATCATCAACCCATTAAAATGTTCTTCATCTCCCTCTCCCTCTCCCTCTTAAGACAAACGACAATGAAGTTCATTAAAATTCATCAACCATCACATTATTAGAATCTTCTTCTTCTCCATCTCTTCCTTCCCTTCTATCTTCATCAATAACCTCAAGAATGTTTGATACCTCACAAGATATAGTTGTTTTAATATTTGCTTTATCTTCACTATCTACATTAAAAAAAACACAAATATAGAGGTTAGTTAAAAATTAGATTTAAAATAAACCAATATTTCAAGATTTCAACTAAGTGCAAAACATAAATTAATAATTTGTAAGTGAAATTACCAATGTTATAACCATGCAACCAATTACGGGTGCAAATGAGAGCTTGTACTTTTTCAGGAAGGGTAAAACTTCTGTACTTGTTAAGCACACGAGCATCAATAGAAAAAACTGATTCAGATGCAACAGTTGTTATTGCGAAAGCCAAGATATCATCTGCCATTAATGCAAGGATTAAGAACATATTCTTTTGATTCTTCCAATACTCCAAAACATCCAAATCTTTATAATATTCAAATTCAAGCTTTGGCTCCTCTAAATAAAGATCCAATTGAGATTCCCAACATTTGTAATTGGCTAACTCTCAAATGCTTTAATTTCCTAAAATTAATAATTAGGATATTTTATCATAATAAATATAAAAAATTAGAGAAATAGAATTTATGAAAAAAGAAAGCAAGAAAGAAAGTGTTAGAACACTTATGTCAAAGATTCTTTTGCCCTTACTTTTAATTCCTCCACCACTTCGTGTAGATGTAGGTGCAATGATAGAAGAAGATTGTGGTTGTGTATGACTTGACTTATTAGCATTAGAATAATGCTAAAAAAGCTTGTATAGTGTTGTCCTCACAAGTGACACCTTCTCTTTGCATTTAGTAAGATCACTCCAAACCTTCCCATAAAATATTCCAACATTGACAACTTAATTCGTAGGTCAAAAATAGCCCCAAATGCAAGCACCATACTATATTGTCTCCAATACTTATCAAACTTTTCTTTCATCCTTCTACACATATCACTTATCACCATATCTTCACTTGACAAGTTTTCTTTTAATAAAGGGCAAAAGCCACTAATGGTCCCTGTACTTTATCACTTTGTTAATTTCCAGTCCTATACTTTCAAAATGTTCAATACGGGGCTTGTACTTTGTGTATTTTGTTCAATACGATCCATTTTGCTGACATGGCAGCTGATTTGGCATACGACTGAAATATATGTATTTTTCTTAATTTTTTAATTTCCACCTAGCCGTATTTTACTTATGTGGCTATACGCACATGGGTATATGATGATAGTGGCATACCACACCATCATTTATTTAAAAAAAGAATTTAAAAATAAATGAGTGCTGCCTACTGATATGCCATGTCGCCATGTCAGCAATCCATGTTAGAAATTTTTATATTTTTTTAAAATTAATTTATTTTTAATTTTAATTTTTTTCAAAATATTAAATTAGTTTTTAAAAAATTAATTTTATTAAAACTAATTCTTTTAAAAAATTATTTTTTAAAAAAAGTTAATTCTTTTAAAAAATTATTTTTTTTAAATTAATTAAAAAAAGATTACGTGGCATGTTGACGTGCCATTATTTTTTAAAAAAAATTAAAAATTTCTGACGTAGCATTATTTTTTTAAAAAAGTTGAAATTTCCATGCCACGTCAGCAAACAACACCCATTTAGTTTTTTAATTTTTTTTTAAAAAAGATGACGTGGCATGCTACCTGGCAATCCACGTTACCATATACCCATGTGCGTATAGCCACATAAGCAAAATACGGCTAGATGGAAATTAAAAAAATTAAGAAAAAGGTAGGTGTTTCAGTCGTATGCTAAATAAACTACAACATCAGCAAAATGGACTGTATTAAACAAAATACACAAAACAGGCCCCGTATTGAATATTTTTAAAGTAAAGGACTAGAAATGAACAAAGTGATAAAGTACAGGGACTATTAGTGGCTCTCTCCCTTAAATAAAACCTCAATCTTCCAAACTTGCATAGAATACAAGTTTGATGTAGGATAAGAAGAACCAGAGATCAAGTTGGTAGTATCATAAAATGGCTCCAAGAACTCGTATATTTTCTCTCATCTTTTTAATACTTCATTTGAAATATAATACTTATACTTTCTATTATTCATATGAAGAGAAGCAAAAACCCTTTTATATTTAATGACGCTATCCGACATCAAATATGTCGAATTCCAACGGGTAGACACATTCAATCGCAAGCCAATACTAGTGTCAATATTACCAACTGCTCACACATTTTTCAAATTTTTCATTCTACTCGCTGAACCTTTCACATATTTGACAGATTCTCTGATTTTATTCAAAGCATCACTAGTGTAATGCCCCGAATTGTCTGAATGATGATAATGATAATAAGTAAGAAAATTTGGAACAATGATGGGGTTAAATAACGTGGATAATGAAATAGTCAACTTTAGCACTACACTGGGAGTAATCGGGTGTTAGTGGAATCAAACTCGATTAATATTAAAGAGAAATGTAATTAGGAGGTAGTCAAACAATAGTTCCAGGGTCCGATAATTGAGGGAGGAAACGACAAGGTTTAGAGTCATTAAGTGGTGACCAAGTCAAAGGCGGTATTCAGCGGATGCGGTGGTGAATTTGGCCGAACTTCGGGGACCGTGACAATGGCAATGTGGGAGATTGTATCATACATTATAAGATAAGGAAAAGAAAAGAAAAATAAAAAGGAAAAGAATTAAAGGAAAAGAATAAAGAAAAGAAAAAGAGAAAAGAAAAAGAAAGTAATAATTAAAGTTTGTAAAAAAATATATAATAAAATAAAATTTTTTAAAAAAAAAAAAATAGAAAGAAGAGGGCAGCTGGGTTAGAACCGCTGCCCCCTCTTCCATTTCGCTCTCTCTCTCTCTCTCTCTCTTGTAGCTCACCTTGGTGGCGATGCGCGGCAGCCTCACTGCGCCACCACGGGCAGTGACTCCAGCTCCGTGACGAGCACCTCTGACGACCAGCGCTCTCGAGCTGGCAGCGCGTCGTCCGCAGCGTCATCAGCCCAGTCAGGGGGGCTCCGTGAGCTTCTTCCCTGTCGTCTTCCCTCTTCAAGTGCTGTTCCCCGTTGTGCGACATCAGGCCGGCCAGCCCTACACCGGCGAAGTGAGAACCTAGATGTTGAATGTGTTTAGGGTTCATGATGTTAATGTTTTGGGACTGAAATTTGGGATGTATTAAGGGGGGGAAAGTGAAGAGATTAGTTGTGGGGAAGATGATAGGGGGTATGAATGAGTTTAATTACAGTTTGGTGAATGTTTGTATGAGTTTCGGCCCCTATAAAATAGGGGTAACCTTGCCGAAATTTCGGTTAGACTAGTGTCGGGCTGCCCCTTCTCGGGATGAATTCCTCCCACGATATCTCCCCGATCGGGGAGTGTAAATAGTCGTTGGAAAGGCCCTCGAAGGACCTGCGCAACGAATGCTTAATTGACATGATTGAGCAACAGGATCTACGGTTAGGAACGGTTCTAGATGACAATGCTTTAATTGTGTCTCGGGGTATGTTATTAATACGAACTATAAATTAAGTACGGAATTTGACCGTATTTCGTATGCCCTTCCATAGGAAAGGAGAAGGAAGTACTTGGAGACGCGGCGGAGCTGAGCCAGTCTTGAACCGCGAAGGATGACGGGTGAGTGGTCCTCTCTGTATATTCTTAGTTGAAGCATGTATTTCTTGAATGGTTTACTCGGGCTTTTATATGATTTTGTTATCGGTTTGTGACTTGCCGATGGGTTTTCCGATACTAGAAAGTAGATCTTTGCTTGTTGAATGCTACTAATGTTGGGATAGCCTGAGCATGTATATGTGGAACCTTAATTTGTCGGAATTGGATAAGTACATATCGGGGTGCATCCTAGCTAGACATATCTGAATGATCCGTGGGCCGAGGGCAGGAAGTCAAAGTATCGCGATTTTGGAGTCGATTGGAAGGGATTTGTTTTAAATATGCGTCTACGTGCACACTTGTTTTCAAAGCTGTTTTTCATAGAAAACCCTTCCCGATTTTGGAAGGCCGTATCGATATGAGGCCTTGAGACTTGGAAGCTGAGTAGTTTTGATGCGGGGATACCGGTGCGTCAAGTTCTGCGAGGTTTGGAGTTCATTCGAGGTAGGTCGAACTAGAGGTGTTTGTCGGGATATGAGACCCGATGTGTACACACATATGTTTTGATATGCTTTTCTTGATGGTATGCTTGATGCTTGTAGTTGTATATGAATTTCTCGGGTTTAGGTTTGCTTGGCATGTTAGATCAATGTATAGTATTTATGTTGATCCCATGTTGGTTTTGGCGTATGTATTAGCATATTATTATCTTTATCGATTATAGTGCTTTGATGGGAGACGGTAGGTGATTACTGGCTGATTAGTCCCTACTCCTTTGGGCTCAGGTAGCTCACCACTCTTGCATTTTATTTTCACAGGGGAAATAAGTGGGATTAGGGTAGATTTCCGTGGCATTGGCCAGTAGGGATCAGTGCGGTAGTGGCTCTGGTGTTCCTTAGGAGAGACAGATGCTTGTTATGTTGGTTAATGTACTGTGTGATTTGCATGTTACCTAAACCTAGTAGCTAATCTGGGGAATGATGTATTATATGACTCATCTCTATGGTTGAGCCTATGGTGATGATATATTTATATATCGCTGTACTTCTAGTTCTGTTTTAAACTAGCATAATAGGTATAAGTACATGATTTGTCAATAGCCTTGGGCCCAGGACACTTTCGCTGTGTCTTTGGCGGTGTAACACCCATACGTTAGAAGGCAGATTGTTACAACTAGCTACTTTCAAGCCTTCTTACACAATGAGATTCAATATATGAGCGGAACAACGAATATGAAAAAAATTCACCATCACAAAACAAACTATCATGCAAAGAGAGCTTCTCTTCTAGAATATCTTGCATATTATTATTGCTGGATGCATTATCCAATGGCAAAGAAAACAACTTTTTCTCAATTCCCCATTCCTTCAAAAATTCAAATAACCTTGTAGCCAATTCAACTCCTGAGTGTGGATGAGACATTTCAGTAAACTTAAGAATTTTACTGTTCAATTTCCAATTTTCATCAACAAAATGTCCAGCCAAGCAAATATAGCCCTCACTAGTGCATGCAGTCCATACATTTGAAGTTAAGCAAATTCTGTTTTGAATATTGCCCAAAACATGCTTCAGTTTCTCTTTCTCCCACATATATATTCTTGTAATGTCAGAAACAAGAGTATTTCTAGAAATGTAAACACCATCAGGATTTACATATTTCATCCAAGCTCTAATGCCATCATATTCAACAAATGAAAATGGCAAATCATGTTTTATAACTGTAGCAGCTAATAAGTCACGTGCAATCTTTTGGTCTATTTTCTTTGACCTTATTTTCTCTTCATGATCAAGAAACATAAGTTCTATATCATTGAACTTTAACATTTTGTAGTTATCCCTGTGGTACCTCAATGTAGAAGTCCCATACTTTTTACCCCCACATTTATATTCTTTCTTACATCCCTTGTATTCTGCTATTTGCATTCCATCTTGAGCTACCCCTTTCTTTAAAAATAAATTCCAAACATTAGAAAATTCTTTCGAGGTTTTAGCTGACTCCTTACCAGATTTAGTGTTTTCCAATTCTTCTTTATTTAAGTTAATACTTTGATTCAAAGAAGCAGATTCCATGATTTTTCTTTATTCTGCAAATATGTATGAAAAACATAAGAAAGAGCATACATAATACATTTTAATGCAGCATAGTAGTAGTAAAATGTTAACATATGTCACTCTTCAAGTTACTTACTTTATTATATATGCTTACAAAATCAAAAGTAGATAACACAACAAACCAACAACAACATTTCAAGTTACAAAAACAATAATCTTACAAAGCCAACCAATAACAACAACCATCATTATTCATCATTCATCAACAACAACACAAAACCAACAACCATCACCATTCCCCTTCTCCAGTTATTCTCATCAAACACAAAAAACAAAACATAACTTTGAATTTCAAAACTGAAGACATCAAAACTAAAAGGAAAGATGAGATTGAGATACAATATACCATGTCGAAAAGGCTGATTGTTGTTGTCGTCATTTCTATTATCGTTGTCGCCGTCGCTGCTATCTACTAAGAAAGAGTGAGAGTTAGGAGTTAGAGATTTAGGGTATTAATTTTCAGATTTTTTAATTTTTTAATTTTTAATTTTTTTTTTTTATAAATTAAGGGGCGTGTTGGCCCACCCAAAACCAACCCCGCCCCACCCAGACCCGTGACCCAAGTAGGTTGGCCCGTTTAGGCCCACTCCTAAACGGGCCTACAAAAGGCCAGCCCAACCTACATATTTTTGTTGGCGGCGTTGGTCGGCCCAATGGGCTAGGCCCGAGTTGACAGCTCTACTTCCAGCTGATAGACTTCTCTTCTGGTCATGCAACTTCTACATAGTATCATCCTTTTGCCTCGGTTATGGGTACTTCAAGTCCTCTCTAGCTTCTTTATTCTAGTGCTTCCTTACATGACTCCTGATGCTACTCACCTTACCCGCTGCTGCCCTACTCCATCCATCACCCGTGTGCGCATCGCTGATGGCACCTCACTTCCTGTTACCTCTATAGGCCATCTCACCACTAGTTATTTTTATGTCCCCAATGTCTCCCATGTTCCTAAGCTATCCATGCATCTTATGTTTGTTAGTCAACTCACTGATCTTGATTACCAGGTTGTCTTTGATCGTACTTCTTTTCGTGTGCAGCATCGCAATGGAGCAGTAATTGGAGTTGGCCAATGCCATAGTGGGGTCTACATTCTAGAATATCTTTTTACCCCGTTTGCATCATCTCCGACCATTCATATTCCATCCGCCATTCACTATCATACAACCACCTTTGACTACCATTAGTGGCATCATCGGTTAGGTCATTTATCTTCCTCTTATTTATCTTCTTTGGTGAGTGTGGAATTCTAGGAGTTTTCTCTCCTCTCAGCATCATATACAACAGCTAATTCCCGCATCACCATCCTATCCTACCACAATTGTTGTAATGCCCCGGTTTTTCATTAGGAGATCATGATTTCAATTTCGAATAATTTATCAGGATCAGAGAAGCAAAAAGACAGTATTTAACAAAATAAAAATAAAAATGGGCTTGTATGGAAAGTTTGGAGATAAGGCTTATTATAATCATTACTAAGGTCTAAAGTGGGAAATTTTGCAAAACATTGTTTCAATTCAATAAGCATGATGTTATCATCCATTACATTAGAAAGTTTCAACTGGCAAATGTTTCCTCATTTAAGATGGGAGATGTTATCCAACCACTCTCTCTCATACACCCTCTTTCTCTCTCTCTCTAAATAACCAAGTATGTGTCTGGACATAGGGGTGGCAGTCTACTGTGCTATTAACTCCATAAGCACTCCATCCTAGAGCCCTTTTTAGCCTGTTTTGAAGGAAGAGAAGAAAAGTAGCTTCTTCAACAAGCAAACGTTGATAACAACATCCCGGCCATACGCATCTGAGGCCCTCTCTTCTTCCCGAGCTTCACCCTTTCTCCCCCTTTTCTCGTCGTTGTGAGACACAGGCGAGAGGCGAGTGCGGAGCAGCTCCGGCAAAGCTTGATGGCCACCACGATCCACAACCTTCACCGACGGTTAGTAAGGCATGGTTGTCTTGATGGGGTTATGAGAATTTTTGAGGGAAATTAGTTTGGATTGATGTATGAGGGTTTAGATCTCATGAACACTTGTTTGTATAATTGAGTTATAGAAACGAAATGGCATACTGCTGTTAAAAGGTTTAAATGCTTATGAAATACTTGATGAAATGCCACAAGGAAAGGGGTAATTAAAAGTAGAGCCTATGCATGAAAGCATGAGATGTGTATTATGATTAATATTTGTTTCTAAATTTAAAAACTGATTTTATATGTTTGAATATATGGAATTTTAGAGTTCGAAAGCATGGTTGCAATCTATATTGAATGGTTGTAAATTTTGGGAATTTATAGAATTGTATTGTAATGAATTTTCTTGATTTTCGTAAATGCACATCAAGTGCTCGATAGAATGTTTCAATGGAAACAGTGGGCTTTTAGAGGGTTGATTGTAGTTTTCCATGCTTAGAATCCTTTCTTGTGTGTCTAGATTGTAAGCTAGAAGCAATAGGTATGATTATGCTAAGTATGGTGGCTGTTTATAGTTGAGTCTATCAACTGTTCGTATTTATGCCTTTAAGCTATAATTATGACATGGCTGCAGGCTGGTTGTCCCCTTCGAGGGGCAACTGCACTCTCTATACACCTCCTTTCGGAGTGTGTAATATGCCGATGGAAAGGTCTTGAAAGCATCTTTCTATAGAGACTTATGTGAAGAATTCTGATTTACAGTTTAGAAGTTATGACCCATTCTTTCCAACTGCGTAGGATATGCAGATTTCTGCATTTTCGTATTCAGGATTGTCATATCTTCCTATGTTCTAGTTAATGTTCAAGGGTTAGAGTATACTACTTAGTAGATTCTATGTTCTTTTACAATTCTAGGAAAAGGGAAGGTGTTGTCGATTTGAAATCAAACATCCATTACATGTAAGTAGGAAGTATTGATTCATGAGACCTTCATGTTATAGATTATGTTGTTAATCATTGTTTCCATGATATGGTTGTTGAAATGTCTAAAATAAACTAAAAGCTGTAAATTATTCTTGTTTGGTACTAAGAGAATTCATGTCAAATAAACTTGGGACAATTAGACAGTTAATTAGTAACTTAGCAAGGTGAACATGTTTTCTCTAAGTAGTCAAATTAATACTTGATTGTGTAAAGGGGGAAACCATAATTGTACCACCATAGATTGGCAATTTACTATTGATGAGTTTACCTAAGAATGCTAACAACACTTCCATTGTTCTTGGTTAGATTTCATTTCAAGCCAAGTACTAGAGAAATACTATGTTGATTTAATTAGACCTGCAGTCTGCTGTCCCCTTCGAGGGACAACTGCCTCCTGTAGACTACTCCGTTTGGAGTGTGTTACATGTCAATGGAAAGGTCTTGCAATTACCTTTCTAACAAGCTATAGATTGGAGAAATCCAATGTCTAGAATGGAAGTCATGGACAGAACGGTTGGACTGCGTATAATTGCAGATAATTCCTGCATTCTAGTTTAGGACTTACATTGCTTAGATTATCATTGAAGTATGCATGTATTATAAGCCGATTAAGGAATCTTAGAGATTCATATTAAGTTTTTATTATTATTACTAGGAAGAGGAAAAGGCCTCGTGGAAGCGGAGCAAGGACCAAGTCACTCTTAAGCTTGCGAAGGACCTCATGTGAGTGATTACACTTTACTTGGATTTATATGATCGGGTTTTTATCATCGGTTTTGTTTATATGAGTTTTATCTCGGTTTGTGATTTGCTGATGGATTTCTAATCGCCATCTTAGCATTGTGGTTTTCATGCTTGTTATATGCTATGAAATTGAAATAGCATGATTAATTATAAAGTGAAACCTTAAATAGTAGAGATTGATATACATCTGTATCGTGGACTGCTCCCTAGCTAGACATAGATGATTGATCCAGCGGGGCTCAGGATAGAGCCTATAAAAGATAGTAGATGATATCGGATTAGGGAAGGGATTTGTTTTAATCTGTTTTTCTTAAATAAAAATGTTTGCAAAATCGTTTTCTATATAAAACCCCTTCCCGACTCTTTTGGGTGCCCAAATCGGATACGAGATGCATGTGTGACAATTGATACAGTTTGGTTGATTCTACCACTGGTCGTCAGGCCTCGGGTACTGGACTGGATTATTTTGTTGTCTCCCTATCATCAGGATCCGATTATCCAACTGATGACAGTTGAGTTCATTCAGAGTATTGAACTAGGGTTCACATTGATACGATACGAGGCCTTAAGATACATATTTATGTGATTGTGATATGCCTATGATGATTGAAATAGCATATGAACTTTACTCGGGTTTTTTTTGAAATGCTTGGCATGTTAATCTAATGAGAAGATAATGCATATGATTAGCATTATTTCTAGGATTAGTATATCTTTCATTATATATTTATTCCGTATATTAGTGATTTTCACTCAAATGAACTACTTGCGCAGGTAAGTGAGTGTGAGTAATCCAGTAGATAGCTCTGACATAGCAAATAAGGATAGTGCTTGTTTGCACTTGTTGTTTAGACTTCTAGAACTCTTCCGCAAATTTGTAAACTCTGTATAACATTAAACAGTTTGTTTATTTCTTATGAGTAGTAGTTTGATTATGATGATTATTATCAGGTTTAAATTACACTGATTATGGGTTGGGTGCACTCCCGACCCAGCTAGTGTGACATTTGTCTTAGTATAGAGATGAGTGTTACATCAGTCGACGAGTTCCTACTGTAACCCTACTTGGAGAGGTGTCTCCAATTGCTCCTCCTGCTATTGATGCAACTGACAAGGTACCTTCTCACTCCTGTTCTCTTCGTGACCTCTCTTCCCTATTATCCCCTATTCGTTTTGTTGTAACTAATACCAGTTTCACAAGGGTTCACGAGCCATGTACCTATTGCAAGGTTATAGGATTACCTGCGTGGCAGGCTGCTATGACTAAGGAGCTGAATGCTCTAGCTCGCACTCATATTTGGGATCTGGTTCCTCTCCCTCCTCTACAAGGTGAAAACCAGATCCGATGACATAGCTGAGTGTTATAAAGCGCGTCTTGTGGCTCACAGTTTTTAGCAGGAGTATGGTCGTAACTATAAAAGTAGACTTTTGCCCCAGTTGCTCACATGTGCACTTTTCACACTTTGATTGTTGTTTTGTTGTTGTCCTTTGTTGGGAGCTCAGTCACCTTGATGTGAAGAATTAATGTCTTTCTTCACTGTGATCTTCAGGAGGAAGTATATATTACTCCCCCTAGTCTTGCCACTGCTCCTGGTTTAGTTTATCGCCTTTGGCGTGCTCTCTATAGTTTTAAGCAGGCTCCTCATACCTGGTTTGAGCATTTCAGTTCTGTCGTTGAGGCAACTAGGTTTACTGCTAGTGTATATGATATGACTCTCTTCACATATGTTTCCTCTCGTAAACAGAGGATTCATTTGCTATATGTGGATGATATGATTCTTACTGGTAATGATCCTACACTCATTGCCTTTGTGAAGCAGAAGCTTTTTGAGACATTCTTGATGATTGATTTGGGACAATTGTACCATTTCTTGGGCCTTGACATTTGTCATGCCCCAACTCGTATTTTCAGGCCTCTAGCACGTACACAGATCAGCCGTAACCAAGTGGAGCCGCACCCCAACTCGGATACAAGGCTTAGATGACCATAGCATATAACAAATAATAACCAAATAACTAAGATAATATAAAAAAATAGTCAGAGTCACAACCGAAATAAAATCTGGGTTCATATACCCTACAATAATATGGGTCCTACAAGGGACCTATAAGAAAATATCTCTCACATAAAGAAAATAAAAGAAGTCCTCGGACCTCTGCAAACTACCCCGCCCCTCGCACGACTCCTGAGCTTGAGTCACCTACTCCTCAGGATCTGAAAGAGAAAAGAAAACAAGTGTGTGAGCTTTCTAATGGAAAGCCCAGTAAGTACCCCTGAGGGGATCATAAAACCATCATAAATAACAATAAAGTGATCAACAATCACAAATCAAATAGTGGGGACACGCCCCACAAACTCTAACTCTAGGAGTGTCTACCACAAACATCACAACGGTAACGACTCCTAATCACAGCAGCTCTCAAGCTCTGAGAAGAATTCCTAAGGAAGCTCGGCAAACGTCTCCCCCGGCTAGCATCATCAACAACTGCTGGAACTTGACCCTTCGGTCGTATGGCCCTCAGGTCGTATATCGGTAGCACCACCTCGTCAGTCGGCCGATGAAATAATCATCCCCAATCGACAAAGTGTGACAACCGTGAGTATTATCTCTCTGGTATGGCAAGCCGAAACGCCAGGGTGTCCCATCCTTGAACGTTCCCCAAACGGAGCCCCCACGCTCCACTGATCAGAGCGGAAGACTAAAAATCAACCAGGGATACCAACATCCTGAAAATAATCAAACATGCTCAACAGGAATCCAAACAACCAGGAAAGCATGTATGAACTCAACAGATCTAGTCAAAGAAAATATCATGAACCATCGAGCATTATAATAACAAGAAATACTCAGGAGAGTAGGCACTAGGCAAGTGTACTTACTTCTACTAACGATATCTGGAATCATTGGGGAATTCCTTCCGTCGCGACTCCATGTCAAAATCTGGTATTGGAAACTATATTAGTAGCTGCAATATTTATTAAACCATAGATGGGTGTGATTGTTCATTAATTGGGCCATAGTCCAACTTAATGGGCCTTCACTTATTTCCCATGTTACTCTCCCTTTTAAAGAGTTTGAGTCTTTCCCTTAACCAATAGCTATACTTACCCTAGTGGTTAGGGTGGCTCCTACTCTTTTATTTTTTATTTTTTGTATATATAACGTGGTGTGTTTTTCCTTAATTGATTAAACACGACTGTTTACTCAAACGTGGCCAAGTACCATGGTAGTTAAGGCCCACTATATAGATTTGGGGTTATGGTTTCTATTCACATCACTTACAAATTTTATTTCTTTTATTTTTTTTCTCTTAACCTGGTTAGATATCTTAATTAGTCCAATTTCATCCAGGTTTACTCCTCTATGTTGTTAAACCCAACCAATCATCGAACAGACCCAAATCTTCTATACATTTTCTCTTTGATTAGTCACCAGACCCCAAGTAACACAATGAACATGTTCACACTATCAGCTATTCATACTACCTTCCATTATCGCACACTGATAAGCTCTTTGAACATAACCATGCATGAACCATTCATTAGTAAAACACCTCACTGCCTATGAAGTTAGTCCTTATATAGTCAACATCAGTCAAACCAAGCTACTTATCCCTCTAACCCATGTTTGAAACCCTAACCACTATTGAACCATATCGGTATTCAAAATTCTTGTTTATAGAGTATGGTTGTTGATAGGTTAATCCAAGATTCATCAACTATCCATCTCTTCAGTGCTATCCAACCCAATAACCCTAAACACAATACTCTACAAGTTCATTGAATTCGTACCCCTATTACACCATGAATCACTCCCAAAACTAGTAACCATACCACTAGACTTATCCCCACATCCACTAAAACCTCAACAAGGATTTACCAGAAAACCGAGACCAACCAAGCCTTCGTCCTAACCTACCCATGCATGCTGTCAAGAACTAGACTCTCAACCTTTACTTGCAAACAAAATCATGGACCAGTCTGTCATTAGAACACACATACACCCCTTCATCTATACCTTCTCTTCCCTCATCTAATATACCTTTTATATTGATGGTCCTCAATAACTACCCAACAAGAGTTAAACTCCTAACAAGGTCTAAGTAACATATACAAGTATTCAAGGATAGGCTCCACCCCATAACCATCACTTCATGAAAGTTTCTCTCTATGGCTTCCATTCATGTATATTTAAAGTTTTTTATACTGTCAACAGGGGTGGAGAAACTCACTGGGCTATAGGTGACTTGGTAGGTTCTCGGAGTAGGTGTCGTTGACCGGTGTTGCTCCAAATTCGTTCCCGGTGTGGCCAGATGCTTCGACTGTCACATCAACAAGCAACACGTTTAATGGAGATCACCATGAATCACTCCCAAAACTAGTAAGCATACCACTAGACTTATCCCCACATCCACTAAAACCTCAACAAGGATTTACTAGAAAACCGAGACCAACCAAGCCTTCGTCCTAACCTACCCATGCATGCTGTCAAGAACTAGACTCTCAACCTTTACTTGCAAACAAAATCATGGACCAGTCTGTCATTAGAACACACACACACCCCTTCATCTATACCTTCTCTTCCCTCATCTAATATACCTTTTATATTGATGGTCCTCCATAACTACCCAACAAGAGTTAAACTCCTAACAAGGTCTAAGTAACATATACAAGTATTCAAGGATAGGCTCCACCCCATAACCATCACTTCATGAAAGTTTCTCTCTATGGTTTCCATTCATGTATATTTAAAGTTTTTTATACTGTCAACAGGGGTGGAGAAACTCACTGGGCTATGGGTGACTTGGTAGGTTCTCGGAGTAGGTGTCGTTGACCGGTGTTGCTCCAAATTCGTTCCCGGTGTGGCCAGATGCTTCGACTGTCACATCAACAAGCAACACGTTTAATGGAGATCGCTCATGGCCTGTTATGGTTTAGAGACGAGAAAGGCTCATCGAGGGGGCTGTGCTCGCGTGCACCCAGTCGTGGTCCGACGAGGGTCAGATGGTGGTGATGCCCTTCCTCCTCGTCTCTAGCGTGGCCGTGGTTATTCAAGGGGCCTGAGCACCGCCAGCACTGTCTCCTTCCCCCTTCCAGTCCCTCCTTTTCTTCGATGACTCGCTTCCTACCTTGTCACGATGAGACTTCGTTGATCAGTAGCGCAAATACCAGCCCGATTGCCGAAAATAGTGGGTACTCGTCGTGAAGGCGGTTGTTTTCATTAAGGTATGGTGTCTTCACTCTTATAGAGAACCTCGAGAAGGGTCTGGTCGATCTCGTGATCCCTTGATCGTGGCCAGAATCAACTCATTACTATAGCTGGCTAGCGTTTTGAAAACATTCTATCGTTGGCCAGCAGTGTTTTCAGAGGAGATAAGGTTTGCGCGGGCAGGCAGACGCGTTGGAGGGTAACCATCGTGCCTCGAGATTGGCATCTCCAGCTTGATGGACGGCTGTGCTCGCGATCAAAATTCCTCCACACGTTTTCCCCTAATGGAATTTCCAGCACCGTTGGATCTCTTTTATTATCAATTATTTCCAATCCCGGCTGTTCGTTTAAAAGTGGGGTTCATTCACGTGTATGGCCATCGTGGTCTTTTAGTAAATTTCACTAAAAGTGGGGTTCAATCACCCTGATCTTATAATAATTTCACTGTGATCCCCCGTTTTTCAAATTTCTTACATGAAGGTCCTTTAGTTGTGAGAGGGGTATAATTCCATCCTAGTCCCCAGACTTTCTGATATTATGGATAAGTCCTTGGCAGCCTCTACTTAATCCAACTTAGGGTATTTATTATTTTAATCCTTCTCATCTAATTAAATCTGGGTTTAGGGAACTCAATTAATTAACAAAAATTATTAAGGGTTAAAGCCATTTTTGGTCCCTGAAAACGGGACCAATGTTCATTTCCATCCCAAAATTCAAAATTTGTTCAATATGGTCCCTATGTATTGCATATTTTGACATTTTGGGTCCCTATATATTCTGTATTTTGGCATTTTTGGTCCCAATTGCTGACGTGCGGTCATGTGGAATACCAATGAAATGCATATAATCTTTTTATTATTATGTTTAGGTCGTTATTTTTGTTGATGTGGAGTGATAAGTGGCAGTATATGCTGATGTGGATTGTATTGAACAAATTTTAAATTTTTGGGATGGAAATAAACATTGACCCTGTTTTAGGGACCAAAAATGGCTTTAACCCAATTATTAAAGATAATTAGAAGCCATTTATTCTTATAAAATTTTGGATTTTACAAGATCACCTCTCATCCTGATGGGTTTCAACTATCTTAGAAATGGTACATCTTGGATCTATTTGATCGTTATGGTCTCACTGATACTCTCACCTCCACTACACTTATGGAGTTACACTTATAGCTTTGTGCTATGGATGGGACACCACTTTCAGATCCTTCTCGTTATCGCCATCTTGTTGGTAGTTTGATCTATCTTGCTGTCACTCAGCCCGATATTTCCATGCCGTGCATATCCTCAGTCAGTTTGTAGGCTCTCCTACTTTTGTGCACTATGCTCATCTGCTTCAGGTTTTACACTATCTGTATAGTACTACCTCTCTGTGCCTCTTCTATTCTCGATAGTCATTTTACACTGCGTTGATGCTCATTTTACACAGTGCTTTGTTCGTGACTGGACCATTTCTCTACATTTCCTCTGTTTTGAGTTGCAAGTGGCTGACTTCTTCACTGAAGCTCAAACACATGATCAACATTCTTCTCTGTTGTCCAAACTCAAGATATTTGATCCGCCTTGAGTTTGAGGGGGAGAGGGGGTGGTAGTATTATATATATATATATATATATATATATATATATATATATATATATATATAGGGTCATGATATGGTATGGTCGGCCTTATCACTGTGCAAGTGCGGTCGCCTCTTTTTGGCCCACTTGCACAGTGTTTTGAGGAAATCCAATCATATGGATGGAAAGAACATCGAAAAATAACCAAGCATGTCAATTTTCATACAATTTGGGAACTTGTAGGGTCTTCATCTTAACGGGTGAAATTTTAAACCGGTAAGATTTCTATAAATTTTCATCTGTTAAGATGAAGACCCTATAAGCTCCCAAATTGTATGAAAATTGACATTCTAGCTTATTTTTCGATATTCTTTCCATCCATACGGTTTGAAATCTTTCAAACATGCTCCAGGTAGCCAAATGGGAGGCGACCGCAAATGAACAGTGTTTCCGACTGACCTTACCTTATATATATATATATATATATATATATATATATATATATATATATATATTGGAAAAAACCATTTTTGGTCCATGAACTATGATCTATTGTTCATTTTGGTCCCTGTACTATCAAAATGTTCAATACGGTCCTTGAACTATTGGGGTTTTGGCAATTACGGTCCTTGCTGCTGATGTGGCAGTCAGCTTGTATATGGGTTAAATACAACCATTCTTTAATTATGATGTGGCATAAAATGGAATTTTGGTATATTAATCCTTATTGCTGATGTGTATTGCTGATGTGGCATGCTACGTCAGCATGGTGATGTGGCACTAAAAAAATAAAAAAAATATGAAAAAAATCCAAAAAATAAAAATTTTCTTAAAAAATTAGAATTTTATTTTCAGATTTTTTTTAGTGCCACGTCAGCATGATGAAGTGGTACTAAAAAAATAAAAAATATATAAAAAATCCAAAAAAATAAAACTTTCCTTAAAAAATTAGAATTTTATTTTTAGATTTTATTTTTTAGTACAATACCAACATGATTACGTGGCAAATGAAAAAATCCAAAAATAAAAATAAAAATATTCTTAAAAAATTAGATTTTTTTTATTTTTTTAGTGCCATGCTGACATGGCACTAAAAAATAAAATAATAGAACATCCGAAAAAAATTCTTAAATAATCAAAAAAAATATTTTCGGATTTTTTTCATAATTTTTTTTGTCAGATTTTCTATTTTTTTATTTTTTAGTGCCACATCATCATTCCACATCAGCAAAGACCGTCCACCTAGGCTGCCACGTCATAATAAAAATAGATGTATTTAACTTGTATACCAGCTGACTGCCATGTCAGCAACAAGGACCATAATTGCCACAACTTTGATAGTTCAGGGACCCTATCGAACATTTTCATAGTACAGGGACCAAAATGAACAATATACCATAATTCAGGGACCAAAAATGGCTTTTCGCCTATATATATATAGTTTAGTACCACTTCACTTGGGGTGATATATGGAGGTGTTATGTTAGTATTATATATATAGTTTGGTACCACATCACTTGTGGTGATATATGGAGGTTTTATGAGACCATATACGCAGACCTTTCAGGTCATTGTTTTACTTATGAAACAGATGTGGTCTTCACTCCAAACCTTTTCTCTGTTCTCTATTTTCTCTAACAATGCTGACCATGGGCTTGGGTGAGAGTAAAGTACATGTCAGGAAATCCCAAAGCTATCCTCTCTTCATGAATATTTATAGTACCTTACCTTTGAAGTGAAAAGCTCTCTTCACTTATCACAACCAACTACTTCCACCTACTCTCCTTCAGCCATTAACACCACCGGCAGAGCACCCATTTCTCTCCCACTCTCCTTCATCTCTCCCGAAAGCCTCGTGATTGTATCACGTACTCCGCAAGTGTATGGTTCAAACAAGTAATAATGTGGACTGTGAAAAGTCGGGTATTGAACTACAAAGACCGAGAAATACTAATAACATTATCTATCTCTAATATAGTCTAATAAAAAATTGGTGGTGTCTTAAACTAATCTAATCTCTAAAACTAGCAAGAAAGAGAATCGGATCTCACTAATGACACGGTGAGGTAGTAGGGAGGCAATCAATCATAGGAAGGGGGTATTCAGGTAATGAATCCCCCTCGGGTTTTCATAAAGATAGACAAAGGATTTTAAGGTTAATACCTGAAATAATCTAGACCAAGGATTACGAACCTAGTACCCTCACTACATTAACGTTCTAGGGAATTTAGTTCTTGGAAGGATTATGAGAATAATACATATTAAAGACTCGCTCTCCTTAGTACCCGATCTCTCGGCATACTCACAATCCTCTCTATTGAGGTATGCCCGCACACAGGGAGGCGTTCGCTTCTTCCCACGGTGCGTCAAATTAGAAATCGGGTCTGTCACAACGTAGACTTCCAATTCAATTAATAACATTTAATAGATCTTAAAATTAAAAGCAACTAATTAACCATTAACATCCAATGACAAAATCAAAGTTAACCCGAGGGTTCATCATGCCTAAATACCTAGAAAGTTAGTTCCCTATTAAAAGGGACACAAATCCAATACAATAATAGAGATGAAAAAAAACATATTATGATACGTTGTTTCCTCCACTTTTGGCGTGGTATATGGACTGTCGATGAATCTCCTTCCAAGCCTCGCCATTAGAGTGGGTTGATGATGATGCTCGATGCCCTCCGCCATCAAGCGATGCTATGATATAATGGTGGATGATAGATGAATTCGTGGATGCCTCCAAAACCCTAAAACCAGATTATTTATAGGCCCCTTCGTTTCTTGAGAATATTAGATGCGTTTTCCAATGCATTTGGGCTTAGTAAGCTCAGAAAATGGACTTGGGTTCGGTGCAGATTGTGTGGCAGACGAGCTCCTGCTCGCCTGTCTGGTCCACTAGTGAGTCAGAGGTAAGGGTCTTTATGAGCCAAACAGAGAGCAAAAGAGCGTCTGCTCGCTTGTCTACTTCACTGACAAGTCAGACACAACCCCCTTCATGAGCCAAATGAACGTATGGCTTTTTCCTATGTGTCCATGTGGGTTTTCACGAGCCAGACGACCGTCTGATCATCCCGCGCGCCCGTCTGGGTCTCAATGTTGTTGATTTCTACTCAAAATTTCTCAGAACAACTTCAAAAGTTCATAAATTAACATAAATTAAGTACCGGTGGGCTATATTTCATCTAAATAACATGCTAAGTGTATATGAAAATGATATGAAAATATGACCAAAGAAACACTCATCTATGACGCTCCTTTCAGTCCTTCTCTCATCACACACGCTGCTGCAACTCAAGTTTGGAAGGCGTTGCGGATGGAGTTAGCTCATGTCCCTTGCTTCCTCACTTAACTACATTCTTTGATCAACAAGGTCAGTTAGAACCATGATCTTGATTGATCAAATGATGAGGGTAGATCTTCAGTTCACCATACTCTAGTAGTAGTTTAAGACTTTTTGAACACTCTTTATCTCTCTTTTTTTCTAGTATTCTCCCTCGCTATCCCTCTCGTTGACGCTTCACTGTTGTCCTGGCTGCAGTGGTTTCTTCTCAAAGGTCAGAGGTTTCTTTCTTTCTGATTTGTTGAACTCTCTAATTATGAACAAGCTTTGAGCAGGACCATGCCTTCTTCTCGGGGTAGTGAATAATGGTTGAAACTTGGAGAGTTCTGCAGTTAGTGTTTCTTGTGTTCTAGGGTCATTTTGAGCTCCATTGTCATAAAAAGCAAAGAGAAAAGCTTTGGACATGGAGCTTAGGATGTTGATTAATGTATAAGACTTAGAGATTCCTAGAATGGAAGTAAAACACTTAAAAAAAGGGTTAGGCTTGTCACTCATAAGGATTGAAACCTGGTTGTCTAAAAATTGATGCATCAGTGAACATGTTTGCAGGAACCTTAAGAGCATGAGATGCATTCTCATATAAAATAGGGTGATTTGCTTGGGAATAAAAGTAGTTTAACGTATCTTTAAGCTGATGTGGTGGTATCTACCTTCAAGGTCTTTGCCCTTTCTATTAGTATATACCTACCAACCTTATCTTTAGGGTACTAACATATGGCTTGTTCTTGTTTCCTCTATGTGCTAACCTTGTATTCCATGGCTTTAGTTAACAACACTTCATTTGATGTTGTTTAGAATGTTCCAACTGTGTGAGATTATAATCTAAGGGAATAAATGATACAATATCTACTCTTCTTTAATTTTCTCAGCCTTACCTTTATAAACCCAGTTTTAGCCTTCCATTCTTGATATTTGTTCTTCAGCAGCATAGCTTCTCTATGTTTTTCCTAATGCAACTCTTTGAACGGCTAATCCATTATTGTGATGCATATGCTTTAAGTATCTTGGAAAACCCCTCTTCTAGAGTTTTACGAGTAGCATCTATCCTTAGGATGGATGATGCAATCATGTTTGATCGTAGAAAATGAGACTGAGCTATTTTAGATCAGTTATCATTAACACCAATAAATTACTGTGTGCTGGAGTTATCCTTATGAACCCTGGAAGACTTCAAATTCATGTTCTTCTTAGACATTCAATTTGGAAGAAGAGTTTATTACTAGTTGCTCCTGTTCTGTTCTAGAATTGCAGATCATTGTGTTTTATTATCTACAGATGGTTATATTCTGCTAGTATAAGCTTGCTTGTTTAGACTTGCAAGTCCTAAATTGTGATTTCATGTTTATTATTTCTTCGACTAAAAAACCTAGGTCACATTGGAATTTATTGTTGTATGCAAAGGTGTAGCACATATAGTTGTTATGTATTAGAAGCATAGTGTTAAGTAAGCAATAGTGGATGAGGTTGGTGGGAAAGCTCAAGAGAAGGAATAATAATAAATAATGCCAGTGTCTATGTAGATAGGCCCAATAATAGGTATATAATCAATAGAATTTATGTATCGTGGGTACTGAGACTGTATTTTTGTTTATTAGATCATGATAGGGAGGTGTGAGTCGTGACTGAGTTGAGTCTGGGCTTTCTTAACAGTAAGTATTCCACATATAAATCTCTGTAAGTATTTCTCTTATAAATACCTTGCTTTATGATTGTAAAAAGGTAAGCTTTGTTTTGGTTATTAAACTTAAACTGTCTTATTTTCTTAAAATTGAAGTCATGCAACTCTATGACCTTGGTTGATATGGATTTTACTAATTTTGTGGATTTGGTAGCCATTAATATAAGAGTTTAGCTGATTCATATTCTAAGTGATGTGGTTCACTGATTTCTGGCATTTATTATATTGGCTTGACTAATTTTTGTGAAGTTTTACTATTTGATACTATTTTGACTCATGTACGTGATGTTTTTGATTGATTTGCTTTTACTAATTTCTGGCGCCACTGTTAAAGTATAAAGATTTTTATTTTGAACAATTATGGAATCAGATTTATTTTGGTATTTCACTAAATGTTATTTACATCTCCAAATATGGCTATGTTCTGTTATGTCCCTAGCCAGTAGGGGTAAGCACTGGCTGTATCGAAACGTATATGTTATTCTAGCGCTATCTGATATTCTGGCTCAGAAAACCGAGTGTTATAAATAAATAAATCAGATATTCTGGCTAGGGAAACAGAGGGTATATAAATATATATTTGATATTTCTGGCTCGAGAAAGACCGAGGGTTATAAATTTTTATTCCGGACCGTACCACCGGTAGCAATAGTGACCATAACATATTTGGGAGAATGTGTTGAGTTAAGTACGTGGAAACTGTGTGATTTCTGTCTTCTTTTTGAATTATTTCGACTGTGGTATTTTGTGATATTTACTATTTGATTTTGAACCTAAGTCTTATTATAGGTTTTTGTTTGCTTATTTTTGTTATGCCTCTCAAGATTATTTCCGGTATATTTCTATTGAAGTATTATATTGGTATGCTTTAAAACATATGCATGACTTCAGTATTTTCAGTGGATGCTTATTGGGCTTTCGAGCTCATCAATTTTGTTGTTCTCTTTTTCAGATCGTGACGTGTAGCTAGTGTTGCGGTTTGTAGGAGAGGGCCTCCGGCTAGTGGGAGAGTTGTGTTTGTGTCCAGTGAGGTTGGTAGTAATTGATATAGGGTTGTGTATTTTTACCAATGGGACTTGTAATACCCTATTCAGGAGCTTGATGTACCCCTTGATCCTTTATGGTTGTAGTATGTTAACCGTATGAATTGTTCTGTATTTAATTTGATTTTATTTTTGTGAGTAAAATTTGTGAAATGTCCTTTAAATACCTGTGTTAGTAATTGAAATTAGGTTCTTAGGCCTTGCATACAAAGTGGGGCCTATCCCTACATGTATGAGACTGGTCTACCGACATTCCGATCAGGTTTGGGGCGTGACATAGAGAGAACTATCTTGACCACCTGGTAAATGGTGACGACACTACCTATACTAATATGGTTTGAATGAACAAATTCACTTTCTTTAGCTTGTGCTTGTTAGTGCGATTTCATAACCTGCTTAAAGATTCAATAAAAATCAATGTGGAGGAACAACTGTTGATGTTTTTGCATATCATTGGTAACAACCAACGGAATGGTCATAAGACATAATTTCCTTAAGGCCGGAGAAATTGTTAGCATATATTTCAACCTTGTCCTACATGCCATCAGACAATTACAAGAAGAGTTTTTTAGACCTCTATCAAGTTTAATATCAACCTACATTAAACAATGACCAAGATTTTTTCAGTACTTTAAGGCACTCAGATCTTAACCATGATCCAACAAATTTATTTGTTCTTAGGATTCTATTGGGGCCCTTGACAACACACATATACATGTGAATCTTCTAGTAGACATGACTGCACCTTTTCATTGTAAGAAGTTTATACACACAAAATGTAGTTGTTGCAGTAGACTTTGACCTCAACTTCACTTATGTGCTTTCTAGTTGGGAAGGTTCAGCACATGACTCGATGGTATTATGTAATGCTTTAGAAAGAGCCAATAGGCTTAAGTGCCACAAGGTATACATTTAATTTACTCTCATAATATACAAAATATAAATTGTTATTTTAAAATATAACATAATCCTATACCCTTTGTATAATAACCACCCCATTAATTTAGTAATTATTTTAAATTTTAAATACTTAATTTGGAGTAACTTGGTTACTACCGTGATAGGGAATGAAAATATATGAAGATGGAGGGCTATCTTGCAAAATAGGCCCGAGAGAAGGGCTTCATATAAAAATCTTGAAAAGGAAGAGCTTAAATGCAAGATTTTCAAAACCCTTGATCTTGTCTATCTCTTGGACCGAGAGCTTATCACGAGGCCGAGAGCTTATCATGAGACTGCTCTTAAACTTCTCTTGGATGCCAATTCCTAGGATTGGACATCTGAATTCCTAGTACTTGGGAGTTCTGAATCCAATGTTGGTGTGGGCGTGCTTGATGTTGGTTCTATGTTTGTAAGCCTTCATGTTGAGAAGTTCACAGGCATGCGGTTGAATGATGCGTTATGTGCCCCTCTGTGGAGTTGAGAGCCTAGTTCTGTAAGCGTTGAGATGAAGGTAGGCTTTGATGTGGGATTTGTTAATCCATGTGAATGGTGTGTTGATGATTGTAATTACGAAAACATCTCCGATCCTCAGGGTATTGCAGGTCGGGCAAGATGGAGGACACATTAGAGGTGTTTGATGAAATGCCTTAGAGGGAACTAATTTCTTGGACTACCCTAGTTCATGACAAGTGAGTGTTAGATATGTTATCATTTTGTTCTCTTATCTTTCCATAGAGGAATTGTGAGATTCTGAGATGCTTTTGTAGTGGATTGGGAGTCAAATTCAGTGCTTGTATATATATGATAAAGAGTAAATAAGTATGTGTACATACAACCAACTGCTGCCCTTTTGTGGTTGTGAACCTGTACGCTATGTTACAGGAACTACTTGTGTAACTAGAAGAATTCTGTGTTCTAGGTTGTACTTTATACACCTAACAAACAAATGTATGAATATGTATATTATGATTTAAAGTCTGTATGATATGGATATTGGAGTATTCATAGTAGCTCCTAGAGTTCTTGGTGATGGAATTGTAATTCTCTTTATCCTCATGATTGAATGTATAATAGACAAGG
The DNA here is from genome assembly GCA_026586065.1 of Dioscorea zingiberensis. Lineage (NCBI taxonomy): Eukaryota > Viridiplantae > Streptophyta > Magnoliopsida > Dioscoreales > Dioscoreaceae > Dioscorea > Dioscorea zingiberensis. The sequence continues at coordinate 266,114 of JAGGNH010000028.1, read as the reverse complement.
TAACTATATTCCAATATTGATTTGATTAAGTCTTGAGGTCATAATTATGTAGTTCAAAAGACACATTAGAAACTTAAGTCAAATAAAATGAAAAATATGGCATATATGTCTGTTAATCCATTGTAGTTAGATTTGAGTATGTTTTTCCTGTTGTTTAAAATCAAACTATCTGATTTATTAAGTTGGTCCCAAGTTTGTTATGGTTGATAAAACCTTCTTGAGTGGTTGATGCTGATGCTGCAAACTATTGCAAAGGGTTTAGTTGATAATTGTATGACTTGATGAATGAAATTATTTGGGATTAAGAATTGGACATAGTTTTAAGGATTTATGTCATTGTTGTGATGAAATACTAAAGTAATGGGATTGAAACATGCCTTGTTGTATGGAGAAAAGACCTGGTAAAGAATGCCTACGATTGATATATTAGTGTCATGAGGATTATTGTGAATAGAAGTTATGTATGATGTGGCCTATTCCATTCTTTATATCTCCAGGCTCTCCATTAAGCTATAAGATCTATGTAACTGGTACTTTGGTTATTTAAATTATGATGTTGGCTTGGCAACCTAAGTTTTCCTTGTTATGTTCTCTTCTTAAATTATAGTTCTAGTAAATGAATGTGATCCTGTAGTGAAGCACAATCCTAAGTAAACCAAATACAAGTGCAGTTTTTCAGGTTAAGACGATAGATCAGAACATGTCCCCTTTGATCTTATCATTTGTCACTATCTGTTACCCTAGCATGCCTTACACTTGTGCATTGATATGAGAACTATAGTAATTTTAAGACCCAAGTCTGTTTGTAAGGATGAATAGATAGCCAAGGTTGCTTAGGGATCAGTTAATATGTGTTAGTGTAAGAAGCACTTGTGTTGGCATTATTTGACAACAGATGTTACAACGACGAATGCAACATCAATGAAGCTCTCATGGCCAAAGTAAGTGAAGCATGTGTACAAGTTGATGCAACTGAAGATTCAACTGAAGCTCACACAGGTTGACAGTAAGAAGATTGATGCAGCTCGGGTTACAACATGGATATAGCTCAATTAGTCCGATAGGAGAAGAGAAATGATGAAGTGGAAGTAATGTGACAGCTGGCGGCTGAGTGTGTGATGGATTAACAGTGACTGTACGCGTGATGAGTTGGCACAGGATGACTTGACCTAGAATAACATGGCACACGCGCATATGGACAGTGACGTAGCATATGACACATGGTAAAATCATGAAGATCTTCCACAAATCATCAAGGATATTTTTGGAGCTGAACTATCTTTAGGAAGAGATATTTTTGGGAGCAACTAATGATATACTTGGGAAGCTATTGGTGACTTGGATTGTAAGCTGGATCACAGACTATATTTAGAAGATGATTGCAACACAAAAAACATCCATGGCGCTGCACATGTTTGGAAAGATTTGGCGCAGTCTATATTCGGAAACAAGATCCAGCTTGGAAGCGGAATTGATTGAAGATTTGAAGACCATATTTAGAGTTAACTGAGAACTAGATATGGTATGAGCTAATATTAGTAGGTTGAAGATTTGAAGACCCAAACTTGGGATAAGTTTGGAAGGAAATTATGAAGACAATCTAGGAAGATTGTGTGACCCAAACTTAGATGAATGGAGATCAAGTTTGGAAGGCCGTGGAGCACCTAGGCAAGGTGTGGGTAAAAGAAGACTGTGAAAGTGACGTAGAGAGGTTCAGCCAATTGCGTGGTCAAGATCAAGAGGATCTGACGTGTTCAACTCGGGCTCGGACCAAGAGGGTTGGAGGAGTTGTGAGGTCAATTGCAACATACGCTGTAGTTTTAGTCAGTTTAGCAGTCAGGCCCTATCACAAGTCCGGGTGTGATAGGGATTGCAATTACTATTTTTGGAAGGTATCCAAAATAGTTCCCGTGGAGATTTAGGAGATTCTAAAATAGGCAAGTGATATATAGGGGCGTGGTGACGTCTATATAAGTTTGAGCTCTGAAGGTTGAGGTGGATGCCACCAGAGAAAACCTAAGGGAGTTAGGGTGGTAGTCGGTCAATCTAGAGTGAGGGTGTTTGTATGTTATGAGATGAGTGAAAAGAGAGTTGTACTCATGTTTCATTCTCTCTTTTAGTGGATCGTTTCTCCCTGCTTGGCCTCCTAGACGTAGGCGTGGAATCCAAACTGGTTTACAAAACTTTTGTGTCTCTTCTCTTCATGCCTTTCAATGTTTTTATTGTGTGTGTGTGATGCAGGAGAGCCCAAGTCAGACGATACCGAACTGTCTGATTGCACCATGAGAGCTTTGGCCTACTACGACTTGGTGGACCGACATAAAGGCGGAAGGTGATCGAGCCAAGTTCGGAATTGGGGAGCATTTTGGACACGTTTTGGTATTTTGGTTGTAACTTTAGCTATAGGCATTGGATTCGCATGCTCAACCCCAATTCAGAAAGCTCGTCTTGACGTACACGTGGGGTCCATTAGCTTTGCTGGATGGACCTTTCCATCATCCTCAAATTCCACTGTTTTCCCCGTCGTTTCTTCATTTTTTGGTAATTTTTTCCATTTTTGGTAATACTTCGTATGCCAATTTAGAATAGGATATGAATCCGATTTGAACTCGGATTTTTATGAATTATCTGATTTGTTTAGTTATTTTAGAATTCGATAAGTTTTTCTTTTGAACCAAAATTTGCCGATTTGGGCAAATTTGGATAAGAAGATAGGTTTTCTAGGTTATCTAGGTTAGTTTTTTTCAAGCTATTTAAACCCGGCTTGTGGGTTGAATTTTAGTCATTGATTATTGAATAATATTTTTTCTTTAAAGTTTCAGAGACTTTCTTCTCTGTTTGTCTTAACCTTTCTTATTCTTTTGTCAATCCCCCTGGTTACCATTGCCCGCAGGTTAATCATTACCCTGCTCGGCGTCAGTTGGTATCAGAGATTGTCTTCTTCTTGTGGCATCGACATCAATGGCTGGAGGTCGTGGTGGACATGTTCCGGCAGCGGAAGATCCGTCTCGAGACCCAATCGCCTTAGAAGCGATGAACGAGGATCTACAGAGACAAGTAGTGAAGTTGACCAAACGGTTGGCGGCGCGAGATTTGGGGGATAGTGAGGTTTTAGACCACGACTTTGAGTCCACCTTCGTTAACCTCTATTCTCAGCGTAGACTCTAGAGAGCACCGTGCACGAGAGGAAAGTCACGGAGATCTCGGCTTTCGGGTGGAGTTGCCCGAATTTACTGGAACCCTACATGCTGAAGTCTTCATCGATTGGCTGAATGAGATAGAGAGGATATTTGAGTATAAGGAGGCCCCTGATCGTCTGAAGGTGAAGCTAGTTTCCATCAAGTTGAAGGGCCAAGTATCTGCGTGGTGTGAGCAGCTACGACGTTCACAAGATCAGCAAGGCAAACCAAAGATCGCAGACTGGGACAAGTTGAAAAAGATAAGGGGCACTTCCCCCCCTTCGGCTACACCCAAACCTTGTTTCAACGGCTTCATACGTTGAGACATGGCACAAGATCGGTAGATGAGTACACAGAGGACTTCTACCAATTGATCGCACGGAACGACTTATCCAAGATGGAAGAGCAACTGGTGGCTCGTTATTTGGGAGGTCAATGCCAAACAACTGCAGGATGTTCTCAGTCTACACACACTATGGACTATTTTAGAGCCATACGAGCGCGCCCTCACTGTTGAAAAACAACAGAATAGAAGACCACCAATCAGAAGTGATCAGAGTAGCCAGACAGCTCACCCTCAGGTACCCCGCCAGGTCCAGCAACCACCGTTAGGTGGTTCTAACTCTGCCGTTCGTTGTTATTGATGTGGTGAGCAGGGGCGTAAAGCACCTGAGTGTAGGAAACTTGCTAGTCAGAAGGGCAAGAACCTGATGATTGAAAAGATCGAGGTATGCGAGGCTGAGGAGGCTGAGGAACTGGTTTATGATGATTATGGAGATGATGATGATGGGGCTGGTGACGTGTTGATTGGGGATGGCCATGAGACTCTCGTTGTTTGCAAGAGCCTGCTGGTACCCAAGGATGAATCAAGGGGCGACTGGCTGAGAAACAACATCTTCCGCACCACCTACACAGTGGTCGATAAGGTTTGCAAGGTGATCATTGACAACGGCAGTTGTGAGAACGTTGTATCTGAAGACTTTGTCCAGAAGTTGCAGTTGAAGAAGAAGCGACATCCGAAACCCTACAATCTATCATGGCTGAGCAAAGGTACCGAGGTAAAAGTAGATCGGCGATGTCTCGTGTCTCTCTCCATTGGGAAGAGGTACTTTGACAATGTATGGTGTGACGTCGTGTCAATGGATGCTTGTCATATACTACTGGGGCGACCATGGCAGTATGATCAGAGCGTAGTTCAAGATGGAAGGAAGAATACTTATTCCCTCAGCATTAAGGGAAAAAGGATTATGTTGGCACCATGCCGGGGAGAAAAGCCTCCTACCACAGTAACCAACAATAATCTACTTTCTATATCCAGATTTTTAAGCGGGATCGAGCAGGGAGATGTAGTCTATGCACTACTATCTTACATGCATAATGCCATGGACCTGGATTCAGATCTACCAATAGAGGTGCAGCAGTTGCTCCTGGAGTTCGCGGACTTGATACCAGAGGAATTTCCCCCGAGACTCCCACCTATGAGGGATATCCAACACCAGATAGATCTTGTCCCAGGATCGAGCTTGCTGAACCGACTGGCATACCGCCTCAGTCCCAAGGAGCCCGAGGAATTACAATGGCAAGTGGAGGAGTTATTAAGAAGCGGCTAAATCCGAGAGAGCATGAGTCCCTGTGTAGTTCTAGCCCTGTTGGTACTAAAGAAGGATGGCTCGTAGCGCATGTGTGTAGATAGCCGAGCAATCAACAAAATCACCATCAAGTACCGTTACCCCATCCCCCGCTTGGACAACATGTTGGACCAACTATCCGGCTCAAAGGTCTTCTCAAAAATCTACCTGAAGAGCGTATACCACCATATCAGAATACGGCCTGGAGATGAGTGGAAGACGGTGTTCAAGACACAACATAGACTGTACGAGTGGATGGTGATGCCTTTTGGGTTATCCGACTCCCCCAGCACGTTCATGCGATTTATGCACCAGGTTTTGCGATCATTTATGGGCAAGTTTGTGGTGGTCTATTTCGATGACATCCTCATCTATAGTCAGAGTTGGTCTTCACACTTTGACCACCTTACCACTATCTTTGAGTGGATGAGAACGGAGCGCCTGTTCGTCAGCCAAAAGAAGTGTTCCTTCTTCACCACTTCTGTGACCTTCCTTGGCTTTGTTGTTTCTACTAATGGTGTTCATGTAGATTAATCAAAGATAGATGCGATCTTGGAGTGATCTAGACCGAGGACCTTATATGATGTTCGAAGCTTCCATGGGTTGGCCTTGTTCTACAGAAGATTCATATGGAATTGAAGCACACTGATTACCCCCATCACAGAGTGTCTCAAGGGGTGTAATTTCAAGTGGACGGATGAGGCCAAAACTAGTTTCCACCTAGTTAAACAGAAGATGACTGAAGCGCCAGTTCTAGTTGTCACGCCCCGAACTACGGCTTGGGCACGTAGACAACCGGCCACACTCGAACAGGGACTAGCCCCCATTCAGGCGCAAGGCCTCAGAGACTCCTATAAGATAATTATTCAGAGGTAATAATAGCAGCGAAATTATAAGATAAAAGAAGAACGGAGTTTATACAACTCCATACAAACACAATACCGGGTTTACACAACCCAAGACTAGGATCTAGTCCAGTCACCCCTAGAAATCCATACAACAAAGGAGTAGAAAATACAAGTCTCACACAAGATAAAAGAGGTACGCAGACCTCGAGATAAATACAAGTAACCGAGTCAACTACTCGGTATATCCCCGCCTAAGCTCGACCCTACTCCTCCTCGTCTGAACCTGAGAAACACACAAGTCAAGCGCATGAGCCTAAAGAAATAGGCCCAGTAGGGTCGCATAAGCAATAAAAGAGGCGAAAGCCATAAGCAAGAAATAAGATAGATCAAAGGCAAACATGCGAGTGAATCATAAATCACTAGCAAATAACAAGTAACTGGAATGTGAATAAATCCACAGATGTACTCAATCTCTGGCATATATGATACTAAGATGTCTACGACATCAACGACACCATCAGTATCGTCTTCGGCCTAAGCCGGATAGCGCTATAATAATCATGTGCACATGGCCAGAAAATGCCTCGCTCTGACTGAGCCAGGTAGCCAGATATTATACGCCCTCTGCTGGGGCCTGGTGCCCAGATATTATACACCCTCTGCCGGGGTCTCCGTCCGATGGAGCACCAAGTGCTCGTGGCCAGATATTATACGCCCTCTGCCGGGGCCTGGTGGCCAGATATTATACACCCTCTGCCGGGGTCTCCGTCCGATGTATCATGCCTGAAAGTAAGAGATTGCTAGTACAAATACCTAACAACAGGTATACATATATATCCAAGGCAACAACATCGTGAATATATAATAATCACTGACCTCATCGAGATCGGAAGCCAATACGTATCTAAGAAGTAAGCTCTACTCAAATACGCATAAGAAAAACATGAAAGCAACAATCTCCTCGAGATATAAAGCCGATATATATGAGGAAACCCATCTCGAATATATATTGGGAACCTCTCGAGGAAATAAGAGCACAAAATCAAAGCAAGGTAGGAGGAAGGAATACTCACAAACCTCCCGTGCGAGAGCCTACCTGGCTAGAGTAAATCTCTGATCCCTGTCGCACCTCACGCGTCCGATTCGGGATCTAGTAGATGGATGGAAACTCTCAGTGTCTCTATCCTATCTAAATATGAAATGCGATTACACATGAATCCCTAAACTAAATCATGCTTTCTTACATAACAAGCATTTCATGTCTTTAAGATCTTCAAGATACTCCTAAGCATGTTTAGTTAGCTAAGATAAATCGATCTAGAGCATAAAATCATTAAGCATGTTAATAATTGAACTAATCATAACTAGACATGTTAACATGCACACTAATGGAGTATTTATACTTAGAGATTTTGATGAAAAATTCGGCGGCACCTCCTCTATTTTTAGGGCCCCGAAATTATACAACCATACACACTAGAATATCCATTATACATGGATTTTCCTAAATCAATACATGAGCATTCAATTAATCAAGTTCAACCCTCTGATCTACAGCTGATCAGTCTCTATTCATGCATACAAACATTTGTCATTAGTCTCTTAATTAAGGTCCCTTAACAGACCCAATTTCTCTTAACCATTCATGGTTAGAGGTCCTCACTATCGCGATGGAAAAAGGTTGCAGAGGAAGGGAGGAAGGCTGGCCACCCAAGCTTGTCGGAGTCGGGGCTCGCCGAGGACAGGAGGGGCGGATCTGCGGGGCGGACCTCGGCGGAAATGGCTGTAGGCGGTGCTGGCGCAGCGTGGCGGGGCTGCAGGATGGAGATCGGAGCTCCAGAGGCGAGCTCTCAGGCCGGCAGGGCGCGCAGGGTACTGGCGTGGACAGATACGGCCAACGGCGGCCAGGCCGGTCGCGGCGAGGCGAGGCCTTGGATGGGGCGGCGCGGCGTAGGGAGCTGCCGGAGGCCACCGGCCGGATCGGCCGGGCGAGGAAGCCGCTACCGGAGTAGCCACCACGGGCGCGCACAGGCCGCATGTGGGCTGAGCATGGGCGGAGGGGCGCCGGGCTGCGGCCGGTGAGCTAACGGCGTCGACTGGCCGGGCGTGGGTAGCTCCGTCGAGGGGTTCACCGGTGAGGAAAGAGGTGAGATTGAGAAGGAAATCGTGAGAGGGGAGAGATGAGAAATTTTGATTTCTCTCTCTCCTCTCATCTGAACTTATAAAATTAAAAGATAATTAAAATAATAATATTTTATTATTTTAACTTATCCATTCCTCACACTATTAGGTCACGAGTTTATTTTTCATTCATATGGTTTTTTTTTCAATCACGAGTGAGTGAATTATTTCTTACCGGGGTCCACTATCATAATTCTCTTGTCCTCATGCCCGACCTAGATCCGCGAATCTCGGGTCAATAGTCCCAGTGGCACGGGTGCACTGTAATATCACAGGGTCTGTCTCTCGCCAGACCAGATCCGAGAATATCAGCTTTTAGTCAAATCTTTCGTCACGGGCATACTGTGGCATCACGGGGCTGTCTCAGTCCCCGACCATATCCACCTTTCCCGGGATTTGAATATTTGTCTATTTTCTTTTCTCGATAATTAATCCAAATTAATTAACATAAAATTAATCTGGATTAATTAACAAATAATTAACCTTGATTATTTAACACTTAATTTTTCTGGATTGTTCATGCCTTGTGTTTTTCCCAAAACTTCACCGCTTACCATATTAAATTGCCATTTAATAATTCTGAGAAAATAAATCTTTATTTATTTCTGGGCGAGTTTTACACTAGTACTTCCCAACTTCGACAAAGTGTTCGAGGTCAACTGTGATGCATTTGAAATTGGCGTTGGAGGTGTTTTGAGCAAGTTAGGACGACTTGTAGCTTTCTTTAGCGCGAAGTTGTCGGGGTGGAAGAAGAACTACTCCACTTATGACTTGGAGTTTTATGTCATAGTTCAGTCGCTGAAGCATTTGCCTCACTACCTCATACAGAAGGAGTTCATCCTATTCACTGATTATGAGGCCCTGAAGTACATTAATGGCTAACATAAACTGTGCAGGCGGCACGCTAAGTGGGTGGTGGCGTACTTACAGGAGTTCAACTTTACCTTGAAGCATCAAGCAGGAAGACTCAACCGTGTAGCAGATGCTTTGAGCTGCCACAGATCTTTTCTCACCACAATAAGAGCCAAAGTTGCAGGGTTTGAAGCCTTCATGGATATGTATGCGGATGATCCTTCCTTCGGGCGGATATTCCAGGAGGTAATCGATGGGCATCATCACAATTTTATTTTGCATAACGGTTACTTGTTTCGTGGCCTGCAGCTGTGCATCCCCGACTGTTCATTGTGACAGCAGATCATGAGCAAACATCATAATGAGGAGCACTTTGGTCGTGATAAGACCTACGCCCTCATAGCTGTAGACTTTTATTGGCCGAAGTTGTCTAGCAACGTGGCTCAGTTTGTGGAGCGTTGCTTTGTGTGCCAGTGGGCCAAAGGAGTTCTCACCAACGCACGCCTGTACACTAACTTATCAGTCCCTAAAGCCCCTTGGCTTGATGTTAGTATGGATTTTATTATGGGCCTTCCTCGTACCCAGCAAGCCTTAGATTCTATCATGGTGGTGGTTAACAGATTTTCCAAGATGGCTCATTTTGTAGCCTGTTGGAAAGCTATGGATGCGGTCCACATCGCACATCTCTACTTTCGGGAGGTTATCTGCTTGCATGGTGTCCCTCACTCTATCACATTTGATCGTGACACCAAGTTCCTTAGCCTATTCTGGAAAAGCTTGTGGGGGACGTTGGGGACGCAGTTGAACTTTAACAGTACATACCACCCAAGACAGATGGCCAGACTGAAGTGGTGAACAAGAGTTTGGGCAACCTACTGAGGTGTTTGGCTGGAACTAAGCCGAAGCAATGGGATCTAGCACGACCTCAAGCTGAATTTGCCTACAATAGATCGAAGAATCGTACTACCGGCTTGAGCCCATTCGAGGTTATCTATGGGCAGAACCCATCACGAGTACTTGATCTGACCCCTATCCCACTAATTGGGCATGTTTACCCCCGAGCTGATGAGACGGCTGAGCATCTTCAGGTTATTCATGAGCAGGTCAAGTTAGCTATTCAGGAGAGTAATATTAAGTACAAGGTGAATACCGACAAATGACGGCATCAGGTGCTGTTCGATGAGGGCGACTTAGTGTGGGTTGTCCTCACTCAAGATCGCTTCCCTGAGGGTGAGTATAACAAGCTCAAGGAATGGAAGATTTGACCTTGTGAAGTGCTGGAGAAGATCAATGACAATGCATACAAGTTGCGCATCCCTAGTCATTTGAAGACCTCTGACATCTTCAATGTGAAGCATCTGAGCCCTTGCTTTGTGGAGTTGACTGATCCTATTACGAACTCGAGGGCGAGTTCTTTGTAACCCGAGGAGCCTGATGCAGGACAGCCCGAGTCAGACGATGCCGAACTGTCTGATTGCACCATGAGAGCTTTAACATACCATGAATTGGCGGACAGACGTAAAGGCGGAAGGTGATCGAGCCAAGTCTGGAATTGGGGAGCACTTTGGACACGTTTCAATATTTTGGCAATAACTTTGACTATAGGCATTGGATTCGCGCGCTCAACCCCAATTCGGAAAGCTCGTCTCGACTCGCACGTGGGGTCCATTAGCTTTGCTTAATGGACCTTTCCTTCATCCTCAAATTCCACTGTTTTCCATATCATTTCTTCTTTTTTTGGTAATACTTTGTATGCCAATTTAGGATAGGATATGAATCCGATTTGAACTCAGATTTTTAAGAGTTATCTGATTTGTTTAGTTATTTAAGAATTAGATAAGCTTTTCTTTTGAACCCAAATTTGCAGATTTGGGCAAATTTTGATAAGATAGGTTTTCTAGGTTATCTAGGTTAGTTTTTTTTCAAGCTATTTAAACCAGGCTTGTGGGTTGAATTTTAGTCATTGATTATTGAATAATATTTTTCCTTTGAAGTTTCAGAGACTTTCTTCTCTGTTTGTCTTAACCTTTCTTGTTCTTTTGTCAATCCCCCTGGTTACCACTGCCCGCAGGTTAATCACTACTCTGTCAGGAGTCAGTGTAAGAGCTTGAGTGTATTCTGAGAGATTGTGGTATAACCACCGTTGCAACTACATCACACAACAACCCGACAGGAGCTTACAATATGTTATTATATTAAGGTTCATGTAATCAACAAAACTCAACAGAGATGAAGCTTGATTATAACGATTAGTGCAGATTACAAAAAGTCTGAGCTCTAATTAGATGAAACCTGCTACAATAAACCAAGTATTTCTTTTCATGGATTTGTAATATTAAGAATTGGGTTGAGTACCATTCTTATGTAGCTGATTAAGGGCATTGGGAATTATTCTTAACCATATATGAAAACTGTATAATTTGTGGTCCCTCTCTATGAGAATTTTCTATACAAGGAAGGGAAATAAGAACCTACAGAACTACTGATGATATGGGTATATTAAACCATTAATTGGTTGTAAAGTTATATGTTTGTAAAAGTGTAATGATGGGGGCCTAGGAATCAAGTCTTGCAAGAGTTAATGATCTAAATTTTAATGACAAATATAGATAATTTAATGTAGAGTGTTGAAATGTAAAAAAATATCGGGAACTCTGCCGAATTACTGTTGCAGCTATAATATCAGTGAATAGTAATTTTTTGTCATTTTTTCAAAAGGCTTGGAATTCGATTCTGATCTCCCCGATAGTTCGAGGGTATGCTTAAACTAAGGAAAATGGTGCGGGCAGGTGTCAAAGGGCCCAGAATTGTCAGTTATAAATTAAAAAGCCGATATTTCGGTGAAATCATAATTAGGGTATTTAAATGCATATATTGCATTCCGATTGCTAGGAGATGTTATGTGATGAATATTTGGGATGTTTAGGACGTGGTGAGGTGGTCGAGGACCCGATTGGAAGGCTTGGACCCGAGTTGGTCTTAGAAAGGGAAAAAGGTGGGTAATCATACACAAAAAATGCATGGTACGCGATTTCTAAAACCTTGCATGTGTAGGTTTTCAAATGAAAGGTATGTCAGGCTTTTAATTTGTGTGTTTATGGTCTTAGCATATGCTTGGGTTGTGAACCAATACATTTTTGTGGATTTATCGGTTTTTCGCTGGTTTTATAAGATGCCTCGATCCATGGTGGATCCGAGGGACGGATGCTTTTGTGCATTTATGAGGTGGCCTCGATCTATGTTGGGATCTGAGGTTGAGGTTATGTGGCGACACATATGATTATCCTGTAGGCTATACCCGGTGACTAAGCGTAAGGCTTGAGTAGGCCTCTCGGAGACGTGCGGTGATTTATGATGATACATACTCATCTTGCAGAATGCACCTGGTGACTAAGCGTAAGGCTTGAGCAGGCCTCTCTGAGACAGGCAGTGTTTTATGTTTTCATAGCATCTTTCTCGAGATGGTGTTTTGGGTCACGAGCCCGATATTTATCTTAAGATGAGGTTTTTGGGCAGTGGGCCCGATGTTTATACTTTGAATGTTGCACTTATGATTATTTATTGCATTCTTGATACGATTTGTTTGTGGTGCCCACTGAGCCATAGTTGGTTGGCTCAGATACCCGGTTATTTCTTGTTATAAATCAGGACGAGTAGAGGAGAGTCAATCGAGTACTAGGAGGGATTCGCCTGTTGGATTGGGGGGACCTTGCTGACATCCTGGAGAGATTGGTAGTACCCATAGAGGGATGTCTGTCTTTCATTTGTATGAGAGTTGTTGTATTTTGTATTAGTCGTGAGACACTAGGGTTGACTTATGTATTGTCCGAGGTTGAGTAAACCTCGGTATAATTTTATTTATTTAATTTCATTGTATCTTTATATTGTGTTTGGTACCAGCAAGTGTACGGGTCGTAACAAGTAATAGAGTGGACTTGAAAGTCGGGTTATCGTTCCTCAGGGAGATGGAAGTACTAGTATCTACTATTCATCTACTATCTAGTCTATCCAAAGGTGGTTGATTATACTAATTTTAAACTAATCAATTGAAAACATAAACAAGGAAATTGAGTTTCTCTTAAGGTTAAACAATCATAAAAGGGGGATGCTCGGACAATTGAATCCCCCTTGGACTTCTAAAAGATGAATGCTACTCTCTATCTCGACATTTGGTTGAGCCTTGGCCAAAGGTTCCTATAGTGCTTTCACTCCCTCTCTCGAGGTGAGTTACTAATCCTAGTGCCCTTACCTATGATGTTCTAGAGAACCTAATTCTTGGAGGAATTATGGGAATAATATATCTAAAGGACTCGCTCTCCTTAGTACCCGGGTTCCCGGTATACTCACAATCACCTCTTGGAGATGGTCTACACACAGGGAGGCGTTCGCTTCTTCCCCCATATAGACTACGAAAATCCCTCCAGGCTCTCGCAACGTAGAGGGATTAACTCACATTAAAACATCCAATAGACTCAATGAGATTCAACCAAACAATCAAAGATAGAGAGAGAACATTAATTAAAACATGTCCAAGGGTTCATCAATCATCCAAGCATCTACAAGATTGGCCCTCCATGAAAGGGGGGCAACAATGCAAAACAAAGATGGAAGCAAACAAGGAAATAAAATGAATGACAATAATGAATGCACCGTTGATGGCTTCCTTGATCCATTTCTAATAATTCCCCTTCTTCTTGCTCCAATAGCTTCAAGATGACAATCTCCAAGCTTTCCCCAAGATTAGACACTTTCCCCAAGCAGCTTCCTCCTCTCCTAAACCCTCATTAGTCGCCTTTTATACCTCTAGGGTTTTAGGATGAGATTTACCAATTTGCCCCCTTCCTAGGTCTAAAGATTCGCTAAACTTTACGATATAAGGGCCTTTATACGGGCATATATCAGCCCGTATATGGGCCAGTCACCTCCATACGGTCTATCATACGAGTTATATATTATCCTGTATATGTGTTAGCCACATCCATACGGTCTATAATACGGGCGGTATACTGGCCCGTATTCCCTTTAGGTGCCAATATACAGCCGTATGTCAGCCCGTATAAATGCCCGTATAGGCCCTTCTGGGTGCTCTGAGGTCCTGGTATCTCTCGAAATGCTTTCTTTCCTCTGAGGTCTTGGTATTTTGCCTTGTTGATCAGAAAGAATACATTTTAAGTATCGGTGGGAAAAAAATCTTCAAAATTGCATGCCAAACATATAAGAATATGATATAAAATTATGCTCAAATGAACACTTATAAAATATCTCCACACTTAAAGGTTTGCTTGTCCCTAAGCAAAGAGAAGAAATCAACAAAAGAAAATATAAGTGTTCATCTACTTGGCCATGAAATGTATGGCTCAGCTCTTTTCAAGTTCACCAACCATATGCTTTGTTCTCCCATTTCCACGCCAGGGCCTAAATAGATCTCATGCAAGATATCATTACAGTTCTAGACAAAAATTATTCACTCCACATGCCATGTTCTAAAAAAAACTTTGCAAGAAAAATACATCCTCAATGGACTCTAGAGGGTTCTTTAGGCCTTATAATCAGTGAGATCCCCTCAGATTAGATAAGTAGCGGACAAATAGGAAGACACAAACTATATATATATTGATTTGGTAGGGCATCCCTAATGGATCCGACTTTCCTGTATTAAAGACCAATGTAGAGTGTAGTTCGTCCTCTTCGCAGAGTGCTCATGCTGATTAGGCACCGGGGCACTTAGCTACCAAGGTGGTTACAACTCTGCATGGTTGTGTTCATGCTAAGTAATGATTTTTCAAATTGAGGGACACTCTTATAGGGAGTCGGAACCCCAAACTACTTCATCAAAATAAGCTGCGGAACACTGTCTTTATTTCTTTGTGACTATTATGTTCAACTATTTTATTCTCTCCATACTTGTCCACTAGGTCATATTATGAGGGGTTAATGAATTGAATTAGTGCCACGAGATCTCTTGGAGCCATTGCAAAATGTGTTTAGCTATTAAAGTACAAAGAACATGGCAATGAGTTATCTATTGTTTCTAAAGATCATAAGTGTCACAAAGATGTTCTTTAAATGCCCATGGCGTTTCATAGGAGAGTTTAATAAAATTATGTGCCAAGATGGTGCCCTAGAAATAGAGTGTGCCAACATGTTTCCTTAAGGGCTTTGTCGAGCATGCTAGTCATGAATTTTTTTAAAAAATTTGTAAGAATTTGAAATGAATTTCACTAATAGCTACCTATCTCCACACTTAAAGTTTATCTATGAACGTACAAAGATAAAGGATATGTAGCTACCCATCTCCACACTTAAAATTGTACATTGTCCTCAATGTACGCAATAGTTCCAAAATTAAATATGCATGGAGAAAGGTGAACTTTCCCCGATTAATTTGGTACGCCAATCGGTTTCCATGAAGTAAGAGCTTGCCAACTATCGGGGAATGCTGATACAAGTTCCATCTTTGCAAATCAAGGGAAAGATCATCATGACTCCATAGAAAAGAATGGGAAAGTAAAAGAGTCCATAGAAAATAAACAGAAGGATAAGTGTAGCAGGGCGATGCCTTTTCTAGCCATAGACGGTGCAAAAAAAAAAAAAAAAAAAATCATAAGTCCAACAAACACGAAATATAAAAAGTGCATAGGAAAATAAAGTCTCATCAACACAATAAAAAAGAAATGTCTAAGTCCTCAAGCGGTCGGGTCATCTGCTGGTGCCTCGGGTGCTAATTTGGGGGGTCTCTGTGCTGGAGGAGGAGTGAATGCTGGATGCCTGCGGATGAAGATGGACAGCTTCGTGAACTGGTCGCCCAAGCGGTGCTGCTCTGTAAGAATCATATCCTGAGTGGCGTGAATGTCCGAGATCTGCTCCTCCAGCCGCTCGAATCGGCTCCTGCTCGCTGAAGATGGGAGCTCACCTACGGGAGTTGGGATGTCGAAGTCCTCTGAGTCGGACTCCTCGTTATCCTCGGAACTGTCGGCGCTCTGGCCGACCAGTGTATAGCGGCTCCCGGAGTGCTTGACGAGCCCCATTTGGCACAGAGTGCTCATCGCTAAGCCGGTCATAAGCTGGAGTCTCTCCATGCCCTCCAACGATGAGGCGGGTAATGTAGGGCCCCACAATGATGGTCTTCAACCGGGTATGGGTCCCCTGGTGCACCAAGTAGTCGGTGAGTACGTATCCTAAATGGATAGGTACCCGCTCGAAAATACTTTAGAGAATGAGAAGGTCGCTGATGGTGACCTTCTCGGTGTTGTCATCTCGACCCGCGATGGAGCGGCTGACTAGGGCGTGGATGAAGCGGTGGACCAGATCACTCATGCAGGATGCATTCTGGTTCCCATGGCGTCCCCCAAGCTGGAGCCAGTAGCGCGTGGGTGTGATGATGTCCTCGGGGAAAGAAGTAAAGAGGCGAGTGTGGAAGGCGTCCCTATCGTAGAATCCCATGAGCATCGAGAAGCAGATGTAGCTCATGGTCTTCTTCTCCTCGAAAAGCTGAAATGAAATGGCTGTGAGGGAGAGCTCCTGGATGGAACTCCGGTCGGCCTCAAACGTGCTCAGGACCTCGAGAGTCGCCTTGCGGAAGGTCTTGTGGTTGATGGAGAACACCTTGTCCCATCCACTATTCGCGAACATGCTCTGCACTTGGTCCGCGATCCCAAGCTCGGTGGCCACTCCCCAATCGATATACCGTGTTCGCCCAAAGGGCTTGACGGCTAGCCTTTGGTAGCGGTGGAAGAAGCGCTCCTCTTCAAACTGCGGTGTGGTGGAGGAGCCTTCCCCGG
The DNA here is from genome assembly GCA_026586065.1 of Dioscorea zingiberensis. Lineage (NCBI taxonomy): Eukaryota > Viridiplantae > Streptophyta > Magnoliopsida > Dioscoreales > Dioscoreaceae > Dioscorea > Dioscorea zingiberensis. The sequence continues at coordinate 249,645 of JAGGNH010000028.1, read as the reverse complement.
TCCTTCGCTTCTTGGATGCTATTACTTTCCTTGGCATGTCTACAAAACAATTGGAAGGGGTGTTAGTGCGAATGGGAGTACTGAAAAGATTAACCAAACAAAAATTACGCATTACGGCCCTTGATGGGCCCTATACGGGGATCCATACGGCCCGTATGGGTACACTTGAGGGCCATACGGGCTGATATACGACCTGTATGCACCTGGGGGTGGCGGTGCCGACCCCCACGGCATATACAACCCCATTTACATGCTATTCATCTCCATTTCTCTTCCTAAACTCTAAACATGCCTTGAATCAACACATTCACATAGAAATTTGAAACAAGAAGACATATAATCATCTCAAATCCATTCAACATACATTCATTCAATCCCTAGGGTTCTAATGATGATGTTGATGGATAAAATCGACAAATCAAAGCATTAGAGATCATACCTAGAGAAAATGATTGCTCAAATCAAGAGTATAGGCTGTGTTGACGAAGAGAGGGCTCGAATCGACGTGGAGGAGAGTGGGGTCGGCTAGGGTTTGAAAAAGGAATGGAAAAATCACCCTTTATAACGCCCAAATCTCGCCGTATACAGGCCTGTATATGGGCTGTATATCAGCCCATATATGGTACTGGATGGGTCATACGGTCGTTTATACGGGTCGTATGACAGCCCATATACCCCACTGGAGGGTCCATACTGCCGTATAATAGGCCGTATGATACCCCGTATGGGCCTGGGTTTGGCTTATGCAGCCAATCTAGGACACCATTCGAATCCTCCTCATGCTACCTAATGACAATTATGAATCTAGGGCAATGAATGGATCGACAACCAGCAAGATGATACAATGTACTATAAAAACAGATATGAAACATCTCATTTATTTGTTTCAAAACACATATACAATCTAACTAATCAAAGGAAATTGTAACTAAAAAAAATTTCTAGGGCTTGGGTTGCCTCCCAAGAAGCGCTTGTTTAACGTCACTAGCTTGACGTACCTCCACCTTACCTCATGGGGGTTCAAATACCTTGAAGCTTTCATTGGCTCCTTCCTTAAAGCATTGTTCGAATATAGATACTCCCAAGTTGGCATAAATTGATCTATTGTTATTCTCCATACCTGGGCTTCCTTTGAAAGTGCTCTGAGCCGATGGTTTTATGCTTACCCCCTTTTCTTGCACTTTCTTCCAGCATATTGTAGGTGAAATGAATTTTTGCTTCTTTCTTTTGACTTTCACCGCTGCAATTCCCTTGCATTTCCTCCAAGTGTTCCTCTTGTTCTCCCAAATAGGGGTATAGTGGATCCACCATTAATAAATCTTCTATACACTCGGAAGTTATCTCCGTCACCTCGTCAATGCAATACGAGGTGTCATCTTGGGCCATTGAGTGCCGCATTGCATCGGGCAATTGAAATACGACCTCTTGATCTCCCACCCTCAAAGCAAGCTTATCTTGTGTATGATCCTCCAAAGCTTGAGCGGTGGCTAGGAAAGGTCGCCCAAGAATGATTGGTACGTCGACCTCATCATCAACATCTAAAAGCAAAAAATCGGCCGGGAAAACAAATTGGTTGATCTGAACACGCACATCTTCAGCTATTCCTTTCAGTCTCCTCACAGATTGGTTGGCCAACTGCAGTGTCATTCACATAGGCTTAGGTTCTTCGAGGCCGAGCTTCATGTATAATTTATAGGGCATTACATTGATAATTTTCCCAGAATCCGCCAATGCCTTCTTTGTGACCCCTTCTCCAAGGATGCAAGGGACCACAAAGCTACCAGGATCTTTTAACTTCTTCGGCATGTCTTGTTGGATAACGGCCGAGCACTGAGCATTGAGTGTTACAACACCCACATCTTCCAATTTCTTCTTGTTGGAGAAGAGATCCTTCATAAATTTTGCATATTTCGGTATTTGGGCTAGAACCACTACCAATGGCGTATTTATGTGTAGTTGCTTCAACATACCCTTGAACTTCATCAATTGGGCATCCTCCTTGTCTTTGTTCAACCTCGTCGGGTAAGGGGCTTTAGGTTGTATGGAGGTACGTGTGATGTCTCTAAGGGTTTCTCCTTTCCCTTCTTCACTTCTTCAGAGTTAACGAAAGGTTTGGAATCCTCGATCTCTATGAGAGTGTTTACTTGAGGCTTTGGAATCGGGAGTTCCACCTCCTTTCTACCTCTCAAAGTGATGGCCTTACATTGGTCTCCCCGAGGGTTCTCCTCCGTATTGCCCTGCAAACTACCTTGAGGTCTCTTGGCTAGAGATTTTGCCATTTGCCCAATTTGATTCTCCAAGTTGTGAACTATGGCTTGTAGATTCCGAATTGTAGTGTCATTGTTTTGCATATACTTCACGATCATCTCCTCCAAGTTAAACTTCTTTTCTTGAGGTTTTGGAGGGGGCTGGAAACAGGGAGGGTATTGTCCCGCTTGTGGATTTCTATAAGACAAAGCCGGATGTGTCCATTTAGGAGCATATGGTCGATATTGACCATCCGGTTGCCTTGGAGCATTCCTCATATATTGTACTTGCTCCATGAGAATCATTTCAGTGCTTGCTATGGGACAATTTGATGCTTCATGACCTCCCCCACAAGTGTTGCAATACATCACCGTGGCCGACCTTGAGCTATTACCGGTTGTCAATAGCTCAATTTTCCTTGTCAACATATCGAACTTTTCACCAAGAATTGGATAAGAAATTATGGCTTTATCCACGGACACAACCTTTTTAACTTGCTTATCTCTTGTAGACCAATGGGCTTCGTTACTAGCCATGTCTTCAAAAATTTGTTCGGCATCCTCCGGGTATTTGTTCCCCAATGACCCGCCGGCGGCGACATCCAACAATTGTCTAGTCAAATTATCCAACCCATTGTAGAATGTTCTTACCTTGGCACAGGGGTCTAGACCATGTTGTGGACAACGCCGTAGTAAATCTTTGTATCTCTCATAGGCTTCAAAAAATGTTTCGGCGGGGCCTTGTTTAAAGGCAGAGATGTCCAACCTTAGCTTTGCGGCCTTGCTTGGTGGAAAGTAGCGGCCCAAGAATTTATCTAGCATCTCGGCACAAGTACGGATGGAATCGGCGGGTAATGAAGTAAGCCATCTATATGCACCTTCCCGCAAACTGAATGGAAAAGGTTTCAACTGAATTACATTATCAGAAGCCCCATTAATCTTGAACATGTTGCAAATATGGATAAACTTTGCTAGATGTGCATGAGGATCTTCATCGGGTCCTCCATCAAATTGAGTTGTGTTCTGAATCATGCTCATTATGCTTGGCTTGATCTCAAAATTGTTCATGTTGACATTGGGAGGGTGAACACTAAACTCCTCTCTAGTGTAATGAGACCTCTCATATTCGGCCAATGTTTGCCTTCTCTCGGCCATAATTGGTACTTCCCTTGCTTCACCAATAACTTTGTTAGGAGTGAAGTTTTCTGACTCCGAAGAGGATCCCGGAAGTGCTCCTTCAATCTCTCTCAACCTCCGGTGCAAGGTTCTCTCAATCTCACTATCAACTTCAAGCAATCCATTAGAGTTCTTGCGGGTCATGCAATTTATACCTCGCAAGATATCCAGAAAGTGAAGATTAGTATCTAAAATTTAAATCAAATGAAAAACAAAACAAAGAAAGAATCTAAAGAAATAAAAATAAAAATTACTAAAGTAGTAAATTCCTATCTTTCCTAGTAATCCAAATCTCCCCGGCAGCGGCCCCAAAAACTTGATGCGATACAACCGTAAGTGTACGGGTCGTAACAAGTAATAGAGGGGACATGAAAGTCGGGTTATCGATCCTCAGGGAGATGGAAGTACTAGTACCCACTATTCATCTACTATCTACTCTATCCAAAGGTGGTTGATTATACTAATTTTAAACTAATCAATTGAAAACACAAACAAGGAAATCGAGTTTCTCTTAAGGTTAAACAATCATAAAAGGGGGATGCTCGGACAATTGAATCCCTCTTGGACTTCTAAAAGATGAATGCTACTCTCTATCTCGGCATTTGGTTAATCCTTTGCCAAAGGTTCCTATGGTGTTTTCACTCCCTCTCTCGAGGTGAGTTACTAATCCTAGTATCCTTAAGGATGATGTTCTAGAGAACCTAATTCTTGGAGGGATTATGGGAATAATACATCTAAAGGACTCGCTCTCCTTAGTACTCGGGTTCCCGGTATACTCACAATCACCTCTTGGAGATGGTCTACACACAGGGAGGCGTTCTCTTCTTCCCCCATATGGACTACGAAAATCCCTCCAGGCTCTCGCAACGTAGAGGGATTAACTCACATTAAAACATCCAATAGACTCAATGATATTCAACCAAACAATCAAAGATAGAGAGATAACATTAATTAAAACATGTCCAAGGGTTCATCAATCATCCAAGCATCTACAAGATTGGCCCTCCATGAAAGGGGGGCAACAATGCAAAACAAAGATGGAAGCAAACAAGGAAATAAAATGAATGACAATAATGAATGCACCGTTGATGGCTTCCTTGATCCATTTCTAATAATTCCCCTTCTTCTTGCTCCAATACCTTCAAGATGACAATCTCCAAGCTTTCCGCAAGATTAGACTCTTTCCCCAAGCTGCTTCTTCATCCCCTAAACCCTCATTAGTCGGCTTTTATACTTTTAGGGTTTTAGGGGTGATATTTACCAATTTGCCCCCTTCCTAGTCTGAAGATTCGCTGAACTTTACGATATAAGGGCCTGTATACGGGCGTATATCAGCCCGTATACGGGATAGCCACCTCCATACGGTCTATCATACGGGCTGTATATCAGCCCGTATACGTGTCAGCCACATCCATACAGTCTATCATACGGGCCATATACTGGCCCATATTCCCTTCAGGTGCCAGTATACAGCCGTATGTCAGCCCATATAAATTCCCATATGGGCCCATCTGGGTGCTCTGAGGTCCCGGTTTCTCTTGAAATGCTTTCTTTCCTCCGGGGTCCTAATATTCTGCCCTGTTGATTAGAATGAATACATTTTAAGTATCGGTGGGCAAAAAATCTTCAAAATTACATGCCAACCATATAAGAATATGATATAAAATTATGCTCAAATGAACACTTATGTCACGCCCCGACCCGGATCCTGGGACCTCGAGCACGTCAACAGACCAGCCGTATTCAAGCAGAGTCAAGCTCCACTCAAATACAAGGCCTAAATGTGATAAGCAGATAACAATCCATAACATAAAACAAACTCAAGTTCAAGGAACATAGAGTCATAAGGGTCCATAGGCCCTATAAATAGTCTGGTCCCTATACGGGTCCTACACAAAGTAACAGCTCACAAAATAAAAGATAAAGGAGACTCCCAGGCCTCGGACCTCCTATCGACCTCTCCTCAGCTCTGCCCCCTAAACCTCGGAATCTATAGAAGAGAGAAAGAGCAAAACGCATGAGCTTTTGAATGGAAAGCCCAGTAAGTACCCCTGCGGGGTTACAAAGACATAAGTAAACAATATGTCGAAATAATGAGGTCACAATCCCAAGAAAAATACAATCCTAGGAGTCTACCAGAAACAATCCTAAGGTATGACCCCTGACAACAGAAGCCCTCAAGCTCTGTGATGAGTTTCAAAGAAAACTCAAGGATCACTCTCGGCCAGTAAGTCCAGCTACTTGCTGTAAGCACGACCTTTTGGTCGTTTGACCCTCCAGTCGCAAATTGGTAGAACTAACTCTCATACGTGTTAACACGGTCAGCGTACCATTCTCACTGACGGGTAAGACCACCAGAGAATCGCCTCTCTAGCATGGTAGGCTGAAATGCCAGGGGGTCCTGTTAGTGAACATTTCCCTATCGGAGCCCCCACACTCCATTGAGTCTGTGCAGTAGACCGCAGCAAATAGGGATACCAACATCCCGAAAACAACATACATGCTCAACAGGAATTTAAAATAGTCAAGGACGCATGTATGATATCAATGAGCATAATCAATCAAGGCATAAGCAAGTCCAAAGAAAACCCGAAACCGGGTAGGAACGAGGCAAGTGTACTTACCTCTTATTTGTTGAAGCTAGATATCCTTCTAGCTTCCTCTTGAGTGCCTACAACTCCCCGAGAGTATCTGGCATATAGAGGTCCTATTAGAATCAAGATTCCAATAATTTTCTATGTCTCTAGTTTTACATGCATGCCTAACGTTCTTGTTGGGCTTAGGCCCACTAACGGGTCCTAAAGACCATCTCTCCGGTCATAGGCTCTTATTCTCTGTGTCCATGTCCTTTAGTTGACCCTAGACCCAACTTGGTCAAACCCAGTCAACTCTACTCTACTTGTCGAGTCTAAACCCTATTTGGTCATCTCTAGTCACTTTGCTCTAATTGGGCCCATTACTACGCCCTTTAAACAATTTAGCTTACTTGTGCCCTTTTCTCTACCGATATAATTAATTTAACCCCTTTTAATTAACTATGATAACTGATTTTCGTTTTATTTCCAATTAAATTTATCAATCGGATTTGACCAACCTTAATTATCAAAAGAAAATCGGTTACTCTTTCTAGATATTATTTACTTAAATATTTAGATACAATACATCGAGTAACTCGTTACACCGACTTGTTTAAATCTCCTTCTCAACTTATTATTAACTAGTTAATTGGCCCATCTTATGTGGGGCGAGCAAGTGTCACACAGACTAATCCCTTTCTAATTTGTCAAATCAAGAAATTAGCTAGTTAATTATCCAATTAACTACTAACTATGTTTAACAATTTAATAAATAATTTCCCAATTATTTACCCCTCATCTTGCTTCGACAAAATATTTGTCACGCTAAATTAATTAACTCATACTTTTCTTCCACCAATTTAATTGGATAATTAAATTGGTTAATTTACCTTTGCCCACTCCCCCTTAGTTTAATTGTCACCCTTCTATTTAAATTAGTATTACCACCCCTAGAGAAAACAAAATATTAACTAATTAATCAATTTAAATCCAAAATAATAAATTCTGCCTAAGTTGTCAATATTATTGATATGTAACACTACCCTATGTTAAAATCATTAATCTTTAATTAATTAATTAATTTTTTTTAAAAAATCTTCTTCTTCTTCTTCAGCAGACAGCTGACTTCACCGAAGATGCTCGCCGGAGATGGCATCTCCTCGCCTGAGAGTGCTCACCGTCGGCCGAGCATGCTCTGAGCTCCGTCTCGGCCCTGCCATTGTTTTGCGCGCATTAACAGCCCCCCATTCCCCTCTCCTGGTGCCTCTCCACTCGCAACACCGTCCACTACTCCGGTGAGCCCTAATCCTAGCTAACCACGCATCAAACACTAAATTGAACACCGGGAAAGATTCATACCTTAATTCCGGTTCTCCTGGTAATGTTTGCAGCGATAGTAGCGTCCGGAGACGGTTGCTCGCTTCTCCGTCCAAGCCTCGCCGGAGAACACTATGATTTCCTCCTTCTCGGTGCCTAAGAGCAAGCCAAGGTGGGGATTTTATAGGGGGGAGGCAGACGAACCGATCGCCAACGTCTGCGAATTACTTCGCCGCTCCGACGAGCAGCATTACCGCCAGAATGGACGGGAGGCGGCGGGTCTGTGGCGCGCAAGCGATCGCGGTGGTGAGTAATCTGGTGCCCCTCGGGATTGGTTCGCTCGGATCAGCGGTGGAGATCAAATGGTAGGTACCAACGGCTTGGATTAGATTTGAGATCCTCGGATCTAGAATCTCTTCGATCAACGGCAGAGATCCTGTCACAATCAACGGTTGGATCTTGATCCAGTGCCTCGGATCTGTTTCCACTGAGATATGCGGCCATTATGTTGCCACGTGGCTCCCCAAATCGTTGGTTAGCGCCTCGTGATAGCATCTCATTAGATAGATCCATCTCTAGCTCGACACGTGGCCTTCTATGGGCCGTTATAATGCCCTGAGATTCACAACGATCTGAGATCTCTTAATCTCAGCTGTTCGTTCCATTACTAAATAGAGTTTTCTCACGGAAAATTAACCAGAGGTCCCCATTTCTTTTTAGGTTACTTTTAGGTCCATCCATGTGAGAGAGGAGATTTTTCTTTTAGTCCTTGATATTTTGTGAAATTACCAAAAGGTCCTCCGGGCCTCCATTAACCCTAGTTAGGGTTTTTTGCCTATAAATTCCCATTTTCTCTCATCATTTACTTTCTTAAGAAAGTTTTGCTCCAATTTAAAAGGAATTTAAGCACATTTTATTTCCATAAAATCCTTGGATTTTACAACTTATCACCTTGCGTACTTGTGTGTGTGTGTGTGGGGAACCCTATAACTACGCTTGTACCGTCACGCACCGAGGCCAGGGACTTGGGTTCAGAGTGTGACAACCTTTGTGTTGTTTAGGAAAATATTTTCATGTTGACGCAGGATATGCTATGAAACCTGGATTTATATCACCTTTTAGAGGCATTAGATATCACTTAAAGAAATTTGGCTCACTTCTTCCTAAAAATCCTAAGGAGTTGTTTAACCATAGGCATTCATCGGTGCGGACTTTAATTGAGCATGCATTTCAATCTTTGAAAAGTCGATTCAAGATCCTTACATCTAGGAATTTTTTCTCATACAATACACATGTTGACTTAGTGATTGCATGTTGCATTCTTCACAACATGGATTGATACCATTTAAAGAAGACTGGTTACCAGAGGTAACCGTTCATACATCAAGGAGGGGGTAATGTGAAGATGCTAGAGACTGGATCGACAAAAGGGATCAGATAATAAATGATATGTACTGGAACAATAGATAACCTATTTTTTGGAATCTTAAACATTTCTAGACATTATATATAGTTTTCAATTGTACTTTTAATTTTTATCATTTTGCTCAAATTACTGTAACTCTTGAACTTGTTATGTTTATTTTCATGTTGAGTGAAGCTTATGTAAGTAACTCTGATAGAGCCTAATGCTTATGCTTATACCGTAAGTGCACAGGTCATACCAAGTAGTAAAGTGGACTATGCAAGTCGGATGTCTAACCCACAAGGACCTATGTCACTAATCCTATCTAATTGTTTGTTACTTAGCCTAACCAAAGATTGAAATGAAATTCTACTCTAATTATTAAATTGAGAATAACTCTAAATCAATTTGGAGAGAATAGTGATGACAATCAATCATAAAGGGGAGATACTCGGGCAATGAATCCTCCTCCGGATATTTGAAAGTAATAGCGAGTATGGATCTCTACTTGAAGAATGTTAGTCTATGGACCAAGAATTCATACAATGTTTTCACACCCTCCGTTGAGGTGAGCTACTAACCCAATACCCTCATTTCATTAACGAGGAACCCATATCTTGGAAGAGTTATGGGAATAACACCTCTAAAGGAGTCTCTTGCCTAAATACCCGATGTCTCGGCATATTCGCAACCCCCACCTATTTAAGTAGATCTATATATGGGATGCAATCATTAGCTATGCCCATAAATCTTATTGACACTTAGAGCTGTTACAACGTAGAATATCAATACCATACATTACATCCAATAGGTTCTCAAAACATTAAGATATTCATTCAAATATAGAAATCCATACAAGCAAAGTTAAGTACTAATCTGGAGGTTCATCATGCCCAAGTATTTAACAAATTAGTTCCCCATCAAAGGGTAACACAAATCCAACACAAGATTCGAGAGAAAGAAATGAAACATAATATGAAACACTCTTCTCTCCACCGTTGGCGAGGACCGTTGGCGCGGTGTGTAGATTTATTCTGAAAATGCCCTTCATTGCTTGTCATCACCTTTTTGCTCTAAGTTCTTCAATAAAACCCTAATCTCCAAGATGGAGAAAGGATAGGAGCTCCAAGAGAGATGGTGAGCCAAAAGTTCAGAAAACCAAGCTCCGTTCTTCTTCAAACACTAAAATCTCCTATTGATAGTGCCCAGGTGAATTTACATAAATGGTGTCCAAATGGAGTTAGCCAAGATTCCAATCTATCACAAAATCATATCAACCCATGTCTGAATCGCAAGTTGTGCGGGAGGTCGTACGGGCGCACGGTCGCCCGCACGTTATATCACCAGGTTTGTGCGCTATGTGGTGTGGCCACATGATTGGCCGCACAGCTCTATGTAACATTTGATTATATATACTCTAAGCACTTGTACGGGTGCGTCCGGGCGTGCGCTCGGCTGTACGACTCTCTGTAAGATTCATCTATGTGCTCCCGCTATGTTGTGCAGCCGAGAGGTGCCGGCGTGTGCGGGCGTTTCCTTCTTCGTGTGGGTGCGTACGGGTACACACTAGGACGAACGGCTTCAATAAACTTGTGTTCATCCCCAAATTATGCCGAATTGCTTCCATTTTGCTCTCGAGGCCCTGCAAATAAGGATAAACACAAATTAAGTACCAATGGGCTAAAATTATTCGAAATCACATGCATAGTATACATGAAAAAGATATTAAAATATAATCAATTGAACACTTATCAAACTCTTAATCTTATGTTATGTTTTATCTTCTGTTAAGTTTCTCTTTATGTTATGTTTACCAGACATTATAGCTTATCTTCATGTTTTGTTTATCTTATGTAACTGTTAAGCTAATGTATTCTATATTTTTTTTATTATTTATTTTTAAAATGTGAATGTGGGTTTGCATTCTAGAAGTAAATTATGGAGGTTGTTAGCCACTCAAGTAGTAAGAAGTCTGCAAGTAATATGCGATAGAGACCGATTAAGGGCAAGCTTTCTAACAATTTATGGCAACACAGTGGAAAATGGTTTGAATTGAAATAAACCATCAAACCGCAAGCAATTCATTCAACCATACATTTTTTGAAAGAGAATTTTGGTAAAGACTGTATCGATGCTAACATACATAACCATCTGAGGACGTTAAAGCGCTAATGAGCTATAATGAATATGATAGATGAGTGGTGTTGGTTGAGATAAAGAAAACAATAAGATAATTATGATAGAAGATGAATGCGTGATGTATCTTATGGTATGTAGATGATCTTTGATAATTTTATAGTTACTCATTACACTTTGTTTATATTTGTATATGATAGAAAAAGGAAACAAGAACTATGATATATGAATAACCCTTGTTGCGCTTGCTCCATTACCGATAAACAAGAATAAGTATGTAAAATCCAAGGATTTTATTGGAATAAAATTACTTAAATTCCTTTAAATTGGATTATTAATTAAAAAAGTTTTCCTAATTAATTAAATGATTTAATTAATTGAGAGAAAATGGAAATTTAAAAGAATGAAACCCTAATTAGGGTTAGTAGAGGTCGTTAGGGACCTTGAAATAATTTCCAAACATATTGGGGACCGGAAAGGAATTTACCTCTCTCACAGAGAAATGATTTATCTCTAATCGAAAAAGGGATTAGGGACTTCAGGATAATTTTCCTGATGAAAGCTCTTATAGAAAAGATTGTACGGTCAGGATTAGAAGATCTTACATAATCCTGATCGCGGAGCATCATAAAGGTTTTGGTGAAGCCACGTGTCGCTCAGGTAGAAGATCCATCAGATCGTGATAGATCGCGAGGCATCATTTAGAAATTTAAGAAGCCACGTGGCGCGCTGAGATGTGTTTATCTAAGTTAGTGCTGGATGCGAGGCGGATAATTGTAATCTGGCCGTTGATTTGTTTTAGATCACTGCCCTTGATCTAGTTGTAGTCGGATCCGAGGCGAATATGGAGGAGTATCCACCGTTCATCTAAACTAGAGGATCTGAGCCGCTGGATCAGACCGAAGTCTGATCCCGAGGCGATGGCCGCCGTTACCCAGCCGCGACCGCCTGTGCGCGCCGCCGCGAGGTCCGCCATCTCCCCCGTACGTTACGCGCGGTAATGCCGCTCGTCGGAGCGGCGAAGTAACTCGCGGACGTTGGCGATCGGTTCGTCTGCCTCCCCTTTATAAAAGCCCCACCTTGGCTCGTTCTGAGACATCGAGAAGGAAGTGTTCACCGTAGTCGCCAACGAGGGTTGGTCGGAGAGCGGAAGGACAGTCTCGGGATGCCGTTGTCGCTGCAAACACTACCAGGAGAACCGAAATTCAGGTAAGAATCTCTTCCGGTGTTCAATTTAGTGTTTGGTGCATGGATAGCTAGGGTTAGGGCTCGCCGGAGTGGTGGAAGGAGTCGCGAGTGGAGAGGCACCGGAAGAGGGGATCAAGGGGCTGTGAATGCGTGCAAATCAATGGCGAGGCCGAGACGGAGCTCAGTGAATGCTCTGCCGACGGTGAGCACTCTCAGGCGAGGAGATGCCATTTCCGGCGAGCATCTCCGGTGAGGTCAGCTGCCGGCTGAAGAAAAAGAGGAAAAGAGAAAAATAAAATAAAATAAAATAAAATAAAATAAAATAAAATATTAATAATTAATTGAATTAATATATTAAAGTTTGATTAATTATTTTAATAGGTAAGGGGTGACGGATATTATCAAGGGGGATATAGATAAATTAATAAATTTAATTATTTGATTAGATTGGTAAAAAAATCTAATTAAATTGATTAATGGATGTTGGATATCAAGGTATTGATATACATGATGCCTAAGAAGAAAAAAAAAAAGAAAATTATAATAAAGGGAATAAATAATCAAGTTAGATTATTTGATTAAATTAGCTAGTCATGGATTAGTGATTAACTAATTAAAAATGAAGTGTGACGATTATTTAAAATGTAAAACAAAAAGGAAGCTTGGTCAATTAATTAATTGATGGTTTGAAGAAGGAATTAATTCGAATTAACAAAATAAGTGATATTAGAGAGATTAATGGAAATCATTTTAATTAATTAATGGAGTTTAATTAATTAACTCGGTTGATTAAACGGTTAAACCGTATTAGAAATTTGGGTCTAGTCCCAAACTAGTTGGGAGATTAAGATGATTGGGGTCCAAGGGATTGGGTCCAGTCAACTTGGGTTGTAGAACTTGTTGTGGTTGAACCAAGTTTTTTTTTAAAAAAAAAAAAAAATTGTAATAGAAGTGGTAAAGGGCTTGGGAGAGAAGGGATTTGAACCCACAATCTCTCAACCAACTCTATAACACCCTAACCGCTTGGACATGGCTAGCCACGTGATGAAGGTTGGTGGCCTTTTAATCAAATAGATATAGGCCATCCTAGCTAAGATGACTAGATAAGACCAGTTAGGGGTCGTATACGGCAAACAAGATATAAGGATGACCAAGTTGTGGTTTGCAAGTCAACTTAGGCCTTGGAAATAGATCGATAACCAAGTAGATGGTCTATACGACATGTTTAGTGGGCCAAGGCCCATTAGAAGTGAGAGTGTTGCATGAGCATCTAGGAACCTAGGGTTTTATTGGAATTTTGGCTTTAATAGAAACTCTATTATCAGCTATTCTCGAGGGGACTTCGAAAAGTTACATGAGGAGACTCAAAAGGCTTCCCGATCTTAGAAAGAGGTAAGTACACTTGCCTAGTACCTACTCTTCAGAGTTTCTTTGAACTTGAATATGCTTTGTTATGCTTCATTAATGTCATACAGGTATCCTTATCTATTTTAGATTCCTGTTGAGCATGTATGTTGTTTTTGGGATGTTGGTATCCCTGATTTCGTTGTGATCTACTGCCCGGACTCAGTGGAGTGTGGGGGCTCCGATAGGGAAATGTTCAGGGACAGGACCCCCTGGCATTTCTGCCTACCGTGCCAGAGAGGCGATTCTCTAGTGGTCTTACCCGTCAGTGGGAATGGTACGCTGACTGTGTTAACACGTATGAGAGGTGGTACTACCGACATGCGACCAGAGGGTCGAATGACCAGAGGGTCGTGTTTTCAGCAAGTAGCTGGAGATGCTGACCGGGAGTGATCTTTGATCTTCATTTTTGAAACTCAACACAGAGCCTGAGGGTTTCTGTTGATAAGGGTCGCACCGTTGTTTTTGGTTGTGGTAGACCCCTAGAGACGTTTTCATAGGGACGTCTCCCTTTGCAGATTTATTGATATATATTATGTTTTTATTACCCTGCAGGGGTACTTACTAGGCTTTCCATTCGAAATCTCATGCATTTGTTCTTTCTGTCTCTTACAGATCCCGAGGTTTAGAGTGCGGTTGCTGGGGAGATCGAGATAGGAGCCATAGAGGTCTGGGAGTCTCCTTGAATTGCCTTTTTATTTTGAGAGTTGTTTCCTTTATATAAGGACCCGTATAGGGACCAGACTCTGTATAGGGCCTATGGACCCTTATGACACTTTGTTCTTTTGAACATGAGTATGATTTTATTATGGTTTGTCATCTGCTTGTTTACACTTAGGCCTTGTGTTCGAATGGAACTTGTCTCCCTTTTGAATACGGCCGATCTGTTGACGTGCCCGAGGTCCCGGGATCCGGGTCGGGGCGTGACAAAGTATGTCCTCTCCTCTCCAATCCTCCCAATTGCTCGATTTTTTTTAATAGGATTTAGATTGAAAGATAGGTGTTTGATGAAATACGGAAGAGAAAGAAGAACAACACGAGTGTGAGGTAATTATTGAGGGATAGGTGTTTGATGAAATGCATAGCAGAAAGATATATATAGCGGAGTGAATGATTGATGCTCGAATTCAATATAAAGCAAGATATGTTATAAATATGTTTATTTTAAAATATTTATTTATAAATATTTATAAATTTGATATAAATATGTTTATTCTAAAATATTTATTTCTAAGTATTTATAAATATATTTTCAATATGTTTATTTTAAAATATTTGTTTATAAATATATATAAATAAGTTCATTCTAAAATATTTATTGATAACATATTTATAAATATGTTTTAAAAATGTTTATTCTTAAATATTTATTTATAAATATGTTATAAATATGTTTATTCTAAAACATTGGTTTATAAATATTATAAAAATGTTTTAAATATGTTTATTTTAAAATATTTATTTATAACATATTTATAAATATGTTTTAAATATGTTAGATTTAAAATATTTATTTATAACATATTTAGAAATATGTTTTAAATATGTTTATTCTAAAATATTTATTTATAATATTTATTCTAAAATATTTATTTATAATATTATATATATTTTATAAATGTTTTTATTCTAAAATATCTATTTGTAACATATTTATAAACATGTTTAAAATATGTTTATTTTAAAATATTTATAGATTTTTATTTTAAAATAAATATTTTATAAAAATTTATTTCTAAATAAATATATTTAAAATAAATATTTACATGGAGATTTAATTCCTTGGGGGTATTTTGGTAATTACACACAATAAGTGAGGATAAGGAATAAACAAACATATTTACGCATGACTATGCAATTCGGTTTAGTTTTTTCCATCTAAGAATTCAAAAAAATTCCCCCCAACAACCACCACGGGAAAACCCCTTGCCAAACGGGACCTAAGTATGCCTTGTTTTTACCAAAATAACCTTGTATTTGCCTAACAATCATACGAAGACTATATAACTCATACCTAATATTTTAAATTTCTCACATTTTGTAAGAAATCCAAATTTAAAAATAATTCAGTAATGACCTATGTTAGTGTTGAAATCAGTTTTCCCTCAAGATTAGGTATGATCTCATACTAACGGTTAAATTTGTTTGATTTTGGGAGACAAGATCACAACATAAAGAAGAGCTATCATCCAAACATGCAAGTAAAGACAAAATTTACGTGGAAAACACCATGAAATAGGGGATAATCCACGGTGCTCCATGATGGGAGTAAATCCACTAATAGATTATCGATTATATGAGTCTAAAGCAGTGAAGAACATGTGGGATGATTAAACGAGAGAGAGAAAGAAAGATCTCCAAAATGTCAAAAATGGCGGATCCTCTCAAGTGTCCCTCCCCTCTTCATTTTATAGCCTCTGGTTGTGGGAAACTTGCGTCCCAAGTTTCCTCCCACTTGTCCACTTGTGTGCCAAATAGATGCCAACTAGGCTCCAGCCTAGATCCAGCTAGGTTGCAAGCTAGGTTCCAGCTCTGTGCCAGTTGTACTCCAGCTAGATTGCCAGCCAGGCGCTAGCCTGAAGACCTTCTAGAAACTTCTCGATGCTCTTCAGCGTTCACTCCCTATAGGTGTCTTCTAAGCACGGGTCCTTGCTTTGATCTTAGTTATCTTAGGCTCAGTCGAGTATTATGTTTACAGGCCATAGCTTTAGCCGAGCGTTAGCGAGGTAAACTTTTGCTGAGCGTTAGTGAAGTTAGCTTCTCCAATCGTTATCAACGTAGGCTAAGTGTTGCTGTTGAGTGGATGATGGCCTGTAGCTCTCCCACATGTTAGGTTAGATGCAGGCCACGTGTCCTCTTGATTTCATCGCTATCATCTGGCCATCCCCAAGTATACTTGCGTTAAGGCCGAGTGATGAATGCGTAATCCTCGATCATCTGTCGGCTCAGGAAGCTAAGTATTAAGCAGTTCGGTACTGGCAAGATTTATAGATGGAGTATGAAGAAATGGCGAGCTCTGGATAGTGTTCTAAAGCTCGACATTTGTATTTGGATTGGTGTATGGAGAGTGCTTTTGTGTTATAGGCCTAGTGAAGTATTTGCAAACCATGAATCTGGTCGGATGTCACTGCTTTGGGATGAATAAGTACATTGGAAGTTTCAAAATTGGATGTTGGACCGCGGGTCATAGCGTCTAGGGGCAGGATGTGCATTTAATGTTGGGTGCCTATTTGTCTCCTGGTGTTGTTCCCAATGGTAAGTTGTGGAGGGGCGTAGGTAATGATGGAAGTGCTCCCAACTATCCACATATCGCACATCTACTGTATGTTATCCTACAGGACGATCTAGGCTGTTAAAGCGCGATCCACATATTGCACCCTGGTGATACGTCATTTTGCGAATCGATCTGAGCCATAGAACCTGATTTGGTTGTTCGAGTAGTGTGCACAAAATCACAACACCATTTTAAAAGGGAAGATTATTCTTCTTTGCTTCACTTTATCTTTAGGCTTTCAAGATTTACTGTGTGGGCTTTCATCTTCTCTACTCGCACCTTTGTTCTTGCTGCTTCTCTTTACTAAGGTATGGAGTCAGTTCCTTCTGACCTTCTTATTTCTTCTTCTTTATCTCTTCCTTTGTCTAATACTAGTTCTAAGCCCTCGAAAGAACCTAAACCTAGTTCTGGGTCCCTTTCGAATGCTGCTGAGGTCAAATCTTTGGCCAAACGTTATAGAATTTCTCGCTCTCCCTTTACCTAAAGGATACCCCTTTCTTTCGAGCATGCTAGCTCTCCCAAGGAGGAGGGGGAGATAGCTATTTATTATGAAGCCTTGTTAGCATGCCTTAGGTTGTCATTCCCTATAATTTTTCAAGACATCTTCCGTCATTACTAGTTTTGCCCTTCCCAATTATCGCTGAATTAGTGGAGGTTGCTCTGCGGATTTGTGATGGTCTTAAGCCACTACGGCGTCGTTCCGACTGTCCAGTTATTCAGCCTCTTCTTTAGTTTAAATCAAGACTCCAATACAGATTGGTATTTCTTCTCAACCTGGTCAAAAAGACAATTCTCGGGCTCGGTTCCTTCTTATATTAAAAGTTGGAAGAGAAAATTTTACTTTGTTTCGAGTATGGCAGATTTGGGTGTCCCGACCAAATAGGGTATTCCTCGGACTAATGTCGCGAGTAAGGAGAAGTTGAGCACTGAGGAGAAGGACCAACTTGAGCTCTTTCAAAGTTTTCTGCTATTTCTATTGATGATCGTTTGATTTCCGATAGGCTTCAAAATCGTGGCTTGTATTTGGCCAGTGGTAGGGCCTGTCTTGGTTTTGTTCTTCCAATCGTTTGCCTACTATTTCTATTTCTAATTTTATTCTTTCTCTTGGATTGAAAGGTCCTGCAATGAGGCTCAAAGATGTTGCTTAGAAGTTGCTTGTCAAGTTGAGGGCTAAAAAGAAGAAGAAAGCCAAGGAATCTTCTCAGAAGATGGATAGAGATGTGTTGAATGAAACTAAGGATGTTGGGAAGGGCGCTAAGAATGTTTCTTAGAAGGAAACTGAAGCATCTTCTTGAAGGAGGAGAAGAGATCTGTCGAGGAGAGCGCTGACTAGCCTCCCTCGAAGCGAGCGAGAAAGATTTTGCCAAGAGAGTTGTTACAAAGCTGTGGGGGAAGGGTGAATCTGTGGGGGAGTCGAGTTTTGAGCTGATTTCTTCTTGAAGAGGTTGAGGAAGTCCTTCTCAGTCAAGAGGCCGCTCTTCCTACTGAAGGGTAGGCTATGCCAGTTGAGGGGTCTTCACCATTAGGGGATGACCTTCCTCTGCTCGAGCGAAAAAGGAGATTGGTGTGGCTGGCTGATAAGCCTAGCTCGGAAACCCCAGTTGTTACTATTGTTCAGTCTCCTGCGGAGGTTTAGCGTCACCGATGTTCCATCTGCAGGGTTGAGTTCAGAAATTACCAACCGAGTGTAGGCGAGAATCTTTCAGTGATGGTTAGGGATGTACCCAAGACATTACCCCAAATTGAGAAGAAGTCAGTAGAGAAAAAGTCGGCAAATGTCATGGGGGTTCCAGATGTTCTCGAGGGACGAGGTATGTCTTCCTTCGATGAGGTGGATGGGCTTATGCCGAATTTTTTGAGAAACTAAGTTCTACTATTTTCCCTATGCCTAGCTAAGTTAGTATAGGGGTGGAGAAGGTTGGTCGAGCACCCGAGAAGACTGGTGAGACTCGGGAGGCATGTGAACCAACATGGATCTGTCCTGCGGATGGAATATTATTCGTTGACCAAGTTATGGCTGCTACATCCGTAGATATCATCCGAACATAAGAAATCGTCTCCAAACTCCACTAGTTTGGGAGAAAGGAGGTTGTTGTCCATCTTCATATTATGAGAGGTTTGGTGAGTGTTTTTATGCTCGGCGTTTCTGGATCTCTTTTTATTTGTTCGATATTAACTATTGCCCTTGCACAGGCTAATTTCTTGATGGACTTTGCTGCTTGTCTGCATGATGAGGGGGCGTCGAGCATAAACCCTTTAATTGTGGTCCTTGACAATATCAGAAAGGAGAATGGTCAACTGAAGACAAACATGACCAAGTTGAAGGTTAAGCTGAAGAAGATGCATGGTAGCGGAAAGAGATCACGCCCTTAATTGTACTAAAAAGTCATTGGAGTTGTCGACCGACCAATGTCAGAAGCTCTTAAACGATAAGAGTCAATTGGAGGGTATAGTCAGCACTCTTTCTCGGTAGGTTAAAACACTTATGCAAGAAAAGGTGGATGCGTTGAACGTTCAGGTAGCGAGTGAAGATAAAGTTATAATAGCTGAGAGTAGTCTCAAGACCGTCAAGAAACATGTTGATTCTCTGTCGTCCAAGCTTGTCGTGGAGGAGCAACGAGAGAAAATTTTTGAGCAGCAAAACAAGAAACTCTCTGAGGAATTGGAAGTGGAGAAAGGTCTCCATAACTATGCCTTGGCTACCCGGGATGAGGCTAAGAGGAATAAAGCAAAGGTTTCTGCCGATTTGGCTTCGTATCGGGCCTCCCTTAGTAAGTCCCATGAGCGGATGGAAAGACTGGAAGAGAAATTTAGGGTACTGTAAGAGCAATCCAAGAAGTCTGTTGACGAGAATTGCTTCAAGGGATTCCGGATCTTCAAACTACTTACTCAGCGTGACTTCTCTCTAAACCTTGCTCATATGGACTATGAGGAGATGCTAGAGCTCTTCCTTGGAGTGAACGAACATCAAGGAACTAGAGATTGTAAGTGTTTGTCTCGATCCCTTTCTTTGTTTGCTGGTGCTTTCCATAGTTTTAATAATATTATTCCAATTTTTGTAGGATGTGCAAACGGATCGGCTCCGCCTAGGAATATCGAGGAAGAAGTTCTAGAGACTATTGAAGGTGAGGAATTCCCGTATTATATCCACACTTATTTTATTGTTCCTTTAAGTTCGGGGAGAGTTGCCCTTCTGACAGTAAAAGGCACTGTTGAGCTTAGTACCTTAGGCGTCGCAGAATTAAGGTCCGATGCTGCTACCGAGGGAGTGACTTCCGGAGCTACCGTTGAAGAGTTTATTCCAACAATAGTAGAGGAATCGATCCTTACTGCGGTTTCTGAGGAAGGAGCCGCTCTTCTTGTTGAGATTGTCACGGCTCGATCCGGGAAGGATCCTAGGAAGAATGGAGTAGATTTGTGACTTGTTGTAGCTTGTAACATTGAACTTAGACATTCTTGCTTCTTTTGCTTGATATATGCTTGTATAAAGGTTTCAGTTTTCTGTTATCCGAGCTCTTGTTTTCCTTATATTCTCATTTGTGTTTCTAAAATGTATGTCTTTGGATTTCAACATACCTTACGTAGTGACTCTTGGTTGGGTTGTTTTATCCGCGCATGTGCAAATGTGGCAAACGAGTTGTTTGGCTTAGAAGCAATATGTCGCGCCTTTAAGTAGAACACTCATAGGTATGGATGCTTAGTTCCTCGGGGAAATTTTGGCGAGCTTGGGCGTTTGGTCCCTTGGGGGACTTTGACGAGCTTGAACGCTTGGCCCTTTGGGGGGACTTTGGCTAGTTTGAACGCTCAACCCCTTATGGGTATTTTGATGAGTTTGAACGCTTGGCCCCTTGGGGGGATTTTGGTGAGTTTGAAAGCTCTGCTCTTTAGGGGGATTTTGACGAGTTTGAACGCTCAGCCCCTTGGGTGGACTTTGGTGAGTTTGAACGCTCAACCCCCTGGTAACTTTGGCGAGGTTGATACACTCTACCCCTTTTGGGGGACTTTGGTGGGATCGGCACATTGACCCTTTTAGGGGACTTTGACCAGCTTGGCATGCTTAACCCCTTTAAGGGACTTTGTCATGTTTGGGTATCCGACCTGGAAGCTATATTCCACACCCTCAAGAGGGGTGTTCGACCATGCTTGTAGGTGGATAGTTGACACACCCGACCCTGAGTATGGGTGGATGGCATCCAACCCTGAGTATGGGTGAATGACTAACGTATCCAACCCTTAGGGGGCGTTCATTTGCCCGTAACTGGCCGGAAGTGAGAAGTGGGCGGAAGTCCCACTTCCCCAGAACTCAAGGAAGTTGGGGAAGTACCACTTTTTGTATTCATTTGCACGGAAGTGAGGGGGCACAGAAGTGGGCACTTCCCCCACTTTTTGTGTTCATTTCACCGGAAGTGAGACCACTTCAGGCCACACTTCCGTAGTGTGTTCATTTCCATGAAAGTGGGGGAAGTCAAAAATCATTTAAATTTTTATTTACATTTAATTTTAATTATTCTCTAATTGATGAGTATAATTCAATTGTATATTAGGAAATATTTGGTTTCAAAATTTTATTTTATTTTAAAATTAATTTAAATACATGTGGTGTAAAGTGGATCAAATTATAGATTAAAAATAACATTATGTCATCTAATTTTTTTTTATCTTGCTTTAATCACAAAATACTAGCACATCAAGTATGACTGTGTTTGTGTATTGTAACAGTTGGGTTGTGCTGCATAAATGAAAATGAAAAGGGTATATAAAATCCATTCTATTGCAGATGTGGATCATCAGTTATGTAAACAA
Source organism: Dioscorea zingiberensis (assembly GCA_026586065.1). Lineage (NCBI taxonomy): Eukaryota > Viridiplantae > Streptophyta > Magnoliopsida > Dioscoreales > Dioscoreaceae > Dioscorea > Dioscorea zingiberensis. The sequence continues at coordinate 228,120 of JAGGNH010000028.1, read as the reverse complement.
GGCTTCCTTTTACCTGCCTGACAATAGCTATAGAAATATTTTTGAAGTCCATACAGAGTATGAGTTCACATTAATAAAAACAAAGTCACACACATGTCTGCAACAAACCAAGTCCATACAAACTATGAAAGCAAGTCAATGAAAACTACAACTCCACTCCATACAAACCATTAGAACAAAGTACAAACTAAAACTCCAACATCCAGTTCATACAAACCATGAAAACAGCTCAAAAAAAAAAACCATAATGTCCATCATCCAATCCATACAATTCCATTCTCTCAAGGCCTAGACGCCCTTCTCTCAGCAAGAAACTCATCGACAAAATATTCATGTAGACTTTGCGTCCTCAGGTAGAAGTCCTCAGCGAGGCGCCTATCATTGCGCAAAGTTACATACAACGGATTCATGTCCTGGATACTATAGCCCTGCAAGGTGTCTAGAGCATCAGTCAATTTCTCCTTCCAATTCTTCTTTCTTAATCCCTTCAGTGAACCAGCTATTTGACCAATTCCTTGAGCAATGTCAGTCATTATAACATCCTCATTATTGGTCCTTGATGCCCTAGGAGGCCTACTGTTGCGATTGCTTGTAGATGACCTTGGTTGTTCTTGTTGCTCATTGTCATCTATAGGATCTGATTCCATATTATCATCTCCTTTAGGTTGTGTTTCAGATACTGGGTCCGGGACACCAAATGGGTGGAAGATCAACCGCGCAAATTCACCCATCGCGTGATCGTCGCCACAAACCATTCGCAGCTCATCAAACATTGGTATTGGCTTGTTCAGATAATCCTTCGCCTTGGGATGTCCCTATGAAAAGATGTTGATAGTTAGATTAAGAAAAAAAAATAAAAGAGTTTCATGATTAGATAGTCAACAAGGTAGTTGTATACCTCCACAAATGCCCGGTAGGTTTCGTCCTCGAGGACCAGCATCTTCTGTGAATCGTTCCAACCGACGCTACTCAGATTCATGATCTTCTTAATTTCCTGATATCTTACCTTTAGTGACCGCAACCGGTTTTCCACATTATCGGCATTGACATTGGCCAATGGAAACCTATTATTGACCACTTTTGCAGCTTCAACGAAGGTCTGTCGTTTGAAGGACTTGTCAACCTTCAGCCCTGCCTTCACCATCTCAACAAGACACAGGATCAGCACACTATCCATATCTGGAGTCCATCTCTTGTGTGGTGTTCCCTTGCGCTTGTGGCCTGATGAAGAAGAATCGGGCTGGGTACCATCAACATTATCGAGGGGTGCCGACATCCTTATTGTGTTCCTGCAACAAACTTGTAGTCAGTGTCTTAATTTCAGGAATCTTTGCATTTCCTTGTTCTCAAAAGAATCAATATAAAAAAAAACAATGAAGTCAAATAGGTACAAAACAAAAGATTCAAAATAAAAGTTAAAAATCATCATTAGCAGTAAATAGTATAAGATAGTAAAAGAATGTTACAACAAAAGAAGCAAGAAAAAGTGGAGAAAGACCATTTTCATATGACACAACACAATTTTCATATAATAGAATATGAAGCTTTTTGACTTGCTTCAGAGTTACAAGTTATACAAGTTTTAACTGATGAATGTTGATTTTCATTAATGAATTTTTATATTCAGTCCATGAGATCATTTTGGCCATTTGAAGTAACCAGTGCAAAGCTGTATAGCAAGCACATGTAATAACAGGGATGTCAGAGTTGTGACAAATGTACATGCCCAGAGAAAAATCAGGTCATAGACAGTGGAAATTCTCAGAGATGATAAGAGGGGCCAAATATAAATAGAGAATGTTAAACCTTTGTTCAAAATAATGTTATAAGTAAATGGTGTATCAACTTATTGGATGAGCACAAAATACAATCCTGAAAATCAAAATATCATAAATAAAATTTCTAAACTGAGAAAACTAACTGAAGACTAGAAATCAAACTTAGTTTTAAGTTAAAAGAAGCATGATGAAGAATGATGAAACATAAACAACATCAAAAAATTAAATAATTTGTCACTTTGCCACCACTACAAAAAAAAATATTACACAAGCTATAGACAAAAAAAATAGCAACAAAATTATCTTATGCGAATGGATGGCTTAAGTTGGTGAAAAATATAAAGATGCTAAAAATAAATACCCAATTTACCAAACACAATCACCAATTGGATATAATTAGTTCCAACAAAGATGACTGCTCTAAAATCCAAAAACAACAACAATTAAAACAATTAAATTTACAGTTCATATTCAACCGGTCTAGAATGGAGCCACTGGGGAGACAAGGGTATGCTGCTTTCAGAGACAATTCGATCTGTAATGAAAGTGATACAAGTTATAACTACATAAAACTTAACAAAAACCATGATTATAACTACATAAAACTTAACAAAAACCATGATCAAGACAAATTTCACTTGAAGTTAACATTAGACCACCAAAATAAATATACATCAAAAGAAGGAATATAGATGTTCATGAACAAATACTACCGCAGCATAATCTACTCAAAGCGAGATAAGAACGAGTCTGAACAGAAAGAGATGGCAATCCAGAAACAGAAAAATCAACCCCAGTAGTCAGTCAATCCACAACCACAACTACAACTACAAAATAATATACTGTAGATCCATAACCTCATAAACCAAAGGGAGTCTCCACAAAAGGCGAGACAAAATGTTAAAGTTCATAAAAGCACATTTTGCAAAACCTAAGACACTTTGAAAATCTATGCGTGCCCCCGTGAAATGTAATCACGCCACATCGCCTCTGCTATTTTATCACGGAGTAGTCTCCAACATTGTCCAATGTCCCTTCGTTCACGTGATGTTATTGGACTATCCTCGATAAGAACTTCTTCGGTAGGAACTTCTTCATCCAAGAAAGTGTCACCCGGATCAATATCTTTTATGAAATTGTGCAACACGCAACAAGCAAGGACAAGGTCCACTTGTGTAGGAAGTGGGTAGAATGGCCTCGAATCTAGAATCCTGAATCGACTCTTAAGAATTCTGAAAGCTCTCTCTATCCTTGTTCTGAGTTGAGAATGTCGGAGATTAAAAAGCTCCCTTGCATCTGTCGGTGTGCGACCTACTTGTTCCTTTAGATGATACCTAACGCCTCGATAAGGGGAGATGAACCCTTTTGTTGTTGTGTAACCGGCATCAACTAGGTAATATTTACCTAACATTAATAATGAAGAAGGTATTAGTGAAAACTCTAAACTGCAAAATTGGGTAAAAGTGTACAATTTCGAGTATGGAATTAAACCTGGGGGTACCGATAGACCATACGGCGCTGGACGGGATAACACATCTTTCAAAACTAGATAATCATTTGCTGAGCCTTCCCAACCAGCGAGGACATATACAAATTTTAGGTCTGGGTCACATGCGGCAAGCGCATTTTGTGTGATCCCTTTGCGTCCCCGGAATTTGCTTTGGAGAGCTACAGGCACCCTTGCATCTATATGGGTCCCATCAAGGAAACCAATGCAATCCTAAATAGTTAAAACTTATTAGACACTTGAACTAAAATTTTTCAAAAATTTAAGGACATATAGTGGATAATACCTTAAAGTAAGGAAACCAAAGTTGGTTAGACTCTATGTCCGGATGTAGTGAAACGCCGGGTTTCTTCACAAATTCATCTCTAATTTCGCATATAGCTCGTAGCACAGCATTGAAATATCGGCTCACCGTAGCACCTGATCTAATGAAATCAATTTTCATTATCGATTCTTAGCGTGGTGCCCCACTATATGCAAGAATATCGCCACTTGTTCTTCAACGAACACGTGGATAGTATCATTTAAATGGCCACACCCTCGTAGAACATAACATAGCCTTAGAAAAGTGTCCTTCCTCATTCTTATATATTTGACACAATTATGCACTCCTCCATCCGATATTCTGCACATATGCGCATTCCTATGGATATCTCTAATCGCTGAAGGTTCCCGACGTAATGTGTGTCGTCTTTTTCTTCGTCTTAAAGTGATAAGTATGGCAACATAAGTCACCACCACCGATATATTGATGCCGATCATAACTTCATCCAAGTTACCCCTAGCCATCCTACAATTTCATGTTACCAGGTTCATAACATCATCAATATGTTTCCAACATTAATATAATATTCATCTAAATCCCGACACCAATACTGTAAGTAATCTTTAATGAGCATACAAATTCATAACCATATGAATTCAACTTTGCTATTAATTTTAAAGGTTCCCATCAACACATAATTCCAACATCATAAAACAACAGGCAACAAGGAAAGAGCTGAAAATTTTACAACCATTGCTTTAAAAGTAGCAGGCAAAAGTCAAAAGTTAGCAGGTTCACAACAACTAGTTCATTAAAGTACATTTTGGAAAACCTAATAATTTGTTACATTCTAAGCGTACACACGTCAATTGTAATCACGCCACATATCCTCCGCTACTTTGTCACGGATTCTCAAACCTTGAGTAGTATCCCCTCGTTCACGTAATGTCCTTAACATAATAAGTACGACAACAAGGATCTCCACCGATATATTTGCGTTGATCATGACATCGTCCAAGTTATCCCTAGCCATCCTAGACATTAAACATTTATTTACAAGGAAGTCAGACAAGAACATAATGGTCGCTACATTAGAATCCAATTCATGCTAAATTAGATGATTCATAATATTTTTAAGAAAGATATACAGCTATGTTAAGCTAGTTAGGTGACAAAATTAATAAATAAAAGTAAACAATAAATCAAAGAAATTAAGAGTCATTTATTCTCATTCCCTAAATTTTGTTTGAAGGACATCAATGCAGTAAAGGCCATGGACATGCTTTTTCCCTCTTCATGAGGTCCATCAAATCTAAGGGACCACAATTTAAAGCTTGAGTAGAGTACATTCTCCCAACCTTCCAAATTAATACACCATAAAGGGAAAGCCAGGCCAACAACACAAATCAGAGCAGAAATTTTAGAGAAACTGTAGTATAAACAGTACAATATATATTGTTTAGCCTACAGTTTATGTTTGTAAAAGATAAACTGGAGCTAATAAACATATATATATATATATATATATATATATATATATATATATATATATATATATATATATATGACTACATGAATGAAACTATTTCTGAAGCAATATAAACATCTTCATCATAAATTCTGATTTCAATATTATATAATCTTTTTGTGTATATGCTCTCGCACTTGTGGTTTTAGAGACGGTTGAGTTGTGCACCTAATGTGTGGGACAATGAGATGATGGTGAGAAAACTTGTAACATCCCGGTTTCCCCCGGTAAATAATATAGAAATATTAAATAAATACTGGAGCTTGTTAGTACTTTATTGGGAGTTTGATGCTAATTAGCAAGATAAACCCAGTTAATTAATAGATTAATATCTAATGGTGTGACAAGTGAATAAAAAAAAAGGGGGCTGTCATATATTGGGCTTGGGCTGATCTCTTTAGAAATGAATTAGAAGGAGATAAGAGGGTGAGCAGCTGCTACCTTGGAGAAGATGGAGGTGGCGTCCCTGCGGGTCCGGTGGAGCAGGAGGTGGCTTCTTGCATGTGTCCAGTGAGGGAGAAGCCTCCGCGTGGCTCACCAGGTGCCGGTATTCAGAGTGTAGAGGTAGGGAGACTGACTCTCTCTCTTGTGGGGGAACGAAAGGAAAGAAACCATTCTTTCCTTGGTGGGAGACCTGGGACGCGCACCGCCAGCCCCAGTTTTGAACTCCGGTCAACCGATGTCCCCACAGCAGCACCGGCCTGCTCTTCACTTTCCTTGACCTCCTTCGTCCGTAGTTTCAGCCAACAGCTCCCCAATTTCCAGTTCCTGTGTTGATTCCGGCCAGCAGTGGAGTTTGTCCAGCGATTGGGGTCCTGTCAGCATCGGTTCTTCAATAAGGTATACGATTAGTTGGGGAGATGAGGCTTTGTGTAGTGATGGGTTAATGCCTGTTGTGTATTGGAGCTCTGCCTTGATGCTTGTAAACTTAGTGCTGTTGATGCTGTTATTGTATTATGATTCTTGTTGATTGTATGGAAGGTGCTCGGGCTGTTGTGGTGCTTGCTGTCAGCACTCTTGTGGTTGTTATGAGTTGTAGCTTTGTAAGCAATTAGAAAATACGAAATCAAAGTAGGAGAGGTGCTCTGTGGATTTGATTATGCCCAGTAGGTATTTGTTGAATTATCCATGAGAAGTTTGTTGGGAAGGCTTGGAACTATTGAACTGTTTTAGAGGGTCAGGATGATCAAGTCATTTGATTGTAATATGCTTATTGATTAACCGAACTTAGGACACATTTTTATTAAAGGACTTATATTGTGTAATATTTAGTTAAAGACATTGTGAGTCTTAGTTAAATTCATGAATGTTGAGAATCATGCTTAAGTAGAGAGCCTCAAGCTAATTGGATTTAGGCCCATGGATTAATAGAAGGAAAATTTGATAGTATAATTTCATGATTTCATGAAGAATAATTAGTTCTAATTGTGATTACTAGGAAAAGAAAAGGGCAAGACGGGGTCTTCGGGAGGTCCGAGTCAGACTTGACTTGCTTAGGATTTCAGGTGAGTGGACCTACTGTATATTCTTGAGTTTTATCGAGATTTATCGGGTTTTCAGTTTATATTCCTCGGCTATGATTTATTCTCGGTTTTGAGAATGATTTCGATTATTTACAGCCCTTGTAAATTGGTGTTTTCTGTATATGACTAGCTGTAGAACATTGAGATAGATATGAGATAGCTATAGAACGTGAGCATCGATTTGTGCATCCTGTTAGATGGTCCTTGCTATGCAGAGCGTGATACCGAGTAGGGGAAAGGTTTTCTTGTTTTCAAAATGAATTTCTGGCATCAAAACCTTGTTTTCAAAATGTATTTATCTTAAAACCCTTTTCCAACTCTTTGGGGTGCTCGGTACCACGGGTGAAGACCCAGATCGGGGGAAACCTCGCGGCTTCACATACAACCCAGATTGGGGAATTCCTCACGGCTATTTATCTGAGATCTTAGCGAGTGATCCTACAGAGTCGCATTCTTATCGACAGACGCTCACATATCTAGACATCTCATGAGACATAGACAGGCATGTTAGCGGCTGATGACTTTTCGGGTTTCCTCGGACATTGCATTAGATGATCTTCCTGATTGGGAAGATAATGCATAGAGTTACATAATTTACCGTCTTTCTACATGTATATCATTACAGATTATATTTTTCGGATTCACAGGTCTTAATTGACCAGACAGTAGGGGTCACATTTCACTGAGCTCTGTAGCTCAGTCCCTTTTTCTCACCCACCTTGTGCAGGTAGCAGAGAGGAGTCCGGGTAGAGACTAGACGCGGTGAGATGTGAGGACTCGTAGATGGCTCTGGCGTCCTAGATTAGCTTCCTTATTCCGCACTCTGTATATTGTTGTACTTTACTTTTGGAGACTAGACACAGGCGTATAGTCTGTGGAGTGTTGTATCAGATAAGACTCTCCTCTTGGATGAGCTCCAGACATATTATGTTTTATTATTTCTTTTTGTCTCCAGTTTCCCAGATTGTTCCGCAGGTTTGGTTTCAGATTCGACAGCCTTGGGCTCGGGATACCCTCCTGAGCTGGCTGGTGTGACGCGTGTCCCTGTTGGGATTGGGGTGTTACAAAACTGGTGCTCCTGATCAACCATGCATTATCATCAAGTTTTTTTATTAACTAATAAACATTAGTAGATTGAAACCCTAACCAAAGAAAGAACGGGCATTACTGATTAGAACTTCCTTATTATGATTTCTGAGCAATTACAAGAATAGAAATTTTCTAGTCTATTTAGGTTATGATTTATCTACAAGACATACGTTGAGCATCAAGAAAAAAATATTTGCACAGAAGTAGACCAGTTCACGTATGTGATTATAATTAAGTTCATAGCACTGTGGGAAAAAATGAAATATGAGATGCACCCTATATTATTAGTAGCTAAAGTAACCAATATAGAGTCCAGTAGATGACCAATTTATAAACCTTAAACATATATAGACATAAATACATTAAAATAGCCGGCTAGCTATAGTGAAATCACATCTTACAATTATATGGCCAAGGAAAATTGTTGATCATAGATCACCCTGGTGTACCTACTTGTGCTGACCTTTTCAGTGGTGTATAAATTGTCAATTAGTGCCATGAACTTATGATTACGCTTACAAGTTACAACTATTTACTAATGTGCAAGGAACCAAAAGAGATCATTGAGAACTCAAATCTGATAAAATAGAAAAGAGAAACATAAAATAGAAGATTTGAAGGGCTCCAAGAAGGGGGTATCATTTTTCATAAGGAAGCTAGTGAAATTTCCTTAGTTAAAGGTGTGAGAATGTGGATAGTCATTGACTGCCCTGATGATGTGATTTGTATGTCTTGGCTCTTAGTTTTCAAATTTTTACAGCAGTGTCTTCACAATCTGAAAAAGGAAAGGAATCCCTATAATCAAGTCATGTGGAGATGGCTTCACAAGTTGTCTTCATTAATTAAGCTTCCAAAGGCATCTCAAAATTTTGTTTGAAATATTCCTGTGAACTTGCATACTAGCAATAGCAACTAGCCTTTGGCAACCAGTTCTTCTCTAGGCCATGTAGTTATAATATGAGCAAGGTAAATGTAAAAGATTCACAGTCAAACATCAAAGGTAGGAGTGGAAACTGAAGGGTACTTATTCTTAAGTTAATTATTTACTCTCCACCAACTAGAGGAAAAGAATATACTACTTGTCAAAAGAACAACATAACAGTAAAACCCAGCTTGAAAACAAACCCAAAAGAAGATCTCCATATTCCAGAGAGAGCATACACTGATCATTAGACAGACAGAAAAAAATCCAAAGAAACCATCATCACAACAAATCCAAAGAAACGATCTTTGAATCCCAATGACTCTCTCTCACTGACATTGAAAAAAATATATATATACAAAAAAGAAACCCAAAAAAGAACAAGAAGAATCCATGAACATCAATATTTCATCCATTCAAATGCAGTGTTTTTCCACGGATTTCCGAAATTCCGGATTTCCACTAGAGATAAACAAAACGCTTTCAGGCCATCAAACCACCAATCACTTCTCAAACAACACGCATCAAAGAATCACAAGAAAATCCAAAGAAACCCCTAATCATGATCTAAAAAACCCTAAAAATCCGGAAGAACAAACACCATTTCTGATCGATGGAGGTACAGAGGGAGAGAGGGAGACAGAAAGATGGACATGGAGGTACCTGATTGAGATCTGAGGCGTTGCAGTCGAAGGTTGAGGAGATCTGGAGGCGTCGCTGTCGGAGATCTGGCGGCGAAACGAAGGCGTCGCGCTCGGAGATCGGGCGACGAAACAGAGGCGTTGTGATCGTCGTCCGGGGGGTCACCCAGTGGTGTCGCGGTCGAAGACTCACGGGTTCGTGGAGTTCGAGACGACTCTCTGGTGGGGGGCGAAGTCGCTGAAGTGGGGTTTTATATCCCCCCCACTTCAGTGACTTTAGTTTTAAAAATGGGGAAGTCACCCTCTATTAAAAATGGGAACTTACTGCAGTGGGGGAAGTGCTACTTCCCCCACTTATGGGCAAATGAACATAAAAAGTGGGTGAAGTCGGTCCACTTCACCCACTTCCCCCCCAGTTACGGGCAAATGAACGGGACCTTAGTATGGGTGGTTGGTCGAGCATGGAAGCTACAGGCCACTCCCTTAAAAGGGAAGTTTGGCTACGCTTATAGGCAAATTATTCGATCTAGAAGCTGTTGGCCACACCGACCTCGCACATAAGTCAATGATTAGTAGACTGTAAAATGGATTCACGGTTAGGAATGAAAAATTCAGTTTTATGGATAATACCGATGTAGGTGTTCAGCATGGTACGGGCGCTCAAGTTTTTACCCATCCATATTCGCAAGCCAATAAGTATCGCCTCGTATTCTTTTATAATATAGGGTCCTTCCCAACTGGTAGTCAGTTTCCTTGTCCAACTTTTGTTGCCCTGGAATTTGTTCACCCATAGGACTAAGTCACCTAGCTAGAAACTCACTTCTTTCACCCTCGAATTGTAGAAGCGTTTGACCTTTTGGCGGTATGTGGTCACTCTAATGTTGGCGCAATCCCTCTTTTCTTCTAAGAGGTCAAGTTCTACTCTGAGTCATTCCTCGTTGACAGTCGAGTCAAATGTCTGTGTTTGGGGTGTGGGCGTCCCTATTTCTACTGGGAGTACTACTTCGACACCAAAGGCAAGGGCGAAAGGAGTCTCTTCTGTTGGTATTCAACTAGTAGTTCGGTAGGCCCACAGAGCTTCGGGGATTTTTTCCACCCAACTAGAACCATTCCTCTGCACCTGAGTTTTGAGGCTATGGAGGAGTGTCATATTAGTCATCTCTATATGTCCATTTGCTTGGGGGGGTGTGAGTGAGGTAAGCCTTGACTCAATTCTGAGATCTACACAGAAACCTTTGAAGGCCGGATTGTCAAATTGTCGTCCATTATTGGTTATGAAGGCTATAGGGATTCCAAAGTGACAGATGACTGACTTCCATAAAAAACTCTTGCATGCCTTTTTTGTGATAGACGACAAAGGCTCGGCTTTTACCCATTTGGTGAAATAATCGATTGCGATAATCAGGAACTTCATTTGTCGGATGGCCACTAGGAAGGGGCCAAGTATATCTACTCCCCAGAGCACGAATGGTCTTGGGATCACAATAGGAGTGAGCTGAGCCACATGTCGTCATTGGACATTTGAGTGACATTAGCGCTTGCCACACTTCCGAACAAAACCCATAGCATCCTTTGCCAAGGTCAGCAAATAGTAGCCTTGTTGAAGAATCTTGTGGTTTAGAGCTTTTCCTCCGTGGTAATCCCCTACAATTCCTTCATGGCTTTCGCGAAGGACATTGAAAGCCTCGGATGGGTGTAGGCACAGCAAGAATGGTAGAGTGTAGGATCTTTTATAAAGCTCTCCATCTATAAGACTGTAAAGGGCTAACTTGCTTATAATTTGGCGGGCTTGCTTTGGGTTAGATGGAAGGGTGGCATCTCAAAGGATATTTAGGATTGAGTCGATCCAGCTAGGTTCATTCTCCACATCTAGCAGTTCCTCGTCTGGTCAGCATTCAATTGTTTTGTATGTCAGGTACTATGAGTTGATGGGTTATATGATGGTAGCATCCGATGAGGCGAGTTTTGGTAGGAAGTCGGCTTCTTGATTCTCGGTTCTGGAAACTTTGGTGATATGGAACTTTTGGAAGCTTAAGATGAGTATCCTTACTATAGAATTGTATTTCACCATGTTCTCTTCCCTTGCTTCAAACTCTTCGGTCAGATATCCAACTACCAGCTGTGAGTCAGTATTCACCTGTAGGTTCTATGCTCTGAGGCCTCGGGCCAATTCTAGACCAGTAATCATAGCCTCATACTCGGCCTCATTGTTAGTCTCCTTGAAGCCGAACTTTAGAACAATTGAGGTACTCCATCCTGAAGGTGAGCGTAAAATGAGTCCTGCTCCAAAACTCTCTCTCGTTGCAAAGCCATCTGTGCTAAGGATCCATTGGGAAAGGGAGGTATTCCCTATTTCTGCTAGTCCAACAGAGGGATAATCTCCATCGTCTATTACAGTTAGCTCGGTAATAAAATAAGCAAGGACTTGTACCCTGATAGTTGTTCAAGACTCATAACTAATGTCTTACTCTCTTAGTTCGATCACCTATCTGGTTAATCGGCCTAATGCTTCTAGTCGGTGAAGGATCTGTCTTAAGGTTTGATTGGTGAGTACCTTAATTTTATGAGCTTAGAAGTAAGGTCGGAGTTGTTGAGCCGAGATCACAAGAGCAAACGCCAATTTCTCCAACGGAAGATACCTTGACTCTATATCAGTGAGGACCTTACTTATGTAGTAGATGGGTTTCAGTATTCCATCCTTTTCTTTCAGAAGTACTAAGCTAACCACTGAATCTGTTACAGCTAGATAGATATAGAGTACTTCGATTTTGGGTTTGGCTAGTAAAGATGGCGATTGGAGGTATTCTTTCAATTGTGTGAGGGCTTTTTCACATTCTTCTGTCCACTCCATCTTCGGTGCTTTCCATAGGGCTCGGAAGAAAGGGAGATTCTTTTCCCCCAACTTTGATATGAATCGTTCGAGGCTAGCCAATTGCCCGTTGAGCCTTTGTATCTCCTTAATGCTTCTCGGAGACCTCATCTCTAAAATTGCTCTAACCTGCTCTGGATTAGCTTCTACACCCTGTTGGGTGAGCATAAAGTCAAGGAATTTTCCTGATCGGACACTGAATGCATATTTGTTTGTGTTAAGACTCATGCCATGAGCTCAGAGGGCCCTGAATGTTTCCTTAAGGGTGGCTGCATGATGTTTGGCTTTTTTTCACTTCACAAGGATGTCGTCTACATAGGCTTAGACATTCCTCCCTATTTGATCATTGAAAATTTTGTTTACTAGCCTTTGGAAAGTTGCGTCGGCATTTTTCATCCAGAAAGGCATAACTTTGTAGCAATATGTGCCTCTGCCCGTAATAAAGGAGGTCTTCTCCTTGTTCAACTTTGCCATTCGGACCTGGTTATACCCTGAGAATGCGTCCAAGAAGCTGAGCATCTCATAATCTGAGGTCGAGTTGACTAAATTATCTATCAAAGACAGAGGGTAGCAATCTTTAGGGCAAGCTTTATTCAAATCAGTAAAGTCTACATGCATTCTCTATTTTTCGGAGGATTTCTTTACAAGAACTAAATTAGACAACCATTTAGGATAGAATACTTCCCTAATGAAGCCTGTCTTAAGAAGTTTGTCAACTTCCTCCTCTGCTACCTTCAGTCGCTCGGGTGCGAAGCTCCTTCGCTTCTATACCACCGGATTGTACTCTGGGTCCACGTTGAGTCGATGCTCTATGATGTCTCATAGGACTCCGGGCATTTCTTCGACTAACCATGCGAATAGGTTCGAGTTGTCCTTCAGAAGTGTTATGAGTTCTGCCTGCTGTATAGGACTAAGCTCGGCTCCGATTTGTACTGTTCATTCAAGCTAACTTTCATTGAGGGATGCTGCCTTCAACTCTTCCAGCGGGGTAGGTCAGCGCATTTCTCCTATTTCATCATCTTCCTCTAGCGCTTTGACAGTCAGAGTTTCGGATATTTGGCTACATCCTTCTCCTTTGTTCCTGAGGAGGGTAGCATAGCACTACCAAGATTTGGGTTGGTCTCCCTTCAGTTCTCCACAGCCGTTCTCCGTTTGGAATTTTAGCATCATGTGAAAAGTTGACGGGACTGCTCCAAACATGTTGAGAGCTGGCGTTCTAAGATAGCGTTGTAACTTGAAGGGCAACACATACTTAGGAACTTAATGAAGACAACCGTTGTTCAGCAGAAGCTACCGAGGGTCAGAGGATGGGTTATTCCTTCTGGTTGGATTGGATTGTTATTAAATCCTACAAGTGGTGATTTCACTAGTTTCAGGTGTTCCGCGCCGAGTTTCATTTTCTCAAATGCTTCCCAGAAAATGATGTCCACCGAGCTTACGGTGTCGACCAACACTCGTCTCACTCCGAAATTCCTGATTTTTACAATAATGACGATGGCGTCGTTGTGCGAGTGGGAGACACCTCTAAGATCCTCGTCTGAGAAATTGATTAGCGGGGATGATAAAGACCTCTTCAGGGATGATGAGTCTTGGACGGATCCTACTATCCGAGCATAATTTTTCCTTGAGGCCGAACTCTCCCCTCCGCATCCCTGTCCTCTTGCTATATAGTGAATGACGGTATCGTCCTGAGGTATATGTTGCAGGGAGGAGAGGCCTTCATTTTGTACATCTTTCAGCAGGAACTGTCTGAGCTTTCCTCCTTGGATGAGGTCTTCGATGGCATCCTTCAAGTGGAAGCAGTCTTCAGTGGAATGTCCTCGTGCTTGATGGAAGTCACAAAATTTCTTGTTGTTCTACTTTGAGGAAGGGTTCCTTAGTGGCTCAAGCTATTTCAGGATCTTATGGTCCTGGATTTACAGCAGGATATTCTCTCGGGAGGTGTTAAGAGAGGTGAAATTATCATACCTTACCGCTTTTTGAGGCCCCCTCCGCTCTTGGGGTTGGAGATTCGGATCCTTCGGTCGGGGAAGGCTGTCCTAGTTTTGGTCAGCCTCCTTCTGAGGCCTCTCCCTCCTTGGCTCCTCTCTACGAGAATCTCTGTAACTACCTTGTTGGAGCTCTTCCGCCCGAATCTCCTTCTTACTTTGTCGAGATTCGTCTCTCTAGCCCGCTTTGATTTCTATGGATTTAATATATTAATCTGCTCGGGCGAGGAGCTCGGATAGATCTCCTGGAATTCTTGGTGTGAGATCATCGCGAAAGGGGCAGTCTCGAAGTCCTTCTATCACCACTGCTACGGTCACTGCTAAGTCGAGCTTGACGATCCCAATCATCTCTACATTGAAGAGACGAAGATAGTGGCGCAAGCTCTCACCTTCTTGTTACTTGCACCTTATCAGAATTATAGTGTTTTTTCTTCATTCTTCTTCTGCTAATGAAAGGGCAAAAGAAAAGGTTGGTCAATTGTTGAAAACAGGCAATGGTCCCGAGTGGAAGACTCTTGAACCATTTGTGAGCTATCCCAGTGAGGGTCATGGGGAAGCCTCTATACATGACGACTTCCGTGGTTCCATTGGTTAGCATTGCCATGTTGTAGGTTTTGACATGCTCAAAGGGGTCTATGGAAACATCATAATGCGGGATCTCTGGGGGGAGACACTCTTTCTGAAAGGGAGTCTTCCAAATCTCCCAGATGAATGGAGACAGTAGCTATGGCACCTGCCACATAACCCACTCTCTATCAGCTAAGTGTAGTCGGCGAGGGGCCTTGCGAGGAGAGAGGTATCATTGCCTGGGTTGGGGTGATTCAGAACTGCTGGATTGTAAAACCCACCCCTCAACTCAGGTAGATGTCATACCAGCCAGGCCAGGAATGGACCCAACCCTACAGCTGTTCAACTGAAAATCTTGAACATGATAATGATACATAAAACAAACAACCTCTAAATCAACAAGTCTAAAGTAAGCATTCAAAATCTAAAATATATACACATAGTATCTAACATACACTGCCCCTGATGCAGGGTACAAAATAAAACTCTCTTACCCACTAAAAGTAGTCAGAGCCAACTATGGAGAACTCACTCCTGTTTATATGCGCCAAATATTTCATTGAGTAACAACCACTAATACATGAAACTGAATTATATACTGTACTGAAGAATATAAGAAATCTCAAAGATATGCTAATAATATGAATTATCTTCAATTCATTTAGCATGCCAAGCATGATAAATAAAATCAGGATAAATCCAAACATAGTCAATCATACTGTCTAATCATGAAGGCAACATAAGTGATAAATGAACATATCCTTGGTGAATCAATCAATATTGTGGCCTCCCGGTCGGAGTAAACTCGACGACCGAGGGCTATATCTCTAACTAGGTCTCATATCGATCTCGTATGCACCGCTACTTCAATACTCGAGAATCATACCAGGATAAATAAATAAGTTAACTGGGCCCTAGCCTCACGATATGGGTGCACAATTGTGGGCTAAACTGTATGTATACCGAGCACCCTAAGGGTGTGAGGAGGGGGTTTTATTTTAAAAACGGAATGTTTGAAAACAGATAGTTGGGGACTAAAAATCAGAGTACTAAAAATCCTTCATCCCTACTCGGTGCATATGAATCGATATTCTCCTCTATTCTCCAGTCTTGTTATTGTACTTATCTCATTTTTCACATATATTTGGCATTCATAGTACATAACAGAACAACAAAATCGCTAGTAATATAATGCATATAAATTAGGGACAAAGCACAAATCTCATGATCAAAACTCGTACTAAATTATGTGAATAAAATCGGCAATAAAATCCCATTATAGTAATATTAAATACTGTGGTTGTCACTCACCTGATGTCCTGTGTTACTCAAGTTTGACTCGATCCTCCCACGTTTTCCTTCACTTGTTTCCCTCGTCCGATATAAAATATAAAGAATATATTTACCACCACTGTATTTATTTTTAACATAAATATAGCTATACTTAAACTTTCTTAAGCTTATTTACATATAAGCTTAAATGTTTAAGATGAGTTTTATAACTTTTTTATAACTTCTTAAGTGTGAACCCAACTTTCCTAATTAGGCTTTGATCCATTCTACTACAAATCTCAACAATTATAATCTCTTATTTACTAATCATTGAATACTTGAAATAAAGATAGGATGACTGCACTCTAATAGATTTCATGCATACAGACGCTATTCATAACGCATATACCCTATTCTCATCAATGCACTCATGCATGGCTTTAACTTATCAACCCCTTTTTAATGTTCTCGTAACTCTATAAATTCATATATTTATATATACAAAACAACTATCTTCTGTATCTCTATTCTCAAATTATCTCACTTCTGTGTTAACAACTGAAGGTGCTCTCGACTCAATCCCCACTCTCGACCATTGAGCTTCCTCGTGTGACGAACGATCTCTCAATCAGCCTGCGGGCTGATAGTTTCAGTTAAGGCTCTCTACCCAGCGAGCGGGGGTGGGTGGGTCTAAAGATATGGCCTCACTGAGGGGGTCTACCTCAGGTGTTAAAAATATCACAGGCATACCCTCTTCACAAGCGATGGTCCCCACAAAGGCAAAGCAAGCACTGACCCAAACCCCGAACAAGTTATACATGTGCGTGGTCGCAAATAGGAGCTAATGCGATGAAATCCTGACGGTCATCTTCCCCAACCCGGTGTTTGAGAGGTTGAAAGCAACCATCACTGACTCAATCACCATTGATCTAAAGCTTCTTAGTCGCGCCAACGAATCTATGTGAGGTACGTTATACGGGAAATTCCATAGAAAATCCCCCTCCCTCGCTAGCACTAGAGACCTCTCAAGACTTTGGAGTAGTCTCGGGAACTTTTTAATAGCGGATATGCCCAATGGTTTTTTCATTGTCAGCTGCCCGTCGGAATCCATGGCACAACGATTGCTCACTGATTGCCCTTGGACAGTTAATAGGATGGTGTTTTACCTCATTCAATTTGGGAACAATTCCAACCGACATTTGAATCATTCACCACAACTACAGTATAAGCACAACTCCACCACCTGGCATATGAATACTATTCCTCAAAGATGCTGGTGAGGGTGGTCGCCTACTTTGGTCGTTTGGTCAAAATTGACCATACTACGCTCCAGAAGGGCCACACACGATTCGCTCGAGTTTGCATCAAACTAGATCTCGAACAATCATTGAAAAGGGCAGTCTGGATACCCACTCCCTAGAAAACAGTACTAGTCCCTATAGTGTATGAAAAACCCCCTGTCTTCTGCTACCGGTGTGGGATGGTAGGCCACGATGACGATTCCTGCGCAGTCGCACCTTCTGGCGGTAAGTCAGTTCCCATCGGAACCGAGCTGTTGCAGCCTAGCCAAGAGGGGAACACTGCAATGCCTGTGTATGCCGTAGCTCCTAACATTACCACAAAGGCGCAGCCAAGGCAGGAGTCCGGTGAGGTGAACCATTCCCCACCGGAAGAGAATGACCGAGGTTTTGGACCTTGGATAAAGGCGTCCAGGAGGGTTTCGAGGGCACGGAGGAGGTAAAGGCTGTGACTGTGGCTCTAATGGCTCTGGACGCTGCATTGACCGCTCTCCGGCAGGGTCATAGACCATAGTAGAGGATCACGTGTCGGTTCGGCGCTCGGAAACAACAGATGAAGAACAACACATGCTTGCCCAACCAAACCATGTATCGTTGGATAATCGCTATATATCACCCCACAAAACTGATCCAACGGTCAAAGGAAGTCAAATGGATACTTTAGTCCGTCGGCGACCCGTTGGTCGCTCCATTCGAGGAGGCCATACACATGGAAACGAAGACAACCATATGCTGACCTTTTTCAACAACAGAGGTTCTAGAGAGCGCAATGTTGAAGGATCCAAAGGTCTAAGTACATGCTCTCGCTCGAATCATCGACTCGACCAAGGCCACGTGGATGAACCAAATGCTCGGGGATCAAGAGTACAACAGCAAATTGAAGCGTTATGAAGATGATCCCATCCAAGATATATCACCAGATGATAAAGGGGAGACATGTGGGGACCAATTGTTGATTTCCTCGCTAGATGATGATGATGATCGAAGGCAGAGATCAAAACCCCCAAATCTCATCAACAAAGGTTAAGAGATAACATTAACCCCCCCTCCCCTTCCCCTCTTCATCGTCACATGTTAAGCTTGTGAATAGGTTGTCCCAAGCCATAGCTGAGGAAAAGCCGGTGATATCAATGAAAAGTGATTTGATAGAAGAAGATGAGCCACCAGACAGGAGAAGGCAACTAGAAGAAGAAGTTTTGAAAGATTCTATGGTTGAAGCCGAAGCAAGCTCAATGGAGAAAAGCCTCACTATGAGGGAAGGACGAACCAAGTCGAGGACACAAAAACCCATCTGTAATTGTTTCCCCATGTGATTGATCCTAATGAACTACAGAGGGGTTTCGAGAAAGGGCACTATAAGTTGAATTCAAACCTTTATTAAAACATAGAATTTAAATTTGCTCTGTCTTTTAGAAAATCATGTGGACAAAACTTGAATCCGAAGATTCTGCTATAGATTCAGGAGAAACTGGGAATGGGCAGTTGTTCCAACCCTGGGATTATCAAGTGGAATAATAATCCTATGGAAGAAGGGTGAGCTTTATATTACTCCGATCTGCAACGTCAAGTACATGATACATCGATCTTGTCATCTCCGGAGAATCAAGTAAGCCATGGATCATGTCGGTGGTATACAACAGTCAAATTACAGAGAATCAAAGGAGGACATGGAAGGAGCTTAACAAAATTGATGTTATTAATGACCCATGGCTGGTTCTGGGGATTTTAATGTGGTTAGATCCCCACAGGAACGAATGAGAGGACAAGTAAATTGGAGGTCTAGTATGAAATCTCAACTCTTCAACTCATTTATTTCCCGCAATAACCGTGTTGAGCTTATATTCTCGGGGCCTTTATTTACCTGGTGTAACAACCAGGCTTGGTGTTCTAGGATTTGGGCTCGTTTAGATAGAATTCTTGTTAATCATGATTGTCTAGATGAGACTCTGTCCTATCAAGTCACCAACCTAACCAAATGCCAATCTGATTATTCCGCCGTTTTGCTTCAAACTAGGGACTAGCACCCGATTAGGAAGAAACCTTTTCGATTCGATAACAATTAGATACATATGACTGAATGCCATGACAATATTGAGAATATATGGAACTCTTGTACATCCGGGAACCCTATGCATGATATCAGCCATAGATTGCCCAACATCAAGAAAGATCTTAGTAAAAAATGCAAAGTTTTCTCACAAAAACTTGAAAAAGATATTATAAGGATTGATGAAGAAATTAGAGTCCTAGAATCCAGGGAGTATAATCAATCTAGAGGGCAACAAAATTGTACTAGTATTAGACCTCTATATAAAAAACACCAAGCCCGACAAAGATAGAACACCAACTACTAGGCACAAAAATCTAGAATACAATAGCTGCAAAATGGAGATTGTAACTCCAAATTCTTCTACCAAATGACCAAGAACCATAGGCATAACAATAAAATCCTCCAATTAAAAGACAATGTAGAAAATTTACTGACCAACCCTGGCAAAATTGAAGACCATTTCATAGCACACTACACTGAGCTGTGGAAAAATGAGTCCACATTTACTTCTGAACAGATTATTCATAGCTTGTCAGATGATCTCCCATTTATTACCAATGAACACAGGAATATCTTAACTAGACTTGTTACTAATTATGAAGTTTTCCAGACTATGAAGGCACTACCTAGTGGTAAAGTGCCACGTCCAAATGGATTAAATAGTGAGTTCCTGAAAGCTTTTTGGCCCCAAATTGGAAGATCTTTCACCAAAGCAATTTTACACTTTTTGAGCATAGTTCCCTCCCTCACAATTGGAACCAGACTCATATCTGCCTGTTCCCTAAGAAAGATAATCCTATAGAGTTTATACGGAGAGAGCAGTCTACTTTTGTGGCTGGCAAGAGTAGATTTGACACTATCCTTCTCGCCCAAGAGTTGGCCCACTCCTTAAAGCATGACACCCAAAACCATCCTATGATACTTCTTAAATTAGACATGGAAAAAGCCTATGACATAATTAGTTGTTGTCACTGTTGTCTTAACCAAAATGTCTTTCCAAACTAAGTGGATAAATTGGGTAAAGAGTTGTATTCAAACAACATCCATGGCTTTCCTCATCAATGGAAGCTCTGGTAGATGGTTTAAATCTAATGATGGTCTTAGACAAGGTGACCCCCTGTCTTCTTACCTGCTCATCCTAGTATCGCTAATCCTCACAAACATTCTAAACAATGCTGAAGCCCTACAGTTAGTCAATGGAGTCAATATCAATGAAAACACATATGTCAACCACATATTGTATGCTGATGACCTGTTGATCTATAGGAGAGCCTCTAGACAAAATGCCAAGTCTATCAAATGTGCATGGATCTTTACAAATCAATTACAGGTCAAAGACCTAATATGTCCAAGTTTGACATCTTCTTCCCATCTTGGATTAATAGTAGAATCAAGTAATCAATTGTTGGTATCCTAGAGTTCAAACAAGGTGTATTCCCATTTAAATATCTTGGCTATTGGATCTCCCTATTTAGGATCTCAATTGACTTCTTCAAAGCCTTAGTTACCAAAGTAGAGGGTAAACTTGCTCACTAGATATCTATGTACCTCACCATGGAAGAAAAAATGACTTTGGTCAATGTCACTTTAATATCTATACCTCTGTTTGGCTTGAGCTCCTATGCTATTCCTGATTCCATTCTTGACAGTATCACATGAATATTTAGGAAATTCATTTAGTCAAATTCCAGCAGTGGCAATGGCGTCCATTTAATTGGTTAGAGCATGGTCACCAGCCCTAAGCCTGAGGTTAGTCCGCATGTCAAAGACCTAAAGTTAATGAAGAGGGCACTGTTACCTTAACATGTGCTTGAAATTTTAAATCAAAGTGATAAAACATGGACCAAGCTAATGATTACTAAGTATTGAAACATGAATTTATGGCAAAACAATAAACAGTCAAAGATTTCCTTGACTTATAAAGGGTTGCTTGCTACTGCCAAGGACATCAAGGTAATATCAATCAGCTTGATGCCATTACTAACAACTCCCTGTGGTTTGATCCTTGGTTGTTTGCTGTCTCCACAAGCCAAATACCTACTTTCATTAACATGCAATTAGATTTAACAACTATGCAGGTGGGTGATTTATTAATTGAATCCCAATAGAATATAGAATTTCAGAATTCCTTATTTCCCCATAGTATGGTAAACTTTATCATGACAAAACAGATCAACACTCAATGCTTGAATAACAGGTGGAGGTAGACGTATAATACCAATAGCAAATCTTTCACTGCTGCTATCTATGATGAATATAGAGTGAAAGATCAATCTAGTCAATGGCCTGGTTGGAAAATGTTGTGGAGACTCAATGTGGTACCTAAGATCACCATTTTCTTGTGGAAGTTATTCTATGGGAGGCTCCCAACAAATTTGCTTTTACATAATATTGGGATAGGGCCTGCCTTCCTCTGCCCATATGTAACAATTTACCAGAAACTAACTATTACTTATTTTAGTAGTGATCTTTTGCAAACTAGGTTTGTTATAATTTCAAGTTTGAGGGTTTCTTCAGACATTGGAGACTCTCCACTGATGATCTCTCTCAAGGCAAATGGCTAGTGGAGAAAAAACTTTGCAACCAAAGATTTTTTGGAAAAGAGGTTGAGATCATTACCACTGCCTTGTGGCTTAATTGGAAAGCAATATGTAACCAAGTGTTCAAGGACTTGAGAGCTGACAATGAAAGTGTTGCTCACCACACTATATCCCTGGTCTAGGAGCAACAACAGAGGCTGAGAACAATCAAAAAGTTAAGGGACCAAGCTATGACGAAGTGGGACTTGATCAAACTCAGCCACCATATTTTTGTCGATGTTGCATGGAAAGATAAGTAGGTAGGTGCAGAAATTGGAATCATAATCATTTCTAATACTGGTATATTTATTAATGCAGTTGCAAAACAATGCAAGGCTCAGTCTATGCATGAAAGTGAGTTGATAGCTGTGAAGGAAGGGCTGAAATTGCTGCTATTGGAATAGATTAAAAGCTGTACATGTGGCAGTAAAAGATGAAGGCAAGGATTTGGTCAAATCAGTTATTTATTTTATAGGTTAGTGGTTAGTTTATCTAGAACGTGTCTATGTGGTTTGTATTTAAGTTGTATTAGTTTTCCATGTTATGTTTTGTTTTGTATCTTCTTCTAGTGAATGAAGTCATCTGTTATTACTCTTTGCCTTCTTTGAAATCATACTTGAGTGTTATCTTTCTCCTTTAATTCCGTCAATCTGGTATCAGAGTTGAGTGAAAATAGCTATAAATTCCATGGCTTCCACCCACAATGCAGTGAGTATATCTCGGCCAAGCTTGTCGATCTTCAATGGTGATAATTACGAGTTTTGGAGCATCAAAATGAAGACATTATTCAAGTCTCAGGACTTATGGGACTTGGTGGAGAATGGCTTTTCGGAATCTGATGAGGAGCACCAGTTGAGAGAGAATAAGAAGCGGGATTCGGAGGCGGCGTTTTTTCTTCAACAAGCAGTACACGAGATAGTGTTTCCTCCCATTGCAGTGGCAACCACGTCCAAGCAGGCATGAATGATCCTTCGTACGGATTTTCAGGGGTCTTTGAAAGTCATTCTTATGAAACTTAAGACGTTACGGCATGAAATTGAAGTTTTGCAAATGAAAAACAATGGATCAGTTCAAGATTTTATGTCCAACGTGATGGCTATTGATAAAGAAATGAAGACTTATGGTGATCCTATTTTCAATCATACCGTAGTAGTGAAGGTGTTGCGGAGCTTAACAACTAAGTTTGATCATGTTGTGGTCACGATCGAAGAGTCAAAGGATCTGAACACCTTATCTATTGATGAGTTGAGCAGCTCTTTCCAGGCTCACGAGTCAAAGATTAATAGGTCTATTGAAAAATCTAAAGACAAGGCATTTCGAGTCAAAGGAGAACATTCTTATACAAAGGATGTTGACAAGCATCCTGGCAGAGGACGAGGTAGAGGTGTATTCAGAGGAAGGATGCGTGATAGCTCTCGAATTAGAGCTATCATATTAGTATTTGTTTGGGAATTTAGAGTAAAAAATGAGAGTTTTTAATCGAATTTATTGTATCTTTACTCTAAAACTTAGTATCTGCTTGTATGAATGACCTGATATGCATTTTATGATATTTTACACCTGTTTATGAAGATAAATACTAAAGTGAATGAGATTTGTTGCAACAGGTTTAACTGAGCATATCAAGGTTCAACATCGCGATGTCTTGGTTGTGGCATCGCGATGTCCTGATGCACCTGCACGCGAAAATTCAAGGCTTATCAGATCGTGATGTTCTCTGGGACCATCGCGATCTCACATCGCGATGTCATGAATATCCCATCGCGATGTGTCAGCAAGCTGGGCACGTTTGGAAGCTCAAATATCAGATCGCGATGTTATAGGAAACATCGCGATGCCCACATAACGATGTCGAGATTGCAACATCGCGATGTCGACTGCTGAACTACAAAAGAGGAGTAAAGGCTAGGGTTGGAAGCATCTTAGTTGGGGGGTGGCTGAAAAGCGGAGCTAAGGTCCAGAAGGCGATTTCCATCCCCTTGGAGCTGGAAAGCGATCATTTATGAGGGGGATCTTCATTCCTTTGTTCTAAATGCTTTTAGATTTATCTATGGTGCATATGGATGTTTATTTAATAGCTTTCATTGTTGTTATTGTCTCTATGACAATAGGAGCTTAAACCCTTCATCTAGGGTTGTATGCGATGCTATGATTTGATATTAACTATCGTTGGATTGCTTTTACTTCATTGTATGGGCGTGCCTTTGAATCTATTCTTTGTATCCCTCAATTGTTGAAAGACATTGAGTATTCTCAACTCCAAGTCCTATGAGACATCTATACTTGTGAGTAAAATAGAGGAATTGGGTGGACGGCGTGACACCGTTGTGACCTATCACTGAGACATCAGGGTAGACACTTCCTCGGTAGTGATTAGTTGTTGTCCTATAATGTATCAATCGTACCATAGACATATGGACATCGGTGCGTGATCCTTAGACATAAGGTCTTGTATGATGCACCCGGAGTGCACAGAAGCACATATCTAATCACACATGCACCCACTTCTATCTTCAATGACGTATAGCAATCCTTAGAGAAAAATCCTCTACAAATCTAGTATCCTCTACAACCCTAGGTCTTCCTTCTGAAAAGCTACCCCTTTTAGATCTTCTGGTTACACTCTAACTCACATTCAACACAAGTTTACTCAAAACACACAATTTACATCAACACTCATAATACATTGATTTATCTAGTTTCTCGTTCACTTCTTCTAGTATAAGAATTCTTCACCGTTCCCTTGGGATTTCGACGCGGTACTCACCGGTTATTACTTGCTGCCACATACGCTTGCGTGCGGAGGCTTGAGTGCTTGCACTTGAGTCTTTTGGTAAACAAGTTTTTGGCGCTGTTGCCGGGGAGCGGAGCGAATTTCTTTTAGCTTGGCTTCGACCAAGTTGTGCTTTGTAAGTAATAGAATATTTGTGAATTATGAATTAAAGTTTTTGTGTGTGTGGCTCTTGCATATAGGTATTTAAGAAGTGCAAAGGATTCCAACTAAGATCATTTAGGATGACGATCTTGAGTACAGTAATTGAAGACACTGAGCACACTGACATTGACCCTGACATGATTAATATGATCTGGGAAACACTACAGTTCGAAGGACAACCTTATGAGAACCCCTATCAACACATAGATTCATTCTTGGGGCTAAGTGACGTTTGTAATCAAGGAAGGGAACTTTCATGCAGAACAAGAGCAAGATTGTTTCCGTTTTCACTGAAAGGAGGCATAAAATTTGGTATAGATGCGTTGGTAGTCGATTAGTGACAACCACTTGGGGAAATGATGCGGAAGTCGATTACAGGAAATATTTTCCGTTGCATAAGATTGTTTCTTTCAGAGCAGACATCATTTCTTTTACACAAACTTCATCAGAAACCATTAGCGAAGCATGGAGAAGGTTCAGAAGGGTTCTTAGAAATTGTCCAGGACATGGGTTCGGGTGTTGGGTGCAACTCCAACATTTTTATCATGGGTTAAGAATTGAGTCTAAAGAGTTCATAGACATGGCTGCTAGAGGGGCATTCTTAGAAAGGTCTGTGCAAGAAGCACTTCTGTTATCCAGTGACATTGAACTAAATGAGCAGTGGCACTTTGATGCAGTGGAGCAGGATAAAAGTCAGTTCAGGAGATGAGGCAGATAGACCAGCAGAGTAGGAAATTGTCAAGACAGTGAACACACTGGAGAAAAAGTTAGACAGTATGATGGTTGTTGCACTATAAGGGCAAGATAATCAAGAAGGAACCGTTAAGTGCCAGAGTAATACCGAACCTCAGCAATTACAGGGAAGGCCAGTGCATGCAGAAGGAGGGATAATTCCATATTTCCGTGGTGAATGGGCATTCCACAGGGACAGCGCTGAAAACAGTGTATCCGTGGCAAAGTTGGAATGGGACGGTGATGTAGAAGAGGACCAGGATGTAACTGAATCTTCTTGCAGTTATGAGGTAATTGTGAAATCAATTGAAGCTCTCGGATCAGAAGATAACCCCCGGTCTGCAGTCATTCCATCTTGGGAAACACCTCCCCAGCTGGAATTGAAGCCCCTAACTGAACATTTGAAATACTCTTTTCTGGGAGAATATATGTCATTGCCCGTCATTATCTCTAGCACACTACCAGTGGAAAAGGAACAACAGCTCATCAAGGTGCTAAAACGCCACAAAAGAGCGTCGGGATGGTCCCTCAATGACATAAAAGGCATTAGTCCGTCTTTATGCATGCATAAGATACTTTTGGAAGACGGGGCAAAACCCTCAGTTGAACATCAGAGGAGATTAAACCCAGTTATGAAAGAGGTGGTAAAGAAGGAGATTGTGAAATGGTTAGATGCAGGAATTATATACCCTATCTCTGATAGTGCATGGGTCAGTCCCGTTCAATGTGTACCTAAGAAGGGAGGCATCACAGTTGTCACTACTGCAGAAAATGAAAGCATAACCACAAGGACAATTACAGGGTGGAGGATCTGTATGGATTACAGGAAACTGAACAAAGCCACAAGGAAGGATCATTTCCCACTACCATTCATTGATCAAATGCTGGATAGATTGGCGGGGCAAGAATACTATTGCTTTTTAGATGGGTATTCTGGATACAATCAAATAGCAATTGCTCCCGAGGATCAAGAGAAGACTACTTTCACATGCCCCTATGGAACATTTGCATTTAGAAGAATGCCCTTTGGATTTTGTAACGCTCCTGCAACTTTTTGGAGGTGCATGATGGCCATTTTCTCAAACATGATTGAAAAAAGTATGGAAGTATTCATGGATGATTTCTCCGTCTTTAGTGAGTCATATGATCAATGCTTGGCAAATTTGGAGAAGACCCTAACTCGATGTGAAGAAACCAACTTAGTACTGAACTGGGAAAAGTGTCATTTCATGGTGAAAGAAGGAATTGTCTTAGGCCATAAAATATCTCAGGCAGGTATTGAAGTAGATCAAGCAAAGGTTGAGGTGATTGATAAACTACCCCCACCCACCTCCGTTAAAGGGATTAGAAGCTTCCTTGGACACGCGGGTTTCTATCGGCGGTTCATAAAGGATTTCTCCTTAATCACCAAACCATTGAGCAGGCTTCTGGAGCTAGATGTCCCCTTCAACTTTGACGACAAGTGTTTAAGGGCATTCGAGGAAATCAAGCAAAGGCTCACGTCCGCCCCCATCATCATAAACCCAGATTGGGCTCTTCCTTTTGAACTAATATGTGATGCTAGTGATGTAGCCGTGGGGGCGGTATTGGGACAAAGACATCTTGGGGTATTCCACTCTATTTACTATGCGAGCAAGGCATTGAATTATGCTCAAGCCAATTACACCACTACTGAAAAGGAATTGCTAGCAGTAGTTTTTGCATTTGATAAGTTCAGAGCTTACTTGATAGGAACAAAAGTCATAGTGCACACATATCACTCTGCCATTAGATATTTGATGGCAAAGAAAGACACAAAGGCCAGATTGATGCGTTGGGTGCTGCTCTTACAAGAGTTTGATGTGGAGGTAAGAGATCGGAAGGGGACAGAAAATCAGGTAGCCGACCACTTATCACGGCTGGAAAGAAACGACCATTGCTCCAACCCCTTGATCATTAAGGAAGTTTTCCCAGATGAACAATTGATGACAGTGAAGACGAATCAGCTCCCATGGTATGCGGATGTGGCTAATTATCTTGTTACCAACCTGGTCCCTGAAGGTCTCTCCTATCACCAACGCAAGAAGTTCATGCATGAAGTCAAGCGGTATGTTTGGGATGAACCATATGTATTTCGAGTTGGAGCTGATCAATTAATTCGGCGATGTGTGCCGAAAGAAGAACAAAAGGGTATCCTAGAACAATATCACTCATCACCCTACGGAGGACATTATGCAGGAGATAAAACAGCAGCAAAAATTTTGCAAGCCGGATTCTAATGGCCTACACTATTCAAGGATGCACACCACTTTGCCACTAGTTGTGATCGATGCCAGCGTACTGGTAGCATTTCTGGTAGGCATGAAATGCCTTTGAAGAACATTCTAGAAGTGGAAGTCTTTGATGTGTGGGGGCCCTTTGTGTCATCCTTGAAGAACACATACATTTTGGTGGCAGTGGACTATGTCTCCAAGTGGGTGGAGGCCATTGCAGTTCCATCTAGTGATTCACAAACAGTTCTCAAGTTTCTCAAGAAGAACATATTCACTCGATTTGGCACACCTCGAGCTATCATTAGTGATGGCGGATCTCATTTTTGCAACAAAAGCTTCAACAAGCTCTTAGAAAAGTACGGGGTTTCCCACAAGGTCACTTCGCCGTATCATCCTCAAGCCAATGGTCAAGCAGAAGTATCAAACCGGGAGATAAAGAAGATTCTAGAGAAAATGGTATGCCCTTCTATGAAAGATTGGTCCTTAAGACTAGATGATGCATTATGGGCATATCAGACAGCATTCAAGACACATCTCGGTTTATCACCCTACCAGTTGGTCTTTGGTAAAGCATGTCACTTACCAGTGGAGCTAGAGTATAAGGCATATTGGGCAATAAAGCAGTTGAATTTGGACCCACAGTGCGACGAAGAACGGAGATTGTTACAATTGAATGAACTGGATGAATTTCGGCTTCAAGCTTATGAGAACGCCAAACTCCACAAAGAAAAGGTCAAAAAGTGGCATGACCGGCGCATCCTTCATCGTGAATTCACTCCAGGGCAAACTGTATTGTTGTTCAATTCGAGATTGAAACTCTTTCCCGGAAAGCTGAAATCCAGATGGTCCGGACCGTTTCGGGTATCCAAAGTCTTTCATAACGGTGCTTTAGAGCTGGAGGATATGACTACCTCACAAACCTTTGTTGTCAACGAAAACGAGTTAAACCTTATGTTGGGCATCAAGGGGAGCGAGATAAGACGGTAATGGAACTTCACTCGCCGCCGCCGGCACCGAGCTAGATGTCAACATTTCATCAATCAGGTAAATAAAAAAATAAAATAAAATAAAAAACAAGAGATAGAGAGAGAAATTTCGACATCGTGATGTATCAATCGCAACATCGCGATGTGCCTGTTGCGATGTTTCAACAACATCGCGATAATAATAAAAATAATAAGAACAATAACATCGCGATGTCCCAAACCCTACATCGCGATGTCGAACACGAAACTAGGGTAAAAACTGGCCGCCGCCAGTAATAAAAAAAAAAGGGTTAAAGCCATTTTTGGTCCCTAGAAACAGGTGTAATGTTCATTTCTATCCTAAATTTGAAAATTTGTTCAATACGGTCCCTGTGTATAGCGTATTCTGTCACTTTTGGTCCCTAATCTTGACTTACTTGGCTGATGTGGAAGCTGATATGATATCTGAATGAAATCACTGGGGTATTTATTCATTTTTATTATCTGGTGGTAGGTATTTTGATGACATGGCAGGCCAACTAGACTGCTGACATGGCATGCAGGTGCCACATCAGCACCTCTGGGCTTCCCCAACTGACGTGGCGTGCTGACGTGGCATTATTTAATTTTTTAATTTTTTTAAATTTTCTATTTTTTATTTTTTTATTATTTATTATTATTATTATTATTATTTTATTTTTATTTGCTACTACTGCTTGGTTTCTCTCTGTAAATAACATTCCAATGTATAGTGAGAAATAAAATTTTATAAAATTCAAGCAAAGCAAGATGTAGCATTATCAGAATTTGGGAACCTATTAATACCAAAACTTAAATGTCAGGAAGAAAAAAAACATAAATACATGGAAAAAGACAAAAATGCCAGCCTACATAACACTCAAAAAAGGATTTTTTTTGCTTCTAAAATCCAGTCAAAGCAAGCAGTTATACATCTCACATAGCTGTTAAATTCAGCAGTTATACTTCTCACTCTACATTACAACCAAGCAGTTAAACAAGACAGATAGCTGCGTTGTCAAATATCAATACATATAACGAGCAGACCATAATTAATATTTTAAACACTATTTATTAAATCCAATATCTACTTGTTTCCAATGTGACTTTCTTGTGTTGGCAGAACTGAAGAAGTGGCCTTTCTTTTGCTCAGATTGCTTGTTCCATCACTCTAGATATATAAAATGGGAATAGTTAGGGTGAGATATAAGATTAAATGGAGATGATAATATTGGGAAGGGTAGTACCTGAATAGTTCGTTGTCGTTTTGTTGAGCTTCCAGCTACCTTTGTTGCAGTATGAATCTGTACAAGCATAACAAAGCGGAAGAGTACAAAATTCAAATGAAATGAGTTTAGCAAACCAGGTAGGAATAAAATGTTGTACATTTTAGCAAATCAAGTAGGAATAGGGTTCCATTAATCAGAAATTAAAAAATAGCAAAAGCAAGGAATCTCATAGGAAATATTTCGCTCAGATTAGAAAGAAGGAGAAGTATCATTTTGCCACTTCACCCTTTGAAGTAAAATCACAAGAAAAATTAGAAGTTTGGAAACAATGAAACCAAATTTTGGAATCTATTGAGTGTGTCACCAAAATCATTAAAACAACAGAGGACCTGAAAATCATCATTAACAAATGGCCCTACTATACTTCAGAATCCCTATTTAATTGAGACTATATTATTTGATGATTGATCCAAGCTTGTGTTAGGTGGAGAAATTAACCTCATAACAACAAGCTAAACAGATGAGCTGGAAAATAATTAAAACAACAATATTCAGTAAACCTCATTCTGATGAAAATCATTAAAACAACAGACCTGAAAATCATTAACAAATGGCCCTGCTATACTATTTCATAAATAAGGAAAATTCTTGTTAATACATTTAATTGAACTTACATGTGATGTGCCCATGCCACTAGCTGAAAGCAGGATTTTAGTCCTTCTGGTTTGGACTCCTATAGTATGGTTGACCTTCTCAAAGACCTTGGTTAATGGGCCTAGTATGATCTAGTTTTCTCATACTCTTCGCAGTAGTAGCATCCTGAAAATGCAATTACTTTAACAGATATGATCACAAACTTCAACTAAACTTGCTTTCATTTACCTTTTCCTTCTCCTTTACCATGGTGGGTTCACTGCCAATAGGGGTTTCTACAGCAGCAACAACCTGAAAATTGTAACAAGGGTTTAGGGTTTTAATCATAACCTTCGGCTGAACGTAGTCAATTCAAAGAACCCTAAATTAGTATTCATATGAAATTTTTATTCTTTACCTTTTCCTTCTTTTTTTCCTTGGAGATAGGTTCGGTTTGGGCTTGTTTTCCTTTGCCCTTGGTAGTAGCAGGAACCTGAAAAACTTTGTCAGTTCAGCAACCCTAAATAATTATCCATATGAAATTTTTTTCTTTACCTTTTCTTTCTTTTTTTCCTTGGAGATAGGTTCAGTTTGGGCATGTTTTCCTTTGCCCTTGGCAGTAACAGAAACCTGAAAAGTTTAGTCAGTTCAACAACCCTAAATAATTATTCATATGAAATTTTTTTTCTTTACCTTTTCCTTCTTTTTTTCCTTGGAGATAGGTTCAGTTTGGGCTTGTTTTCCTTTGCCCTTGGCAGTAACAGAAACCTGAAAAGTTTAGTCAGTTCAACAACCCTAAATAAAAAATTCATATGAAGTTGTTACCCATCACCTTTGCAGGGCACTTCCTCGAATTGTGACCCCTCCCCACGTAGATTGCAGGTCTTCTTTCGTCCCTTTGTCAATTTTTCCCATCTTTTGACTCCCACGTTTCCTTCTTAGAAGCTTCTTGGGTCTCCCTGGCATAGCCCTAGTCATGGGTGGTTGTATTGGGTCCCTGCCTGTTTTCGGCCATAAGCTCTTACCATTAACCGGCTGAAGTGCATAACCATACGATCGATCAAACATGGCCTTCTTATACCAGACAGACACATAATCTTCAATATTCTCCTTGCGGAATGTTATTGCACACACTGCATGTGGACATGGGATCCCTGTCAGATCCCACTGTCTCACAGTGCGATGTGATCTTCAATATTTACCACATACCTCTCCACATCCTGGTAAATTTCGTAGCCTTTATCCCCGTTCCATTCTAGGTGGGTGTTTGAGCTTCTCTCTTTGCTTTCCCCAATTTTCTCCCAAATCTTTGGCCCTAAAAAACCCTTGAATTTTTCAGAAAACTGCCTTCGCACCACTATCCTTCGCATGACCATGACTCGTATTTCCTCCAACATTGTAATGATGGACTTGTGCCTTGCCTCCTATATAAGAGCATTAAATGTCTCTGACATGTTATTCTCCGCCACATCACATTTCGTTATCGTGCAGAAGAATGCCTTGGACCAACCTGACAATGGGATCTTCAATAAGTCATCCCTTGCACGCTTTCATTTGATGGTTCCAATTCTCTCTAGGATGGTCTCAAACTTCGGGGCCAGTGGCGGCCTTGACAATCCTCCAAAACAATCTTTGGAGCTCCATGCCTTTGTGCACTTTCCTCCAATTAAGCGTAAATGTGGCGAGCACATCTTACGTATTGACTAATGGCATGAGTTACGCCATTGCTTCCATAAGGCCACGCAAGCGAGCGATAATTAAACTAGCAAATGACCATGAATATGTATTCCAACCTTTGTTTGTGACAACATTACCTTGTGTTGATCCGACATGAATGTGTATGCAAGGCCGCTACCGGACTCAATACCCAGGTCATCCATCAAATGCTGGAGGAACCAGTGCCATCTATCTCTGTTCTCAACCTCCACGACGGCCCATGCTATCGGGAAGATTTGGTTGTTCGCATCTCTGCCAACAGCGGTGAGGAGCTCCCCCTTGCAAGGACCCTTTAGAAAGCATCCATCAAGTCCTATAAGGGGCCGACAACCCTCTATGAATCCCTTCTTCAATGCATCGAAACAGATATAAATGCTTCTGAAATGTGGATTTTCTGCAGGGCTATTTCTGTCCACTTCCAAAAAAACAGAACTCCCGGGGTTGCTCCTTCTAAGCTCCTCAGCATAATCCCACAACATTTTATACTCTTCCACATAATCACCTGATAAAGCCTTCAATACCCTAATTTTTGCTCTCCTACATTGGCTCATAGTGACATCAACCTTTAGTTCATTCTTTGCAACCATCTTGATATCCAGTTGTTTCATCATAGATGAGGTTGCCTGTCGGGTCTGTAGTAAGTGTTCAGCTAAAACCCTCGAGTTTATTCTTTTATTTGTGAATGACCAATTGCATGTATGCACAGTCTCAAGTCTTTTGATCTTATAATTGCATGTAGTAGCTTCAAGACTTGCATACACAAACCATGGGCATTCCATGTCCATGCACTTGGCTCGCAACCGTTGTTTGTCATTCTTCACTATCTTAACTTGTCTCCTACTTTGTATAGCATGCTTGATTATTGCTTCCTTGAACACATTTCTATTCTCAATGATCATCCCCAACTGGAAATGTGGTGTGCGGCTAGATGATTCTAAGAACAATGTTTTCGATTTCACTGTTTTCCCATGTTCTGCCTCACTATCATCGTCTGTTGTCGTCACAAAACTGGCCACACTACCACTTAGACACTCTTCCTCATCCACATCCATGAGATGATCATTCGCAGGTTGTTCAGAGCTGCCTCCAGCATCCATGAGTTGTAAAGAGCTGCCACCAGCATCCATGAATTGTTTCCTCTCTTTATTGTTCAATTTAATTTGGAGGTATTCTTCGTCGTCATCACTTGAACGACTGTCTGCACTAGAATCCCAACTACTGTCTGTACTAGAATCTGAACTATTGCTGTCAAACTGTGTAGACTGTCTGTGCAATGGAGTCAAACATGTTGTAGCCTCTGCATATTGTGCATTCCTCACTTGTTCACCTTTAAGTTGCCTGTCTTCAATGGTATTTGTTGCAATGGTTGAAGCTTCTATGCCTGCAAGAGGGACCCCTTGTTGATCGGCAACGTGTTCCACATATATCTCCACCATGGCGCCATTCTTTAGGTGTTCGACCATCACACCAAAAGACTCCTCATTGTGCAATATGATCAGTGACCTATCTAAAGCAAGGTTGCTTGTAGGGGATGCAATAATGCAACTTGTTAGCTTTGCCACACCCAATATCGTCAACCCATTCAATCAAATCAGCGTAACTAAAGACATTAATGTCAACCCTCCAAATTTGAGTGAAGCCTCCTATATACTTCAGCTCACCCTCCGTACTGAAATGCCCACCCACAAAAACGAGCAGTCTTCCCATCATTATACTCTATATAGATGTATGGGCTTCCCAAGACCTACATTACAGAGGTAACATATGTAAGGCATTAGTAATATAAAATTTTGAAGAAAAAGCATGCATATAATTATGAAGTCACGTATTAGATATGTCACATATTAACTCAAAACATAAAAAAAAAAATTGTTTTTCTAATTTAATCCAAACTTCAATTCAATTTGTGTAGTTAATGGAAGATAATAATTCTACATTACCAAAATAATCATCTCAGCCTAATAAGGGAAGGAACTAGGAAACAGAGACAATCAAACGATTATGGGACCCATAATAAGCAAACTGACAGGCCCTGGACTCATTGATTCCAATTCAACAGCAGCGCAAATAGAAGTCATCAACATGTAACTCATAAAGATTTATATAAACATGCTCGAATAGGTTTAAGAGAGAATCTTTGGTTTTTTCCCCCCTTACATTTCTCTTGTCAATAGTATTATGAATTCTATATAATATTATAGTGAAAAATATGCATATTTCGCTGACATTTTCATAGATATAATAAGAAGAGATCTCATGGGCAAATGGAATCACTAAAACATGAAATAGTAACGTGTCAAAGAAAAGTGAAAAAGAACCCAAAATATTCTATTTCTCATGATGTGCAGTGCAACAGGTAGATCAAAGAAAGGACCAATATAGTCCAAAAAAAAACGTTTGTTTGGTTTATATAACACTATTTTTATGTAACTGAACGTATGCGATCTACCAAGGTTAAGTTAACCAAATGTAAGTGATATTTGCATATTATTATTCCTTCTCGTGATAACAAGAAAAATCAAGTGAAGTGAAGTTAGTGGGAGACACTGCTATGCTTGATATTAAAGGAAACACAAACCAAGTTATTAAAGGAAGAATGAGTGAACAAAGCACAAGATGCTTTATTTTGCAGATGTCTAAGTTTGATTTTGATTTATTTTGTTGATCTAGGAAAAGTAAAAACTTCATCCTTGCTAGTTCTTGAGGATAACTAATTTTGATTTTGATCGAACTTCATAACGATTTATTCCAGAACTCAGCTAAAGTAGCATCATCTTCTCCAATAACAAAAGTTTAGGTCAATCTGAAAAATGAAAAAAAAAATGCTAACCAAACTCTAAGAATTCATCCAACTAAACAATCACAACAAAAAACCGGAATCAACTCAAAGAGGACATTCAACCGCCATAATCATCATTCCAAAATCCTAGGGTTTGATCTGAAACCCTAATGAAATACAATACTCAAGAATATACAAATTATCCTCAAATATCAACAACACCATAGTGAATACATGCCAATACTTCTCTAAGAAGGCACCTATGTTCATGGGGTCTCACTGCGAGTTTTTCTTCTCTTTGGGGTTGAGTCATTTGTAAATAGGGTATTTGGTATAGCGGGAAGCTTTCCTCGTCGAAGATCTTCAAAATCGAAAGAGAAGGCGGAAGCTTTCCTGCGTCGGAGAAGCAGAACCTGGCCCGGGCCATGACTTGTCTTAGTCTCACGATCTCGTGGGGCACACCAGAGGAAGGAGATAAAGAACAGTGGGGTAGCCCTAAACTTCTTATCCCTTTCAAATAAAAATAAAAAAAAATAATAATAATAAAAAAAAAATTAAAAAATTAAAAAAATAGAAAATTAAAAAAAATTAAAAAATTAAATAAAAATTAAATAATGCCACGTCGGCATCTTGGCGTGGCGTCTCTACATCGATTAGGGAAGCGAGGAGATGTGATGTGGCACGTACCATGTCGGCGGATCTAGTTGGCTGCCATGTCATCAAAATCTGACCACCTGTATAATAAAAAAAATGAATAAATACCCCGTATTTCATTCGTATATCATATCAGTTCCACATCAGCGCCAAGTCAGCATTAGGGACCAAAAGTGACAGAATACGCTATACACAGGGACCGTATTGAACAAATTTTCAAATTTAGGATAGAAATGAACATTACACCTGTTTCCAGGGACCAAAAATGGCTTAAACCAAAAAAAAAAAAAAAAAAAAAAAAAAAAAAAAACTAAATCCCTATTGCATTTGCCGGTGGGGCTGCACACGGAGGCCCTCTCTTCATCCTCCCCTTCACGTTCTACTCTCTCTCATGGCATCAACGTCGGTAAGTACCCTTCTTCCATCTCTTCAGAACTGCGAAGGTACGCAGTGAATTGTTTTGAGCTTTTATATGCTTTATCAATTCCTATATCTTGCAATAGGGCATTTCGGCAGCTCTCCTTTCTAATCTCCTCCATTTGATTTCAAGTTCACATCTCACTCAATTGAATGTAAAAATGCGAAGGATGGCTTGTAAAATTTTTGGGAAACCCCAGTTCATGGGGAAGTGCTGCCAAAAATTTTATAAACAAAAAAAATCTAAATTCGCTCACTTGAATCGATCTATCTTGTAGGAAAAGAGGCCTTCAACCAAGAGAACGGCTCACAAGAGAACGGCGCACAAGAGTACGGCCACTGCACCACCTCCTGAGCGGCGCCCCAAAAGGAAAAATCGGGGGAAAAATGCGGAACATTCGACCACCCCTCTAGCTCCGGACAGTGCATTTACCTCTCCCGCCGTTGCCTTGCGTTTCCAGTGACTAGTAACCCGGGTACCCGTACCAGAGCGAGGGCTCGACTTCAGTGACCCTGCACTCGCGGCTCATCGCCATATTATCCAGGAGTGGGTTTGGGAGAGATTTTGTGCACATCCCAAGCCCGCGGTTCTCCCAGTCGTGCATGAGTTTTATGCCAACTTACCTGACTCCACAACGTTTTCAGTGACAGTTCGTGAATGCCGGGTGCGCTATGATTCCATTGCCATCAATAATGTTTTGGGCACCCCAGCAGTCCCCAATGAAGGCTACCAAACCTGGCGCAAGGGGCAGATGGACATCCCTTCCATTTTCAGTGCTCTGACCACCCCAGGGGCCACATGGCAGTCTGACAGGGCATCTTTCGATCACGGGCTCCTCCGGCAGGATGCCCGTGTCTGGCTTTACTTCATCTCAGCTCACCTGATGCCCGCTCAGTTCACCAGCAAGGAGAACATTGAGCGGCTCTGCATCATCTATGCCATCCTTCATGGTATTAAGTTTGACGTGGGCAATTTCATCAATTGGAGCATCTGCCAATGTGCGAGCAGCAAGCCCAAAGTTCTGTGGCATCCCTCTCTCATCATTTTTCTTTGCCAGGTAGCACAGGTACCCTTCGATGATGCCGAGTTAAGACTACCTCCCAAGTGCCTCATCGACTCCAGCATAGTGCGTCGGATGGCCCCAGAGGGCGAAGAGCAGGCGGGACCTTCATCAGCTATACCAGCGGAGGCAGAGCATACAGACGCGCAGGATACACCAGCAGATACTTCGGTGGTTGACCGTCTCATCCAGATTCTTGACCGCCAGATTCAGTTGGAGGACACCGTCAATCAGGTGCGGGAGTCTCAGACCTTGATTTCACAGCAACTCCTGGAGCTCACCACACTTGTTCGGGACCGACTTAGGACCTCTCCTGCTGAGCCGCATCAGTCTACAGTGTCTACAGCACCTCCCGCGCCGGGATCTGGCCCAGCCAGCTAGGGGAGTCTCTCTTGTCTCATTATCGTGCTCCTTCCTGTTTTGTTTATCATCGGGGACGATGACTTGTTTTAGTTTGGGGGGAGATTTAGTTTTGTTTTTGTTTGGAGTTATGTCTGGATGATTATGTTGGGTGCTGACATCCTATTTGTTTTGTGTTGGATATTTCGGTGTGCTACTGTACTTTTATTGTGTTGCATGAAATGAAAAATCTTTCTATGGGTGCATGTATTAAATCATACCCGCATTGCACATACTGTCCATAAGTTGATCACTTAATCGTTGACCGCATATGACATCATGAACATTGAGAAAGTGCACACGTCAAACAAGAGAAATTTTATTCACATTGCATTGACCGTTGGAAATTTTATATTCATTCTTGAATGACTGAAGCTTAATGATGAACTCTTAGGTGACACATATGCATTAGAGACTTGAATTAGGGTATAGAACTCATGGTAGCCAATTAACACTCGAAACTTAGGGAAGTACGTAGAAATTGAGGGTACAGGTGAGCTCGCATTAAAGTGATTACTTTCTCAGGTTGAAAAGGAAGTCCGATCCTTTTCGGATGCCCTACCTTTTAATAAACAAAAAAAAGGGGGGAAGTTCGAGTCGAACTAATAAATCTTAATAAAGAAAGCACTATAAGATGCGAGCAATAGCCTGCCTCAAAAGTAAGGTCTTTCCGAGTGGAGAGTGGTGAAACTCTAGCTAGAAAGTTGTATGCATCTAACTCTAGTCCCTCTTGCATGTTTGTATCTCTTTGTCCATCATGAAGCTTAAGCCATTTCATTTCTGAAATTCTTAAGCAAAGTGTGATTATTCTCTAGGGAAATTCTCTTGTTTGATTTGAGCAACTTATTACGTATGACGTCATCGTGCATTGAGGAACACAAGTATTAGTGATTAATACTAGCTAAATATAATGTTGAATGATTGTTTGCTTGATATTAAATGTTCATTGCTTGAGGACAAGCAATAATTCAAGTTTGGGGGTGTGATAGCTCTCGAATTAGAGCTATCCTATTAGTATTTGTTTGGGAATTTAGAGTAAAAAATGAGAGTTTTTAATCGAATTTATTGTATCTTTACTCTAAAACTCAGTATCTGCTTGTATGAATGA
Organism: Dioscorea zingiberensis; assembly: GCA_026586065.1. Taxonomy (NCBI): domain Eukaryota; kingdom Viridiplantae; phylum Streptophyta; class Magnoliopsida; order Dioscoreales; family Dioscoreaceae; genus Dioscorea; species Dioscorea zingiberensis. The sequence goes on along the minus strand of JAGGNH010000028.1, from coordinate 189,346 downwards.
CCTGATATGCATTTTGTGATATTTTACACCTGTTTATGAAGATAAATACTAAAGTGAATGAGATTTGTTGCAACAGGTTTAACTGAGCATATCAAAGTTCAACATCGTGATGTCTAGGTTGTGACATCGCGATATTCTGATGCACCTGTACGCGGAAATTCAAGGCTTATCAGATCGTGATGTTCTCTGGGACCATCGCGATGTCATGAATATCCCATCGCGATGTTGTCAGCAAGCTGGGCACGTTTGGAAGCTCAAATATCAGATCGCGATATTATAGGAAACATCGCGATGCCCACATCGCGATGGCGAGATTGCAACATCGCGATGTCGACTGCTGAACTACAAAAGAGGAGTAAAGGCTAGGGTTGGAAGCATCTTAGTTGGGGGGCGACTGAAAAGCGGAGCTAAGGTCCAGAAGGCGATTTCCAGCCCCTTGGAGCTGGAAAGCGATCATTTATGAGGGGGATCTTCACTCCTTTGTTCTAAATGCTTTTAGATTTACCTATGGTGCATATGGATGTTTATTTAATAGCTTTCATTGTTGTTATTGTCTCTATGACAATAGGAGCTTAAACCCTTCATCTAGGGTTGTATGGGATGCTATGATTTGATATTAACTATCGTTGGATTGCTTTTACTTCATTGTATGGACGTGCCTTTGAATCTATTCTTTGTATCCCTCAATTGTTGAAAGACATTGAGTATTCTCAACTCCAAGTCCTATGAGACATCTAGACTTGTGAGTAGAATAGAGGAATTGGGTGGACGGTGTGACACCGTTGTGACCTATCACTGAGACATCAGGGTAGACACTTCCTCGGTAGTGATTAGTTGTTGTCCTATAATGTATCGATCGTACCATAGACATATGGACATCGGTGCGTGATCCTTAGACATAAGGTCTTGTATGATGCACCCGGAGTGCACAGAAGCACATATCTAATCACACATACACCCACTTCTATCTTCAATGATGTATAGCAATCCTTAGAGAAAAATCCTCTACAAATCTAGTATCCTCTACAACCCTAGGTCTTCCTTCTGAAAAGTTACCCCTTTTAGATCTTCTGGTTACACTCTAACGCACATTCAACACAAGTTTACTCAAAACACACAATTTCCATCAACACTCATAATACATTGATTTATCTAGTTTCTCGTTCACTTCTTCTAGTATAAGAATTCTTCACCGTTCCCTTGGGATTTCGACCCGGTACTCACCGGTTATTACTTGCGTCCACGTACGCTTGTGTGCGGAGGCTTGAGTGCTTGCACTCGAGTCTTTGGGTAAACAATGCGTAGCAGAGGTAGAGGAAGAAGTGGTGAACAACGGCAACCATTTAATGAACACAAGAACTTTAAGAGTCATATACAATGTCATCACTGCAAAAAATTCGGGCACATTAAGGCTGATTGCTATTCGCTCAAAGACAAAGGAGTCAATTTTACTGAAGAACATAAAAATAGTAATCTCTTCATGGCAATTTGTAAGTCCACTGATGAAGAAGAAAGTGTATGGCTTGTTGACTCAGGGTGTTCCAATCATATGACTGGGGAGAAAACTTTGTTCAAAGAGCTTGATGAAACTAGTAAGACGACAGTAAGACTGGGAGATGATAAGGAGATTCGAGTTGAAGGGCGTGGGACTGTGGCAATCAATACCTCTCCAAGCAAGGTAAAACTCTTGCATGAAGTGCAATTTGTTCCAAACTTAGCACATAACTTGCTCAGTGTGGGTCAGTTAATATCTAATGGGTATTCCATTTTATTTGACAATGAGATGTGCATCATTAGAGATAAAAAAAATATAGACAACAAGTAGCCAGGATATGCATGACTAAGAATAAAATGTTTCCCCTTGATGGTGCACATGTGGAGAGTTTGAACTTAATCACACATAGTCACAAAATTTCAAACTTGTGGCATCTGAGGTATGGACACCTCAATATCAACGGGTTGAAGCTTCTCAGACAAAAGGAAATTGTAAGAGGATTGCCTCATATAGAAGACATAGAAGAATGTGAAAGTTGTATTCTTGGCAAACAATTACAAAAGTCTTTCCCAGTTGGCAAAGCTTGGATAGCATCCTCACCATTGGAGTTGAAACATGCTGATGTATGCGGCCCGATGCAAACTGAGTCGCTTGGAGGGAATTTCTACTTTATTTTATTTACAAATGATTGCACCAGAATGAGTTAGATTTACTTTCTCAAGCTCAAGTCAAAAGTCTTTGACAATTTCAAAAAATTCAAAGCCATGGATGAGAAGCAAAGTGGCTACTTTATCAAGATAATTCGTACTGACAGAGGAGGGAAATTCATGTCTAATGAGTTCAAAGGATTCTGTGAGCAACATGGAATACATCACAAACTTACAGTTCCTTATACACTGGAGCAGAACGATGTGGCAGAGAGAAAAAATCGCACCGTGGTGGAGATGGCACGTAGTATGTTAAAGGAGAAGCATTTACCAAACAAGTTCTGGGTGGAGGAAGTCGTTACTGCAGTTTACTTGCTTAATATTTCTCCAACTAAGGCTGTATTAAATCAAACTCCACATGAAGCTTTGAAAGGTACACAGCCCTCAGTTAATCACCTGTGAATTTTTGGGTGTATTGCTTATTCTATGATTAACTCACAGCATCACAAAAAGTTAGATGCAAAATCTGAAAAATGCATCTTTATAGGTTATTGTATTGAGTCAAAAGCCTATAAGTTGTATAATCCTATTACTGAAGAAGTTGTGGGTAGTAGATATGTAATTTTTATAGAAGATGCAAGTTGGAGTTGGTGTAACAATATAGATGAAAAGCAAGAGATTTCACTTGAAGGTCTTGGAGATACAACATCAACAAGAAATTCAACTTCTGGAGAAGCTTCATTATCTTCCTTAACACAATTTCATGGGAATGCATAAATTTTTCCAAGCAACACTCCATCTTCAAGGAGTCCATCTTCTAGCAGCAGTCCATTTTCTAGCAGCGGTCCATCTTCTAGCAGCAGTCAGGCTTCAAGCAATAGTCAAACTACAGAAGATACCCCTCCACTCAATATGAGATCTTTGCGGGAAATATATGAAAATTGCAGTTTTGCACTCAAAGTTGAAGATCCTCTTACCTATGAAGAAGCAGCAGAAAAGCAAATATGGCAGGATGCTATAAAAGAAGAAATAGCATCAATTCAAAAAAGCCAAACCTAGGAGTTAACCAGCTTGCCTCAAGGAAAGAAGACTGTTGGATTGAAATGGGTCTACAAAACAAAATATTACTCAGATAGCAGTATTCACAAACACAAGGCGCGTTCAGTAGCTAAAGGGTATTTACAGCAGCAAGGGGTGGACTTCGACGATACTTTTTTTCTTGTAGCTCGGATGGAAATAGTAAGAACTTTCATTGCACTTGCAGCTCAATTACAATAGCCGATCTTCCAACTAGACGTGAAGTCAACATTCCTCAACGACGAATTACAGGAAGAAGTTTATGTAGATCAACCTCAGGGCTTCAAAGTTGTAGGCAGTGAAGACAAAGTGTACAAGTTAAGAAGAGCCTTATATGGTTTGCGACAAGCTCCGTGAGCTTGGTACAGTAAGATTAATCAATATTTCCTGGAGGAAGGATTTGAAAGAAGTGAATTAGAACCTACATTATACAAGAAGGTAAAGGCAAACAAGGAGTTACTTCCGGTGTGTTTGTATGTGGATGACATAATATATATGGGGTCTTCACAGGTGTTGGTTAATGAATTTAAAGAAGGGATGATGCGCACATTTGAGATGACAGATCTGGGTTATTTGCATTATTTTCTTGGGTTGGAGGTAATATAAGAAGAGTGAGGCATCTTTGTGTCACAAAAAAATATGTGGAGGATCTTCTTAAAAGATTTAACATGCAAGGGTGTAAGAAGGCAGAGATACCAATGAATACCAGTGAGAAGTTGTAGGAAATAGATGGAACAAAAGCTTTGGAAGCAAGTCGTTATCGAAGCTTGGTTGGAGGACTGAACCACTTAGTTCACACTTGTCCAGACATTGCATTCTCTGTTGGAGTTGTTTCGAGGTTTATGAGCAAGCCTACAAAACATCACTTCGGGGCAGCGAAAAGGATTTTACGTTATATTGCAAGTACACAAGACTTTGGGCTGTGGTATAGACAAACTTCAAATCTGAATTCATATGGCTACACTAATAGTGATTGGGGATGTTCAGTCGAAGATAGACGAAGTACATCAGGGAATATATTCACTATCAATACAGTTGCAATAACATGGAGTTCAAGGAAGCAGGAAGTAGTTACATTATCCACCATAGAAGCGGAGTATGTGGCTACAACCACTTCGGCTTATCAGGCAATCTGGATCAGAAGGTTGCTATCTGATATGGGGCAAGAATAGAGCGAAGCAACAAAGATTCTCTGTGATAATAAATCTACAATAGCTATTACTAAAAATCTAGCAATGCATGGTCGAACGAAGCATATAGAGATCAGGTTCCATTTTTTAAGAAATTTAATCACTGATGGCTTGATAAACTTGGAGTACTACTGCACTGATTAGCAGGTTGCAGACATACTAATGAAAGCTCTCTCAATTCAAAAGCACACTTATTTCAGATCATTATTAGGAGTGCACAGCTTTAAATCTAGGGGGGTGGTTTGCATCTGGTATTTCAGTATCCTTTCTTTTGTACTCCGGTTTTCTTTGTTTTTCGATTATGGCTACTGAAAGAGACGATTCGCTTCAGTCTGTGAGTGCGAGGTTGGATGGAAAGAATTATTCATATTGGAGTTATGTGATGAGAAATTTTCTTAAGCGTAAAAAAGTGTGGGGATATGTTAGTGGAACTTCTGAGCAAACTAAGAGTAATGATGTGAATTATGCTATTGCGATAGATATTTGGAAAGCAAATAATGCAAAAATCATTACTTGGATTAACAATTCTGTTGAGCACTCCATAGGCACACAGTTGGCAAAGTATGAGACAGCAAAGGAGGTTTGGGATCATCTGCAAAGGTTATTCACTCAATCAAATTTTGCAAAACGGTATCAATTGGAGAATAACATACGAGCCCTTCAGCAAAAGACAATGAGTATGTAGGAGTTTTATTCTGCTGTGATGGATCTTTGGGATCAATTGGCTCTTACAGAATCTGATGAATTAAAAGCATGTGGTGCCTATATTGCTCGTAGAGAGCAACAACGGTTGGTGTAATTTTTAATGGCTCTTCGAAGTGATTTTGAAGGACTTAGAGGTTCAATTTTGCATCGTTCTCCACTTCCGTTGTCAGTGAGTTATTAGCTGAAGAAATTCGTCTTAAATCTTGTTATGAAAAAGGTATTTTTTCTGCTCCAAATCCTTCTATATTGGTAGTGCCCTTTAAGCCTCCCTTTAATAATCAGAATAAGCCTTACATAAAGGTTTCCTTTGACGAGTATAGTTTTTGTAAGAAGAAAGGTCATTGGAAGGCTCAATGTCCTAAGTTGAGACAACAGAATCAATCGCAACAACAATCTCAAGCTTGGAAACCTGGCAACCAGTCACAATCTAATACTAATATACCACCTCAGGGTTACAAACCATCACAGTCTAACGCTGCAGCAATAGCTTCTTCAGGTCCTTTCACCGATCCTGGTATTCTAGCTGAGCAATTCCAGAAGTTTCTCTCTTTACAACACCACGCTATGTCTGTCTCTTCTTCTGTAGGTTAGTTTCCTCATAGTTCTTCAGGTATGTCATCATATATCTCCAAATTCTTCATCTTTTACTTCTATGTTTCCTTCGTCTTCTATTCCTGTTATGACTGCTGATGGCACTCCTATATTTTTAGCTGGTGTTGGTTCTGTTGTTACTCCTCACTTGTCTCTCCCTAATGTTTATCATATTCCGAAACTCATATTAAATCTAGCTTTTGTTGGTCAATTATGTGATTATGGTAATATAGTCACCTTTTCTTCTTCTTCTTCTTGTTATGTGCAGGATTTTCAGTCTTAGAAGCTGATTGGGACAAGCCATAGGAAAGGAGGACTATATGTTTTGGATGAGCTGAAAGTGCTAGTTACTGCCGCTACTAGTGCTGATTTGTCTTCTTTTCGTTTATGTCCTTCTTCTTCTAGTTTTTATTTATGGCATTCTCGTCTTGGTCATGTTTCGTATTCTCATTTGAGATTTTTAACATCCACAGGGGCTTTAGGAAATTTACAAACTCGTGATATATCTAATTGTAGTGGATGTAAACTCGCAAAATTCTCAGCTTTACCGTTTAATCGAAGTATTTCTGTTTCTTCTTCTCCATTTGATTTGATTCATTCTGATGTATGGGGGCCTTCTCCTATTCCCACTAAAGGAGGGTCTTGATATTATGTTTCATTTATTAATAATCATACTCGTTATTATTGGATTCATACATCGTTCTAAATTCTTTGAGATATACAGAGCTTTTCGAGCTCTTGTCAAAACTCAACATTCTACTATTATCAAATGTTTTAGGTGTGATTTGGGTGGGGAATACACCTCTAATAAATTCTGTGAGTTGCTTGCCTTAGATGGAACTGTTTGCCAAACTTCATGTACAGATACTCCTGAGCAATATGGTTGCCATAATATAATCTCTTTAGCTTGCATGCACCCATAAAACACTTGAACTTCCTTTCTCCAACACTCAACGTGATAAATTATAGTCTCCTTTATTCACTGAGGCGTGACAATGGTGTTGTTGAAAGAAAACATAGGCATATTCTTGAAACTGCTTGCTCTATTTTATTATCTGCTTCTATTCCTAATGAGTTTTGGGGTGAGGCTGTTCTTACTGCTGTAACCTTGATTAATGCAATTCCATCTTCTCATATTTCAGGTATTTCTCCCTTTGAAAAATTATATGGGTATGCCCCAGATTATTCTTTCTTTCGAGTTTTTGGTTCTACTTGTTTCATTCTTTGTCCTTATGTAGAACGCAACAAGTTGTCCTCTCGGTTTGCTATTTGTGTCTTTCTAGGTTATGGTGAAGGTCAAAAGGGGTATCGGTGTTTTGATCCTATTACTCAAAAACTTTATGTGTCTCGTCATGTTGTTTTTCTTGAACATATACCTTTCTTTTCTATTCCATCTACTACTCATAGTTTGACTAGATCTGATATTATTCGTATTGATCCCTATTCTGAGGATTCTGATAGCTTGTCATCTCAAATTCCTACTACTTCAGATATGCATTCACATCTTCTTCATCCGTTACCTTTACATTATACTCGACGGGTTCGTCGTACTAATAGTTCTGCAAATACTGACACACTTGAAGCTACCTCTTTTCCTATGGTCCCTCAAGCTCCGTCTGAGATTGTGGATCTACCTCTACGTCAATCCACACGTATTCATAAGTCCACAAACTTACCAAATTTTGTTTATTCTTGTTATTCTTCATCTTTTACTTCCTTTTTAGCTTCTATTCATTGTCTCTCTGAGCCTTCTTCCTATAACGAGGCAATTCTTGATCCACGTTGGCAGCAAGCTATGGATGAGGAACTTTCTGCTTTGCATAAAACAGGTACTTGGGATTTGGTTCCTCTACCTCCTGGTAAGAGTGTTGTTGCATGTCATTGGGCGTATAAGATCAAGACTAATTCTGATGGATCTATTGAGAGATACAACACTAGGTTGGTTGCAAAAGTTCTCAACAATATGGTATTGATTATGAGGAGACTTTTGCTCCTGTTGCAAAAATGACTACTATTCATACTCTTATTGCAGTAGCCTCGATTCGACAATGGTCTATCTCTCAACTTGATGTCAAGAATGCCTTCTTAAATGGAGATCTTCAAGAAGAAGTTTATATGGAGCCTCCTCCTGGTGTTTCACATAGTTCTGGGTATGTTTGCAAGCTCAAGTAGGCGTTATATGGTCTTAAACAAGCACCTCGTGCATGGTTTGAGAAGTTTTCTATTGTGATCTCTTCTCTTGGATTTGCTTCTAGTAATCATGATTCCGCTCTCTTTATTAAGTGCACTGATGCAGGCCGTATTATTCTTTCTTTATATGTTGATGACATGATTATTACTGGTGATGATATTGATGGCATTTCAGTTTTGAAGACAGAGTTAGCTAGACAGTTTGAAATGAAGGATTTGGGTTCTCTATGATATTTCTTGGGCATTGAGGTAGCCTACTCGCCCAGAGGTTATCTTCTTTCTCAGTCAAAATATGTTGCAGATATTCTTGAGCGGACCAGGCTTACCGATAATAAGACTGTTGATACTCCTATTGAGGTTAATGCAAAGTATTCCTCTTCTGATGGTACACCTTTGTCAGATCCCACTTTATATCGTACTATTGTTGGGAGTTTCGTATATCTTACTATTACTCATCCAGATATTGCATATGTTGGTCACATTGTTAGTCAGTTTGTAGCTTCTCCCACTACAGTTCATTGGGCAGCTGTTCTTTGTATTTTATGGTATCTTCGAGGTACAACCTTTCAGAGCCTTCTTCTTTCGTCCACCTCTTCCTTGGAGTTGCGTGCCTACTCCGATGCTAATCATGGCAGTGATCCCACAGATCGCAAGTCTATTACTGGTTTATGTATCTTTCTTAGCGATTCTCTTATTTCTTGGAAAAGCAAGAAACAATATATTGTTTCTCAATCTTCAACTGAAGCGGAATATCGTGCTATGGCATCTACTACCAAAGAGATTGTTTGGTTACATTGGTTACTTGCGGATATGGGAGTATTTCTTTCTCGTCCCACTTCTATGTATTGTAACAACAAGAGTGCTATTCAGATTGCTCACAACTCAGTTTTTCATGAACGAACCAAGCATATTGAGATGGTTGTCACCTTACACGTCATCATCTCAAGCATGGCACCATCACATTGCCCTTTGTTTCTTCTTCTTCGCAGATTGCAGATTTCTTTACCAAGGCACATCCCATTTTCCGCTTTTGTTATTTAGTTAGCAAATTCTCGATGCTTGTAGCTGCCACATCGTGAGTTTGAGGGGGTGTTGAGATATTTAGGGATTTATTAGGGTTTGGTTATTTTGTTTTATTAAGGGTACAATAGTCTTTTCAGTTTTCTTTATTTTAGCTTATATATGGTTCCTTTGTATTTAGGATTTATGATGTACTTTGTTTTCATATTGCATTATGCTAGTTGAATAAAACCTAGTTTCTTTTCTTTTTCTTCTCTTTCTTCTCTCTCCTCTATTCTCTTTGGTTTCTTTGGATTATTTCACATGGAGTATTGATGTTGTCTTCAATGAGTCAGATTTGTACAAAGACCGACAAATTAAGTCTACAAAAGGGGAAGGAAAATTCTCAGCTTGTAGAATTTGAGGTGGAAAAATCCTCAGGAGCACAAGCAAGTGCAAGTAATGAAGGTGAAGACATTGAAACTGAATCCATTGCTAGCCAAGAAGCATCTCAATCAATTGACACTCATGAAGTTAATAGTCAAGAGGCTGATGAAGAGACAGTTGATGTCCCACAATCAAGTGAAGATCCTTTGCAAACACCAGTTGGTTGAAGAGTAATAGAGCACACAAGCAAGATCCAAAGTATGACTCTAGCCTTAACTGTTTGTTGTTGACAGATAGTGAAGAGCCTGAAAGTTTTGAGGAGGCATGCCACATAGATTCATCTCTTAAGTGGGCGTGTGCCGTGGATGATGAGATGGACTCATTGTCCTCAAACAAAACTTGGGAGTTGACTCAACTGCCCAAGGGGAAGAAGGCTCTACATAACAAATGGATCTACAGGTTGAAAGAAGAAGCTGATGGAAGCGTTACAGAGCTAGACTTGTAGTCAAGGTTTTGAACAGAAGCATGGGGTAGATTTCACAGAGATATTTGCTCCAGTAGTGAAGATTGCAACTATCCGGACAGTCTTGAGTAAGGCTGGCAACGAGCTGAACATGAACGAGCTGAGCCCAGCTCGAATTCGGCTCAAAATTATAATTTTCAGCTCGAGTTCGGCTTGAGTTCCAATTAGAATTTTCAGCTCGAGTTCGAATTATAATTTTCAATTCAAGTTCGGCTCGAGTTCGACTCATATTATTCATAAAATTTTTAGTTAAAAAAAATATAAAATTCTAATAAAATTCACTATGCCAGTACTGAACATTATTGAGTGACATCTAAAATTCACTAGCACACGGTATTCTTTAGTAAAAGGCGAAAGAATAGTTCACTCTGTGCTCACCACGCAGCTGCGTGGTCCTCTAAAGAGGGCTAACATCTACTTATATAAGATTCTAACACTTTCCTCTTCCTTTGCTCTTCGATGTGGAACTAAAATGAGGCTCCTTCAATAACTACAATCCATTTGACCTGCACACTACTAACCCAAAATCAATTTGAGAGCTATAAGGACATGGATCTATATAAAGTAAAAGCACCTCCTACTCTATTTGCTTGGCTTACTAAAAAAACTCGAGCTTTAGATTTTGTACAAAGCTTACACACGCGCCCGCACACACACACACACACACACACGCATATATATATATATATATATATATATATATATATATATATATATATATATATAGGGGTTTGATTACATCAGGCCGGCCGGAAATTGTATATTTCCGGCCGCCTGCTGATTCTGGCCCCTGGAGCATGTTTGAACAATTTTCAACCGTATGGATGGAAAGATCATCAAAAAATAAGTTAGCTTGTCAATTTTCATACAATTTGGGAACTTGTAGGGTCTTCATCTTAACGGATCAAAACTTATAGGAATCTAAACGGTCCAGAATTTCAACCGTTAAGTGGGAGGACCAAACGGTTATCAAATTGTATGAAAATTGACAGGGTAGCTTATTTTTAGCAGATCTTCCCATCCATAGAAAAAAAATGGGCGGCCGACCGGAAATGAACAGTATTCCGGCCGGCCGCACAATATCATCCCTCTATATATATATATATATATATATATATATATATATATATATATATATATAGCCGTGTTACTGTCCGGCCGGTCGGAACACTGTTTCAGGCCGGTTGTCTCCCATTTTGGCACTTATAGCATGTTTTAAGGATTTCCAACCGTATGGATGGGAAGATCATAGAAAAATAAGCTGGCATGTCCATTTTCATACAATTTGATGACCGTTTGGTCATCCCACTTAATGGTTGAATTTCTGAACTGTTAAAATTTCCCTAAAATAAGAACCGGTAAGTAGGAGGACCAAACGGTCACCAAATTATATGAAAATTGATAGGCTAGCTTATTTTTCAATGATCTTCCCATTCGTATGGTTGGAAATCCTTCAAACATGTTCCAAGGGCCGAAATGGGAGTTGGCCGGATCTGTACAGTGATCCAACAGACCGCATAGTATCAGTGGTTTATATATATATATATATATATATATATATATATATATATATATATATATATATATATATATATATATATTCGAACTTCGATCTGAACTCAAACGCGCTAACTCTGGCTTGAGTTCAACTCATTTATTTTTTTAGCTCAAATTTGAGTTCAAGTTCAGTTTGTTATTAAAATAATCGAACCGAGCTCGAGCCAATATCGAACCGAATTCGAGTTGCTCGCGAACAGTTTGATCGTTTGCCAACCCCTTGAGCATAGTAACAATGGAGGACCTCCACCTTAAGGAGTTAGATGTGAAAACTACATTCCTTCATGGTGATTTGGACGAAGAGATCTACATGCATCAACTAAAGGGATATTTTGAAAAAGGCAAGGAGAGTTTGGTTTGCAAGTTGAAGAAGAGTTTGTATGGTTTGAAACAAGCTGCAGGATAGTGGTATAGAAAGTTTGATGGGTTCATATAAGCAATTGGGTTCTACAGGTGTCACTCAGACCATTGTTGTTACTTAAGAAACCTTGGTGCCTCTTATATTATATTATATATGTCGATGACATGCTTATTGTAGGGTCAGACATGATTGAGATTATGAATCTCAAGAGAAGAATATCTCAGGAATTCCCAATGAAGGACTTAGGTTCGTTAAGACAGATTCTTGGCATGCGGATTACAAGATATAGAATGAAAAGAGTGCTGAAATTATCACAAACAGAATATGTTGAGAAAGTACTTAAGAGGTACAACATGTTGGGTGCTAAAGACTGTTGGCACCCCTCTTGCAGCATATTTCAAACTCTTTCAAGCACAAGCCCCAACCACACAAGAGGGGCTGGATGAAATGAAGAACATTCCTTATGCTTCAGCAATGGGTTCCCTCATGTATGCTATGACTTGCACCAGACTAGACATCTCTCATTCAGTGAGAGTAGTGACAAGGTACATGAGTAATCCTGGAAAAGAACACTAGGAGGCAGTAAAGTGGATTCTCAGGTACTTGAAAGGTACATCATAGATGAGTTTATGCTTTGGTAGTTCAAGCATAGGACTTGTAGGTTATGTGGATTTTGATTTGGCTGGAAATTTGGACTCTAGAAAGAGCACCACAGGCAATGTGTTTACTCTTGGGAGTGAACCAATAGCAAGACAGTCACAACTCCAAAAGATGGTCACTTTATCTTCTATTGAGGCAGAGTATGTTGTAGCCTCAAAGGCATACGAGGTGTTGATTTGGTTGAAGATATTTCAGATAGTGGGAGTGCTATATATCTTGCCAAGAACTCAGTTTTTCATTCAATAACCAAGCATATTGACATCAAGTATCACTTCATTCGAGAGTTTATTGAGGAGAGGACAAGTGAACTTGGAGAAGATCCACACCAAGGACAACCCGGCCTGCAGACATGTTGATAAAGTTTGATATAAAAAAATAAATTCAAAATTAAAGCAATGGGGAATTGAACCCGGGACTATACAATGGAAGAGAAACTTTTTACCACCAGGCCATCAATATGTGTAACATTAGTAACAAAAATAATATATTTAGACCAATAATATCCACTCATTTCAGTTGAAATCAACCATACAGTGGCGGATATTTCCACCGCTATAGACTTATAGCAAGGTACAAAGCATTTCGCCACGATTATACTAGCGGTTATTCAAAACCCCCGCGAAATGTTTCGCGACACTCGTAATTGTAGCAATTTTGTTAACAACCACCAAAGCATTTCACGACGGTTTTAACCGCCACGAAATGCTTTTAAACCGCCCATAAACGATTTTTTCTTGTAGTGCCGGTAGACATGTTGATGAAGGTTGTCACCAAGGAGAAGTAGAGGTCATGCTCAACTTCTGTTGGTCTTCTACACTAGAGGACCAACTAACCCACACCCATACTTATTCAGTTTAAGACTTGAAGGCTTGAAGATGGTCAGCCTCAAATGGGAGAATACAGAAGAAAAAGATGAAGCCCATCAGTCTCCAAGTAGGAAATTGTGAGGAATGGAGCCTGTTGTGATAAGGCTGCTGAGCACGAGCATGGGTGCCGAGCTTCGAGGTATTGACCGGCCGATGAACTCCAAGCTGTGCTGACCTTGCTGAGATACCAAGCTCTGACCTTATTGAGGCGTCAAGCTCCAAGGTGAGCTACCGAGCTTGCTGTGGTGCCGAGGTGTCAAGATGACGACTTGTCGAGCTGTCGACCTTGAGGTCTTGCCGAGTGACGAGCTCCAAGGACTTGCTGAGATGAATAGAGCTTGGTATGGCCGACCTTGCCGACCTTGCTGAGGGCTTGGGTGAGGGTGCCGACCGAGACATGGTGGTGGCCGATTGAGCCAAGGCAAGATGAGACGAGCTCCTCCATTATAAGAGCTCTCGAATGCATGCAGCAGAGGATGAGCTCTTGAATGAATTCAAACAAGAGAAAGATTAAAATAATATTTCTTTTGTTATGATGTTGACATTGAGTGGATGGGTTCTAGAAGCCTTTTCGAGGCCAAGAGTAAAAACCAGTGAGTGGGTTGTATTTAGAAAGTGAGAGACGGTCTTCTTCTTCTCAGTGAACTTTCTATCTGTAATCTTCTTCTCCATTTTGAAATCTCTGAACATAGTGAGCTGGGTGTGGGTCATGGACGTAGGCTCATTGTCAAACCATGTAAATCTTATATATTCTATCTTTTTGATCTTGTTGTTGTGTTCGTTGTTCGTCCACTCCAAAGATCTTGTCCGCTGTGTTTAGGAATCGCTATGCAGGTAATGGTGATCGACGCTCCCGGTGTTGATTCCTCCCAACAATTGACTTGATGCATCATGGTATCCCTGGATTGTGTTTAATATATAGTATCATCTATTGGAGTTATTTAGCGTGTTGCATGTAATAATCTTTAATTTTCATTATGAATAACTCAGCAATATTCATTCACATTTGCTAAAGTGTTCAACCATGAAGCTACACAATAAGATGTGTTTGTTGAAATATCACAACTGGTGCATAGTGCACTTGATGGGTATAAGGTTTTCTATTCTGTACTTTATTATGCTTATTATTTATTTTTGTTTGAAACAGATAACTTATTATTTTGTGCTTACACTATATCTGGTATTATGTCAACCTTGTGATTGAGCAACCAACGACCAAGAGGTTAATTGATATCTCGGTCCCCGTAAGAATTCCTAAACCAAGAGATCTCGGGTTCATTTAATGGGTGAGGGCACATTTCTAAAAGTGTGAGCAGTGATTGTGGAGGGTGGTACTAGCACCCATGTGTGCGCGAGCCCCACCCTCATGTCTGCTCCGCCAAGGCTTGTACACTCCCTTGGTTTCTTAGCACATATACGGTTTGTATCATTGTGGTTTGAATATAGTTTGATTAATATTTTAATTGTTCCTGCTGTCATTTAACTCATTTGCTAGACATGAAGTCTAATTTTCAAAGTTATGGCCTTAGTTAAGTTTAGCAGGAAAGTAACCGGTTGGAAGTACAAGATGCAGGTATTATTGATTTCTTTATGGTTCTTATCTCCTGTGTCGTTTTTGGCATCTATGAGCAAATATTATGGATTTTCCTGTAATCAATGCTGGAAATATATATATAATGAGACAATCCGGGATTTGCTAACGCCCAATTCATCTAGGCAGCAATTAACTTTGATAGCAATCCCAAACAATATGGTCATTAAACTTTGATAGTAATAAGAAAAGAAAAAGGCATCTAAAACAAAAATATATAAAAACAGAAGCAGTTGCATGTCTCATCAAGTTTAATAACATGAAATCAATCCAAAGCTGCTTCACAGGTTCTCCTAAAATTTTACACAGATAAAATACGCGCAACCCCAAAGAAAAATGTTTGTACTTAATCTTTTGCCAAAGTTTATCAAAAGTACAGTGCAACAGGATACATTCATCCGCCACATATACAGAAATTCTTGTTCAAGGAGTAATTTCTTCCTACAGTACTAGAAAGGAATTGCACAGAGAAATCCCACATCTGGATATATATATATCTAGCAGTCCAAATTTTATGTCTGAATTGAACTTTAAGAAAGAAAAAAGCTTAACTTACACTAACATTCAAAAAAATAAATAAATAATAAAATTGCTGTAAAATCTAAAAAGCTAACAACTGTCCTATTCTGTATGTCGACATATTAGAAGTTCTACCACATTGAGATGTGGTTGTGATCATCTTAACTAACAAAGAACAATTTTCATCTTCTACTAAGAATATCATATTATTGCTTTGCTTAGGTATGCATGTTGTCTCTCTTTCTCTTTTCTTCTTTTTAATAAAGTGGATAAACCACATTTATTAAAATGAAGCATGCATGTTGTCTTTTACATGATTGTGTTTTTTTTTTGGGGGGGGAAAGCAGAAAGGATCCATTCTTTATTTTTTTTTTTTCATAAATTTCAATATACATATAGAAGACGACAAGAAGACAACATCAAAACAGTACATTAACATAAGAATAGCACAAAGAAAGAGAAAGTATAAAGATCCTTAAAGCTAGAAACAAAGTTGGTAGACTTTTTCTTTTTTTTAAAAAAAAAAAATGAAATCTCAAGGGCATTTGGTGCAGTTTGCATGAGTCTTCCACTCGGTGTAGCACTTGCCACACATACATCTCCCTGTTTCGCAAGTGCCGCAGCCTCCATGAGCACATACTCATCATTAAAAGAACTTTTTTTGGAAGCCAATCCAAACAGGCCCTAACTCTTGCAGTGAGTGACAAAGGATGCAGATGTTAGAGTAAAGAAGAAGAATAAAGAAGATGAAGATCAAGGGAGAAGAAGGAGAAGGAGGTGACCGGCCAGAGGTGAACGACCAGAGCTGGATGTCTACATCTTGACTTGTTACATTGAATGATACATCATACACTTACATATAGACAAGGGATAGAGTCACCCATAGTGGTGAGCATAAGAACGTCTAACACCTCTAACACCCCCCGTCAAACTCACGGGACATACCGAGAGTTTGGAAGACAAAAGAAAGCACATGTTGCACATAATTCAAACAAAATAAAACACATCATGAGAAGTAGTAAAGGTGAGTCGAAAGTACCGCCTCGCCGCAGTACAGCATGGGGAGAGAGTCAGAATCTACCGTCAGAGATTTGTAAGGCTAAAGTTCAAGGCACTACTTCCTAGAAGCCAAAAGGTGATGTGACTGGCGTTGACAACTGAAGTTGATGTGAGGTGGCACGGTTTCCATGGAACTGTGGCACGGTTTCCATGGAACTGAGGGCCTCGCCGGTCGGAGCGCGCCGGAGAAGGAGAAGGCTCGAGCGTCATCAGTGAGAGTTCGTCGGCCGATGAGAGAGCGCCGGAGAAGGAGGTTGCGACAGGGAGATCGTCGGCTTACGGACACACCAAAAGAGGAGAGGGAGTTTGGGGCTGAGGGCTTCGTCGGTCGGAGCCCGTCAGAGGGCTCACCTGCTGCCTCCAAGAAAGAGAGAGAAGGGATCTCACCGGAGTTCATTGAAAGAGATGCATGCCGTGGGGCTGAGGGCTTCCTTGGCCGGAGCCCGTGGAAGAATGGGAAGAGGGCTCGCCAGTTGCCTCCAAGAAAGAGGTGCATGCAAAGGGGTATCATAGAGAAGTCGCAGTGTCGCTAGGTCAAGAGGTGCTGGAGAAGGCGCATGTTCGCTAGATTTGAGAGGGAGAGTAGAGTAGCACCATGGAGGTCGCTCATGAGAGTCAGGGCTGAAGATGTGCCGGAGAAGAAGGAACAGGGCTGCAGGCCGCCCGCCGGAGAAGCAGAGAAATCAGAGAAAACAGGGCTGAGGTTACCGGAGATGCTCAACCCTAGATCGAGGGCTCTGAAAGAACAGGGGGCTGGCGCAAGATCGCCGGGAAGAGAAGAATAAGGGCTCAATGGTCGCGCAGAAAGGAAGAAGCAGGGAACAGTTCCCTGGTTCGCCAGGAAGAGGAAAGAGAGGCACGCGTGCAGGGGAAGGGAGGAGGAGATCGCAAGCCTAAGCTCTGATACCATGTTAGAGTAAAGAAGAAGAATAAAGAAGATGAAGATCAAGGGAGAAGAAAGAGAAGGAGGTGAACGGCCAGAGCTGGATGTCTACATCTTGACTTGTTACATTGAATGATACATCATACACTTACATATAGACAAGGGATAGAGTCACCCATAGTGGTGAGCATAAGAACGTCTAACACCTCTAACAGCAGGATGCCAACGCAAAGACTGCCAACTTGAGAGCCATGATGAGCTAGCACTGAGAAGAAGCAGCAGCCAGCAGCAGCATTTGCTGTAATTAATAGTAGTAGTAGGTGTTCAGGCAAGGTCCGGGTCTTGTCCAATATAATCTCCCTCCATTGATATCCAATATATTGTTAGATGTTTGACATGTGTCAAACATATTTTCAATGGCCAAGATTCAATTGTTTTTCACGCCATGCTTTTAACATAACCTGATTTTTAACTCCATCTTTACCTCCGTCTCCAACCATTGGGTTTTTACATTTTAGCACCAAACGAATGGATTGTGAGTCAATTTTTTGCTAAGGTTCTTTAAAAGGATTTTGGCTAAGATTTTTTTCACCCAATTTTAACTTCATCTCTCTCATACACACCAACTCATCATCCACTGTTTCCCTTTATCATCCCTTATTCTGCAGAACAAACAATATAATCTTCTTTTTATTCTTTTTAAATACAAAATCTTGATCTTTTCTTTGTACATATGTGGGCATGTATCTTTTCCAAAAATCTATTTTTCACAAATAATAAAAAACAACAAAAATGAGGTGGTTGAAACGTATTCAAACATTGATGCTCCAATCCTTTTAAAGAAGAAGAATGTGTTAGATGAAGCTTTGTTGGATACGCTTCAGTTTATCTGTAGCTAGAGTTGCTTCTGAGGCATTATGGATTAATCTGTTTGAGGATCTTGAAAGAACTAAATGTGGCTGTTTTTTTTGGGGTTGCATGTATTTTATGTGTGTAAATTTTTAGGAGAACCTGTGAAGAAGCTTTGGATTGATTTCATGTTATTAAACTTGATGAGACATGCAACTGCTATTGTTATTATATATTGTTGTTTTAGAAGCCTTTTCTTTTTACTCAACTAAAACCTTTTATTTCAAATATACTGGTTCTCTGACTTCTCTTCAAGATGCTTTGAAACAGAAAGAAGATTTAAAGGAAGTCTATTTCCTTAGAAGTGAATTGCAACAAGTGAGAGATCATTGTGAATATCAATTAGCACAGGTGCAGAATTTGACTTCTGAGATTGCTAACTACAAAGAGTTGACTGGAAAGTCCTCTAAGGAACTGGACAATATTATGGCAAAAACAGATGCCCTTGAGGTTTGTTACCTGACACTGGCATTCCTGATTCTGTCATATTTATAAAACTAATAGGACTTAAAAAATCATGTTATTATTTTCAGGAGACATGCTCATCTCAGAGAGTGCAAATTCAGTCATTGCAGCATCAACTTGCTGCTGCAAATGAAAAGTTGAAGGTTATTATGGGCTTATTATTTCCTATGGATCTGTCACATTATGAAATGGAAATGGAAACTGAGTTTGACCATTGAAGAACGAAATATGTTTTAATAAAGGTTTTTCTTTTGATAAAATCATGACTTAATTTCAATTTTCCCATTTCAGATGGCTGATTTAACAGCGAATGAGACAATGTCTGAATTTCTTCAACAGAAAGACAGGAAAAAAAAACTGTCAAAGATTTGCAGAATGCTGAACAAGAAATTCAAATTTTGGAAGCAGAAAAATTGTGAAAAAAACTACACAAGACTATTCTGGTACGAGTCATATATATTAGCACCTGACTTAGGAAGATAGTGAAGGTTCTCAACATTCTTTTTTTTTACAGGAACTAAAAGGCAACATTAGAGTATTTTACAGAGTGAGGCCCCTTCTGCCTGACAAAGAATGTAATGTCACAGAAGGAGCAATTTTTTCTTATCCAACATCAACTGAATTTCTTGGATGGGGCATTGACTTGATGCGTCATGGTATCCTTGGATTGTGTTTAATAGTATCATCTATTAGAGTTGTTTAGCATGCTGCACGTAATAATCTTTATTTTTCATTTTGAACAGCTCAGCAATATTCATTCACATTTGATAAAGTGTTCAATCATGAAGCTTCACAAGAAGATGTGTTTGTTGAAATCTCACAACTGGTGCAGAGTGCACTTGATGGATATAAGGTTGTCTAGTCTGTACTTTATTATGCTTATTATTTATTTTGTTTGAAACTGACAACTTATTATTTTGCCAACTTTGAGATAATGTCTCAGCAATCTTCTCTTCTTCCTGACTCAGCAACTAAACTAGGAGAGTCACAGGTTAGCAAATATCTCATTAATTGGTTAAAAATAATAAGTACTTGACAATCAAGTGTCAAAGTTCAACTGTCTTTTATGTTTGTCAAACTTCCACTCAAATTTAACAAGATAGAACCAAGTCATAACATATAAAATGCAAATTTAAGAAACGTGGGGGAAAAATTGGGGCTTTGATAAGTATCACTGTATAAGATCAAGAATCAAAGCCAACAATTTTGGCGGATTGATCTGGCAGGATTGGTTGATCAAAAGCTATGAAACTCTATTTATATAAATCTTGAAGGAAACTTATCAAAGAATGGAGATGAAATTTAGTACAGCTACCTATATATGTTCATGATTGAGGCCTTTGTAAGTATTGAAGAAATGTATACCTATGGAGCATGTTATTGTTGAATATTCTGGCAGCACCTTTTCTTTGGTTATTTGGTCTTATCAATGCAACTAGGAATCTTTGACTTCACTTAAATCCTTTCTGAGATGGTGATTTCTGCCCTTGGTTTCTTATTCTATTTGCATTGAACTTTTTTCAACTGTTTAAATAGCCTTTGGTGGAGTCTCAAGAAGCAGTTGTATCTGATAAATCATGAATATAAGCTTTGAACGCGTTGCAGATTGAGATTGTGAAGCTTCATCTGGAAAAGTCACTTAAGCAATTACCATTTATTTCTGCAATAATAGTAACTAAAGTTTTATTGTTGTGTAACTCAAACTCGTTTGATTTTCTACACTGTTGAACAAACTTCTCATGCAGTCGTCTTCTTACATGCTAGGGTGATGCTGATATCTTCTTTCCAACAGACTTCTGGCTCTTGGAGAGAATAGATCATTACTGCTCTGGATGGTCAAATGAGCACACAGGATCTAGATCATCAAAGCCTGTGAAGAAGAGGAGAACCATTATTGTAAGTGATGCTTATATTGTTGCTAGAACAAGTAGCCATTAGAATTCAAGAAAATACATCCAAGCATCCAAGTACATATGTTTACAGTAGTTTGATTATAGCAAGTGAGAATAAAGTTTCTTTCCCTCCCTTTTCTGCACTCTTCATGAGTAATCTAAATTTGATCTGAGAAAGCTGCTTGTTTCACAGAATGGAACAAAATTCATCCTATGCACTCTTCACTTTTTCTTTCATTTGATGACATTATTTCAATGGATTCCATTGGCCTTGCTTGTTTGCTTTTCAAATGTTTGTTTGAATGAATTTAACGACTTGAGACAATTCACCAAGTTTATCATTAGACATTCCTCTTTGCTCTTAAAATCTTTATTTATGCTTCTCTTTTCCATATAGCTTGACACAGCTGCATTCATGGAAGAATTTGGACTGCCAATAAAGACAAGGACGAGAAGTGGTTAC
This sequence comes from Dioscorea zingiberensis, assembly GCA_026586065.1. Lineage (NCBI taxonomy): Eukaryota > Viridiplantae > Streptophyta > Magnoliopsida > Dioscoreales > Dioscoreaceae > Dioscorea > Dioscorea zingiberensis. The sequence goes on along the minus strand of JAGGNH010000028.1, from coordinate 168,317 downwards.
AATATTAGTAGCGGCTTGAGAAGAAGATGGCACCACCACATGTCTAGAAGCGCGCACAACCCCCGGCCGTCGGAGTGGGCAACCAAGCACCACTCCGCCCCCGGGGCTCCACCTCCACCAACAGTCCGAGAAGAGAAGGCGTCAGCTACAAGGAAGCGACGAGCGGTGAGAGTCCTTCCTCCGACAACGCGACGGCGCCAGAGATCCAAAGACCCACCATGAGTTCAGAAGAGGAGGAAGGGTGGGACGATGTGCACTACAAGCGTAAGCGCAAACCTCCTCCGACCCCCGGACACAGATCACCGACGATGACAAGGGAGGCGCGACCCCGTTCCCCTCCATACATCAGGACCCCGGCCGGGTTGGTGGAGGTCTGCGGCCAATGCCTCAAACCTGGGCATATGGCCGCGGACTGCCGACGGGCCATGACATGCAGAGTATGTGGAGGCACCGGCCACAAAGCTCGCCAATGCCGGAAAGGAAACCCAAACCACCACCAGTTTCATGAAGAGGAGATCAAAGGACCACCACGAAGACACCCGTCACCCGAACACCGTGCTGATCAACCGAGAAAGAAGGAGCATGTGAAGACTCAGCAAAGCAAACTTGCGAGAGTGGAAGAGGAGCCAGCTCTGGCAACTACACCTGCACCCCGAAAAATACAAGAACAACATGTCTCGCTGGTCCTCGACGGTGACATGATGGCTGGGAAAGAAGATATGAAAATCTATACTGTTGCGACGATCCGGTAAGAGAATTCAGAGATGGCAGGATGATGATCACTTGCCGCTCGCCGGAAGAAGCAAGAGAATTGGAGAGAACCAGAGAGATTCACCTACCAAAATTCACCATCAAATGCAAACCATGGACGCCGGATATCTGGCGAATTGGCTGCCCCGACGGCGAGATTAGGTGGCTTGAAATCAGAAAGATGCCATGCTTCTGCTGGAACAGAAACTCGGCATGCAGGGTCTTGAAGGCCGTCGGTGATCTCATTTACGTCGACCATACGAGAGGCTATGTTGACGATCTCCGAGCTCTGGTTCGCATCCGACGAGGGCGAACAATGCCCTGTATTCTATGGACTAGCATCGGGTCACGAAAGTATCGTATTGTGGTTGGGATGGAGAGAGGCCAAGATCCGTTACCGTGGGGTGAAGATGGCGACAGAGGAGAGCTCACTGTTGAACTAGAAGATGGAGTGATTTGCCAGAAGCCACCGGAGCACGGGAAGGGGAAGGAACTTGAAGCTTCAACACATCAAGACAACAGAAAAGAGCCACCAAAGGAGAGGAGGCACAATCAGGCCATGCGGCCGCCGTCCGGTGGTGATGGTCTGAAGGAAGGCAAAGCTCCAAGACAATTCGGACCGGTCCTGCAACCAAGCAGGACCGGTCCGAGGTCCCCCAACCCGAGGCGGGACCGTACACTTGCTGCGGCGGGGGAGCCCCATCACGCCGATCGCAGCTCCGCCGTACCACGGACGACGTCCCATCCGAGCCACGTTTCGCCTTCAAAGAAGAAGAGCATAGAAGATGAACAGGTGCAGTCATTTCAAGATCCACGAGAGGATCGGGCGGAGATACATATGAATTCAAAAGAAGACTCGTTGACTGAAACAAGTCATCATCCACTTTCAACTGATGGTAATCGGACGGCTCTAGTTGATCAACACAAGCATATGCCGGGTAAGGAGCCAGCAACCTGGACTCCAACCATGCCATTTAATCAGGCCCAGGCCCACCATGATCCACCAGATACCTTGCCTTTGGTTGTCTATAATCCAGTTCATGAAAGGCCATCAGGGGAGGATTTACTGAAAATTGGGCCTCTATGTGAACCATCACATGGGCCTCTATTTGAACACTTACAAGGGCCTCCTATGGAACAATCTAATTTAAATCTTCATGGCCATTGTAAAAAAAGAATCCGAATATGTGAAGCAAAGGAGGTTGAAGGGTATGATCAGGATCCTCTAAAACACAACAAACAACAATATATATTTGAAAAGCAAAGTCTGCATGGGACAAAACCCAATTTGGACCAATCCTAAGCCCAGTCAATGAATACCCATCCTCAAAACAACTACTTGTCCCAGATGAACTAATGCAATCAAACCAACAGGGGCAAATTGAACCAGATCCACAACTACTAGATGAAGGTTCTAAGCAACAAAACCAACCCAAACCACCTGATTCTTTTGCCATGATGGATCATATACCAGGAGACTCCACAGCTCAACCAAGACTGGGTTCTTTCAATAATACTCTAAGCTTAACCCCACAAGCTCTTCATATTTCGGACCTTATCAACCATGGCATCATAGACTTAAATAATGCCATTCCAAAGTACATGAATAGGGGATGGAATTTAATTTCCAATACCACTTGGAATAACACACCAAACCTCCTGGGGAGAATGCCTTCAAGCTCAGAAGATGGAAGACCTTCGCAGAAGACAGATGAAAAGCAACAACAAACCAAACAAGGAAAAGTGAACAATGCTGGTGCTACAAGTAGACCCTGGGGTCGACCAAAGAAGAGCAAACCACCAACTGCACCAAAAGAATCAACAACTCCAACAATCTCCAAAAGAAAGATAGACCAAATTGACCTCCAAGGTATGATATCGTCCCCCCCTTATACTCCACTAATTTTATCCGACTGGCATGACAGGGAATTTAAATCAACTGCTCTCGCTATGGGAGTTGACCTGGATCACTCAGAGGACACAAACACTTATCTACACCATATGCGATTAAGGGAATCAGTACCGGCTGGAAGGGCCAGGGCAGGCAACTAAGCCTACCCGGGAACCCTCTCCTCCAGGGCAAGCCAGAGTTTAATTCATGAAGTTAATTCCATGGAATGTAAGGGGGCTGGGGAAACGTAAGAAGCGTTACCTGGTAAGGGATTTTTTGGGAAACCATAAACCGGACTTGTTTTGTCTACAAGAGACAAAGCTGGCCACTGTGGACAACCGCATATAGAGAAGTCTGGGAGGCACCGAGTATGACACTAGGTTGACCCTCCATGCAATAAATACAAGGGGTGGCTGTTGTATGGGGTGGCACAGCAACCGCTTCAATCTCATAACTAGTTTCATCGACACCTTCAGCATCACAGCCATCCTAGAAGACTGCACCAACCAAAAATGGTGGATGTGCTCAACAGTATATGGTCCATGTGAGCGTGGACTAAAGCAAGCCTTTTGGGAAGAATTACGACAGATAAGATCGCGATGGGACGGCTTATGGATTGTGGGGGGAGATTTTAACACCACTCTATTGGACAAAGACTGTAGCAGAACCACCCACGGAACCCAAAGCAGGAGGGAGTTTGGAGAGCTGATAGATGACCTACAACTCTGGGACCCACCGTTGACGGGACAAAAGTACACCTGGTCAGACGGAAGAAACAACCCCCTGCTCATCAGACTTGATCGGTTCCTTATTTCGGCCACATGGGCATCAGATTTTCCACAGATCTGGCAATCAGCACTACCAAGAGTTAGGTCGGACCATTGCCCAGTCATGTTAGACTGCGGCCCCCACACCCCACTCAAGCTACCTTTCAGATTTAACAGGGCTTGGCAATCACATGATGAGGGTTTGGTGGGAAAACTCCTCATTCGAAGGAGACGGGCAGTATATACTATCCAAAAAACTCACACTTACAAGGAAAAGACTGATACGATGGAACATCCAAACACGACAAGAGACAGGAGCCAGAAAGAAGGAAATCCTAGACACCATCCAACTACTGGATCGGAAGGAGGAATTTGACAGACTCAATACCGAAGAGGAGTTGGCAAAGATGAACTACAAAATGGAATACGATAACTTGATAAGAACAGAAGAAGCCCATGGAGAGAACGGTCCCGGATCACCTGGCTAAAAGAAGGTGATCAAAATACAAAGTTCTTCCATGCTGTTGCAAATGAAAGAAGGAACCGCAACTGGATCAACAAAATAAAGGTAGGTGATATCATGATAGAAGGCCACGATGAAATTGCAGCTACCCTCAAAACACACTTTACTCAACTCTTCGGCACTAAGAGACAACATCGAATCACACCAAACTGGAGTAGACTCTTTTTCCACAAAGAACAAATTGATCTCCAACACCTTGACAATCACTTCACAGAGGAAGAAATTTGGATGGCAGTCAAAGATCTTTGTCAAGACAAAGCCCCGGGGCCTGATGGTTTTCCGATGACAATATATCAGCAGGGATGGAGATAAATGAAGGAAGAACTGATACAAATTTTCGGAGATTTACATTCAGGGCAAACGACTCTAGAAAGACTTAACTGGGCATATATCACACTTATACCAAAGAAGAATGCACCTGTTCTTTTGACAGACTATAGACCAATAAGTCTACTGAACTGTTCAATGAAGATTGTTACCAAGGTCCTGGCCAACAGACTCGGGTCAGTGATAGATGAGCTAGTAGACCACACTCAAACGGCCTTCATCAAAGGAAGATGTATCCAAGACAACATTGTCACTGCTGAGGAACTCATTCACAAAATGAAGCATAGCCGGTCCGACGGAACACTTATCAAAATGGATTTAGAAAAAGCCTTTGATATGGTAGATTGGGAATTTTTACTTGACGTCCTACAGGCACGAGGTTTTGGCCCCCGATGGATTTCATGGATTAAAATAATCCTCACCTCATCCAAGGCCAAATTTCTTCTGAACGGGCGCTCGACAGGATATGTAAGACACAAGGCGACCCACTATCACCGCTGCTCTTTGTACTAGTAACTGATGTATCAGCACCATGATGACAAACGTGATGAGAGCCAACCTATTCCGAGGCATTCGGTATGGCAGTTCTGAAGAGGAAGAGATCGCTACGCTCCAGTATGCCGACGACCTACTGATCTTTTGCTCAGGGGACCTACAACAATTCAGAATCTTGAAAATAATCTTCTTCCTATACGAAGGGCTATCTGGACTTAAGATAAATTACCACAAAAGTGTTATCATACCAATTAAAGCTCTCACATATACCTCCCTAGAGCTCGAACAAACGTTGGGCTGCAACGCTGGGACCTTGCCAATAGTACATCTAGGTCTACCAATTTCTAGTTCCAAGCCGAGGAAGGAGGACTGGAGGACACTCATCAACAAAATCAAAGGGAAGCTGACTACTTGGAAAGGAAAGCTGTTATCACTAGGGAGAAGAATCACGCTACTCAATTCTGTACTCACATCCATCCCAAATTATTGGCTTGCAATCTATCGGCTACCTGAGTGGGTCATACAACAAATTGATGGGATAAGGAGAGACTTCCTATGGCGTGGCGCTGAGGGAGACAAGAAAGCATACAGGCTTGTCGCTTGGGACCGGTTATGCAGACCAAAGGAGTTTGGGGGATGGGGAATTATTAACCTGCGTGGTTTCAATACGGCCATGCTGGGGAAATGGTGGTGGAGGATACTCACCGGACAGGCAGGTCTCATCGCAAAGTTGCTGAAGCATTTATACTACAGACGTAGGGCTTTTGACCCTTTTTCCCTAGCTCCACAGGGCGCCTCTTTCTTTTGGAAAGGGGCAACCCAGAAGCAAGAAGCTTTAGTACACAATTTAACGGCCAAGGCTGGAGTGGGAAATTCTATCTATTTTTGGCCAGACAATTGGGTGGAGGGTAGGGCCCCACGATACACCCACCCCAATATTTATGCGTTGGCTCGTCAAAAAGGGAGCACAGTATAGGAAGTGAGACAACAACTTCAACAAGGCACACCGATTCTTTTAGAAGGCCCACTTTCGGAGGAAGGTGAGAAAGAGCTGGAACAACTTACTAGAATAACACAGGAGTGCCCGGGGACTGATCAGGATAAAAGAATATAGAACCTCACCTCTCAAGGAAGCTTCACAGTTAAATCATACTATCAATTTCTGATAAACGGAGGAGTTCGAGCAGAGATGGGGAATAGCTTCTGGAAGCAACCTTGCCCAACCAAAATCAAGGCTTTTACCTGGCTGGTTCTGGATAACAAAATCCTCACCCTAGACAATCTAAGGGCGAAAGGTTGGAACGGGACAAGCACCAATTGCTACTTGTGTGAAGATAGCAAGGAAACGGTATAACACTTGTTTCTTCTCTGCCCATACTCCATGCGGGTTTAGCAGCACTTCACACACCTGCTTCAACTGAATGTAGTCCCCTCACGGATACAAGATCTGTGGGGGAGAACTGCGATTGCCAACTCACTTCCCCAAAATGAACGCCTGGGTTGGAACCTACTCACTATGGCCACACTATGGACTTTGTGGATGGAACGCAATAGGCGATTTTCACGATAAACGTCGTGTTTGCATGAAAACGATCCGGGATATTGACTTCCTAACACTGTCTTGGTTTGATGCAGTTCACGCGTCTAAGAAGCCGAAGTTGGTCGCGATGGAGACTATAGTGAAAAGGAGCCTTGCATTCACTCGGGAGGACGAACCACAACTGCCGCCGGGGGGTGACTTCGAGGACACCCAGATAGATTGAAGGGCTACACACATCACCCGGAGGGGGAAGAAATGGGATCATGGGGCACTACTTTTCACGAATTATGTATCGGATCCAACTATGGATCCACTTATGTAACCGCTACTTTCTTTAAATAAAAGAATGTGGTTTATCCACTTTTATCAAAAAAAAAAAAAAAGAAGTGGTTACAATCCACTTCTCGATGACTTCAAAAACACAAAATTTTATCTGAGTGTTCCAACACATAACACAAAATAGACTGCAAAAAGAGTTCCCCAAAAAGGCCAATTAGAACACTGCACAAAAGCTTTGATGTTGCAATTTTTTAGGTACCATAATTGGTTGATGACTTGAATAACACAATTGTTTCAATGGACGCTTATAAACCAAATAATTGTTTTGCAGTGCCACACTTTATATGTAAAATCCAAGATTTTTCATGAAATAAAGGATTTAAAATTTCCTCTATTTAATTTTAGGACGTTTTGGGGATTAGTATAAGTCCCAGGGGTATTTTGGTAAAATGGTCATGAGAGAGTTGAGAAAGAATAAATAAATTATTCTATTATTTATTTAAGTTAAGTGGTGATTGACTAAATAAATTATTCCATAATTTATTTAAGTTATTTGGTAGTTGATTTAATTAAACTTGGAAATAATCAAATTAATTAAATATGGAAAACTCTTGATGATGTTCATATGATTGGACTAAAATGGAAATGGACAAATTAATTTAAATCAAGGTTGATTTGATTAAATTGGGGACGTCCCAAGTTGGTATGATTAGGTTCGATGTAAAAGGAAAGGTAGAAGATAATTTAAAATTATTAGTTTGAATTATCTTGGCCTGCCAAGGACCTATATGGGATTTTGTAGAGATTGAGGACTACAAGATAATTATGGTTTTCTCTGGACGGAGGACCAAAATGTAAATACTAAAGGTTCAAGGATTATAAAGTGATTGTGCGTCCTCTCACAGAACAGGGACTAAATGATAAATTTGAGAAGCTGAGGGATCTAATCGTAAAGGACCAAAACAGATCTCTCTATATATGGTTGGACGGCTAGGATTAAACCATCCGTGAAGAGACGATCTCGAGACGCCAATCCAGCCATCCAATTCCTCAGCAAAGGAAACGGTGTGCACGTCCCCACCGTGCGCCCAGACCGAAGCCGTTTGATCTAATAGGGAGGACGATCCCAAGGCAGCTCCTTCATCGCTGCCAACGTGCCACCGCGAGATCCCGCCTCCACCGCGATCAATGAACGCCAGAAAAGGCAACAAACGGAGGCTGATTTGCATGAGATCTCGTCGATTATTGGAAAGATGTGCTGGGGACCCTCTTCGAGCCTTATAAAAGGGGAGGCCGTGGGGGCATCCTTCAAACACCAACTTCACCACTATCTCTCCGGCGGCCGCTACCGGAAGAAGGGAAGGACGTTCGCAGACGGCAGAGAAGCAAGGGGGAAGGGCGGGGAACTCCACCGAACACCAAGCAAGAGTACCCGTTGAGGACAGCACCGGTAACGAGCTCAGCACCATCGTCTCCGGTGAGTATCTCTTCCCAGTAAAGGTGCATGCATGGTAGGCCATTAGTTGTTGTAGCTGACACCGAGGAGCCACGAGACTCCATGACGGCCTCCCGTTGAGGGACTGAGCGCCAGAAGCCACCGTGCGCCTGGAACTCAGAGGGAGAAGGGATGGTGGTTGCCGGCCGGAGAGGATTCCGGGAACAGATCCTCGGGCGCGGAACTGTCTGAGAATTCACCGGCGGTCCCTGGACACGGACGGAAGCCACACCACAGCGGCGGGCGTGACCTTCTCCACCGTCGAGTCCCAGCCTGAGAAGAAGGAAGAGAAGACCGAGATAAGAGAGAGAGGAACGGTTAGGTAGTTAGCAAATTAAAATAATTTGATTAGTTGTTAACTAAGTGATTTAACTAATTAATTCATTATAGTGGATTAATTAGGAATTAAATAAATTAAATAATCAATTAACTAGTCGAATAATTTGGAGAATAACTAATTGAACAATTAGTCAATTAATTGATTGATTTTGAATAGTTAGTTGATTAATCAAAGGATGAGATTTAATTAAATTATTAAGTTGTTGATTGAGTTTAAATCAACTTAAATTGAAACTTAAAGTTTAATGGTTATGGAATTGGACTTGGGTTAGTCACATGGGCTTGATGGATTGGGCTCAAATGATGGATCAAGGATCAAGTAAAATAATCCAAGCTTAATGATTCATGGAACGGTTAATTGAATGACTATTAAATAAATTAATTAATTAACTAATCAGTTGATTAGGTTAATATTTAGTTAGAGACAATTAGTAATGAACTAATTGATAATTAGTTGGGTGATTAATTGGTAAATTAATCAAATAGCTCAACTAGTAAAATGAATTGGGTTTGGGCCCAATAAAGTAATAGTGGGTTGGATTACCCAAATGAATTAAAAGATAATTATGGGGTAAATTATAAGGTCTAGTTAATCAAATTAGTTAAGTGGTTAACTAATTAAAAATAAAAATTTCTCATCATTGGATGGGCTCAATTAAATTGCTAGTGGCTAGGTTTAGTCACATGTAAATATGAATGTGGTAATCAAGTACGGGCCGGGTTAGCTCTTGATAAATGAAATTGGGCTTGGGCTCAATTGAATAAAGAAAACTATATAGTAAATGTTTGAGTCTAAACAATTAGTAAGACTTCAAAATAAAAAGTGATAAGAGGTAGTGTAAGAATGGGGGTTTGAACCAAGGACGCTCAACTTGGGCTTGGTGGGCCTTAACCACCAGGCTACTAAATTCTATCTATGAAGGTAGATGAGCTTAGTCATTTAAGGTAGAAATGACAAAGGATCACAAGGGAAGGCCCACAGGTAGAACTAGGGCCCGTTAGAGGATGCATATTCATAGACATATATTATTATTGAGAATAGAATCGTTTTTATCTGGTATTGACATGGATGCGTCGGGAAGTCCCGTGGAATACGAGACTCTGTGATTTTAGGTAAGTACACTTGCCTTGTTCCACTCTTCGGAGTTTTCTTGACATGTCTTTATTGTGACATACTGCTTGGTATTCATTCATGCTTCCATGATTTGTTGAAATCTTTATTTAGCATGTTTGATTGTTTTCGAGATGTTGGGATCCCTACTTGTTTGTTCTTCAGCCCGGATTCAGTGGAGCAGGTGAGCTCCTTTGCGGACGATCAGGGACGGGACACCCTGATGTTCCGGCATTGCCATGCCAGAGGGATCAATACTCTGGTTGTCCTGCCCGTCAGTGGGGATGATTCGTTGGCCGTGTCGACACGTAGAGAGGTGGCGCTACCGACATACGACCCGAGGGCCGTAGCGACCGGATGGTCGTGTTCTCAGCATGTTCGGTGATGGTGCTGACCGGGGGAGACATTTGTGGAGCTTCCATTGGAACTCATATCAGAGCCCCAGGGCTTTTGTAGCTAGGAGTCGTTACCTTGCTTGTTTGTTTGTGGTAGACTCCTAGGGATTGTTTTTGAGGGGCGTGCCCCGAGTTTGATTTTGATATTCTTCTTATTGATATCATATTTTCTTGAACCCCGCAGGGGTACTTACTGGGCTTTCCATTCGAAAGCTCATGTATTTGTTTCTTCCTGTTTACAGATCCTGAGGCGTAGGACTCTAGCACGCAGGAGCCGATCGTGGGTCGGGGGATTGCAGAGGTCCGAGGACCTTGTTTATTTTCTTATTCTGTGTGAGACTTTTTATTTTGGTAGGTCCCTTGTAGGGCCTAGCCTTTGTAGGGTATTTGAACCCTTTTATTATTTTCCGCTGAACTCTGTTATTTTGAATAAATTAAGCTGTTTATTTGCATTATCTGCTTTACACACTTAGGCCTTGTATCCGAGTGGGGCCCGTCTCTACTCGACTACGGCCGGTCTGCACACGTGCCCGAGGTCCCGGGATCGGGTCGGGGCATTACACTTTATCAATGCATTTGGCAAAGAAGTGCACCCGCACACAATCCTGCTTTGCTCAGTGAGAATTGTTTTGATTTGTCTTAGTACAGATGGTTTCTGGAATCATTGGATTATAGCATCAACAACTGGGTTGTTTTGTATTCCAATTTTGTATAATATTCTGTTAAAGAAGAAATCATAATTTATTTATTTTTATTTTTTTTAATTTGCTGACCTTGTAATCTTTCATGTTGCAATGTCTTGTTTTTTTTTTAAAGTACATATTTTGCTTCTGTCAAATTGCCCAATCAACTACATACATGCATTCTTGTATACTGAAGTCATTGCCTGATGACTAAGCCCGGGTTCTTAGCCAATTGGCACATAGGGATGGCAACGGGTCGGGGCGGGGACGGGTTTTGCCTACCCCGCCCCCGCCCCCTCTCCCGCTCCCCCGCCCCCGACCCGCCCCCTATACCCGCTGGGTATTTAAAAACCCACCCATACCCGAACCCGATGGGGAATCGAGTACCCACGGGTATCCCCGCCCCCGCCCGGCTCTAGACCCGACCCACATAAAAACATTTATCAAAATTAATTTCACAAAACCATGACAAGTAGAATCTTTTTACAAAGCATCCATAACATTAACAATAGAAATTTAAATTTTCAATCCTAAGTAAAAACAAGTGCACATTTAAAATCTCATAAAACAATAATAAAGTATAAATTGAAAACTTCAATCCAAAATCTTAATGTTTTTTAGTTAAAATGACCACCATTCATCATCATCTTTCAAAGAGATCAAATCATCAAAAATTTCAAACCAAAATAATAAAGTGCACATTCAAACTTATACAAAATGATACTAAAGTAAAAATTGAAAGGTTTGATCCAAAGAACATAGCCCTTTAGAACCCCCATTCATCACCATCATTATTTTCATGGAGAATAATAATCTTCCAATCTATGCATAGCTCCACTTACTAATAATGCACTGCAAAAAACAAAATGAGTTAAAAATTCAAAATATGAAATGTATACAATTTTTGTACGAAATTTCATTAAATTTGTCAAATTTTCTTTTTTACCTTCACTTCCAAGATCTATCCATCAATTAAATTGACATAGTCTTCCATTATTTTTGAACTCGATCCTATATAAACCATTTAATAAGTTAGTGACAAATGATAATAAAACAATAACATATTATATATGATACTAATACATAAAATAGAACTTGAATTCAATCGAAAATAAGAGTTTTTTTTTTTGTTTAGATCATCACCATTCATCATCAAATGATCAATCATCTTCTAACCCATGAGTAGCTCCACTTGCTAATAATTCATCTACATTAAACAAAAGAAGTTTAGAATTGAAAATATAAAAATTATATATTTTTTGTTACGAATATCATTAAATTTGTAATTTTTTTTTTACCTTCATCTTCAGAATCTATCTCATCAAGTAAATTGGTGTAGTCGTCCATTGCTTTAGAACTCATTCCTATATAAACCACATGAAATTTAATGAGTTAGTGATAATAAAACCATAACATATTAAAACATGAAACCATAAAACATGTAAATAAATAACTTTACCTTTATATTCTTCCTTCCATAACCAACTTCTAGCACACATCAAAGCCTCTAAAGTATACCAATGAAGTCGACTACGATGTGGGCTTAGTATTCGACTACTAGTACTGAATGCAGATTCAGAAGCAACAGTAGATATTGGAATGGCTAACACATCCTTTGCAATTGCTTGTAGCGTTTGATATTTAACTCCATTCACCTTCTACCACATTAAAATATCGAAGGTTGCAGTTCTTGGTAGAATATCTTCCTCCAAATAAAGATCAAGCTCTGACTTAACATGTGATGTTTTTGCCCTTTTTTGGCTCTTCACAAATGCATCAAAGTCATTCAATGAATCATCAAGTGTAGAATTATTATCTTCACATGGAGAGCTAGTGGATTCTTTATTCTTCAACTCATATTCAAAAACCAAATCATAGCAAAGCTTTCGAATTCTATTAACTTCAACAAAAGCATCGATGGAATACAATTTTTGATAATAATATTCAAGTAAGCTCATCTTGTATCTTGGATCCAACACTGTAGCAACTCCCATGATATCATGAATCACACTCCAATAACAATTAAACTTATCCATCATTTTTGTTGTCATTCTTCGAATCACCTCATTAGGAGAAGTAAGCCAACTTGATATTGTCAATTTAATTTCACAAACTTTGGGAAAGTAAAGATTAGCAGTGGGATAATTAGTGCCAGAAAATAATTCTGTAACATTATTAAAAATCTTCAATTTATCACAAACTTCACTTGCAAATTCCCATTGCGTTGTCGTTGGCAAACAAGTATATTTGTCATCCCGCTGTTTTAGCCTGCAAAATACTTCTTTATATGATATGGCAACGTCAAGCATTTTATAAGTCGAATTCCATCTAGTTGGACAATCCAAACATAAGTTTTTACTGTAGATCATGCGCAGTTGTCTAGCCGTTTCCTTAAATTTTTCCACTCTTTTAGGAGTTGCATTCCAATAAGCTACACTGTCACGAATTTTTTCTACACCATCTTTCACCACCTCTAATCCATCTTTCACAATTAAATTCAATATATGTGCGCAACAACGCATATGAAGTAAAGAGCCATCTTTTAGCAAAGCCCCAAGATGCAATTTATCTTTGATTTTCTGAATCATGGAATCATTTATGCTACAATTATCCAAAGTTATTGTGGATAATTTACCATCAATATTCCAATCCAACAAACATCCAACCAAGACAGTGCTAAGTCTATCACTTGTGTGAGGAGCAGGGACATAAATGAACCTAATATAAAAAAAATACATATAATCATTCCAATATACATATATATATATATATATATATATATATATATATATAAGTAAATAACAATTATCACTACTATTGAAAAGTAACATGTAATCATAAAATAAATTTATATTTACCTCAAAATGTGACTTTGTAAATTCCCAAATGAATCAATGTAGTGGGCAGTGATAGCCATGTATCCCTTCTTTTGGTTGCTTGATGTCCACATATCTGCTATAATTGCCACTCTCCCTTCATTAGTGTCCATCAACTTCAATGCCAAGGATTTCTCAATATCATAAATTTTTAAAATTTCTTTCTTCATGGTGTTTCGAGATGAGACTTTAAATAATGGCTGAAGTGCAGTTGAATATCTTTTGAAACCGATATGATCCACTATCAACAGTGGATATTCATGCATAATAATTGCTTGAGCTAGCTCTTTCTTTGCTAATTCTGGATCATAAATTGCAGAAGTCATTTCTTGTTTGCCTTTATTAATCTTGGATGTGATAAGTTTTTGCCCCCTTAAGCTAATCTTGCATTGTATGCATGACTCCATATGTTGATGCAAGTGCTTCGTTCCATTTTTCGATTTCCCACCAAGCAATTTCTTACAATAATTGCATTGAGCTTTGTCCTCTCCATTAACTTGAGTCTTTTTAAAATGACTCCACACAACACTTTTGAGCCTCCCAATTTGTGTAGTAGAATCTGTTTGATCTCCTGCATTTCCTTCAATGCCAATTTCATTTGGAGTAGAGCCTTCCGAATTAAAACTTCCAATTTCAGTTGATTGAGTTGAACTTCCAATCAGGTGAGATATTGATTGATGAGAAGCAATATCGTCACCCATCTAAAAAAACCAATTATTCATATAATGAGCATACATATGAAAGTTAGCCAAGTTATAAAAAAAAAATCACTGAATATTTAAATACAAATGCAGTCAATGATATTGATAAAAAAAATCATTGAAGGTATTGAAGGATGAGGGGGCGAGATTAAGTAATAATGCGCATGGAGTTTGTGATGACTAAGAGCTGAATAGGAAAAAGCCATTAATCAAAACAAAAGTCAAAGAAAATTTCAACATTTTCAGTTGAGTTCAAATTTAAGTGCAGAGCTTATTGTCCTGGGAGGTATGAGTTAAACCCTAGTCCAATGAGCACAAGCAAACCAATAGATGTATGATGTATAAATCTTGAGCACAAAACAGAGGAAAGAACTCAATTACCAGCTTCTTCATCACCATTGAATCCTCTTCCCATTCAAATAATCTTTGGTGCTATACACAGTGGAACAAAATGAAATTTCCATGGTTTGTTACAAAAATTTAATCCAAAAAAGAAAGCTAAAACCGATATCAAGATGAAATCTGAAGTACTCTTGGGCAAATAACAAGCAAAGAACCCATTTATCAAGTTCTTCATTGTCATTACATCCTCTTCCCAAAAAGATAAGCTATGATGCTATACAAATTTCACACTTCTAAAACTCAAATTTATGCATAATTAAATGGAAAATAAAAATAAAAACCCCGTTTAGGATTCATATGGCATCATAGATTGAAACCCTAATGAATCCAGCGAGTGAATCGGAACTCACCATCGAAATCCTAATGCGTCTTTTTCCGCTGTGGTTGCTGCTTATCAGTTGCTACTTCCTAATCTATACATCCAGTAAACCTTCGAAAGAAAATCCAAAAGATAGAAGAAAAAAGGATCAATCTCTAGTTCATCACACCGTATGAGTATGAGATGGAGGAGAAGAGAAGTACGAGAGCCAAGACGTGGGCGGCCATGAGGATGACGACGGCGAGCCGGCGACGGCGGCGAGGTAGAGGTCGGTGTCAGTGATCGCGGCGGCGTCGTGATGGGAATTCGTCATCGAAGGAGATGGAGGAAAGGGTCAGTGATGCTATTGCTGGGGATGTGGCTGCCTAGCAAGTGCGGAGGTCGAGTGAGAGGAGGGAGGGGAGGCAGGAGGGGAAGGAGAGGTCGTCGCCGGTGATCGGAAGAGTGGATAGGGATTTGAGAGAAGGGATTCGGGAAGAAGAGAAGCCCTAGCATGGGCACCTAGCCGCCGATCAATCCAATTCCAAGTCTCGGGGAAAACCCTAAACACTTACAGTTACAAATGGATATATATACATATATATACATATATATATATATATATATATATATATATATATATATATATAATGGGGGTATTTTTGTAATTTTACATTTCGGGTCGGGTTTCGGGTCGGGTATAAAGTTTCCCATACCCGCCCCGCACCCGCTTTATATTATTCGGGTTTTACCCGAAACCTGGTCAAACCGGGTTTTCCCCGTCAAACTCAGGTCGGATCGGGTTTGGGTATAATTGCCATCCCTAGGCACACACGGTTCAAATCAGACTAAGTAAAGGAACTAATTCTTCAATTAGATGTTTTGATGCCCTCCTATTGAAACCACTTGGAATAATATTCTAATATAGAATAATCAAAGTCCTCTTGCTCATATACTAAGCACCAAACATAATGGTTGGTTATAGTATGGAAGTCAGAAACCTGAAAACAAAAAAAACAAAAAAACAAAAAACACAAAAACAAAAAATAACAAAACTATAGTTTGAGTCACTCGGTAGAAATGGACAGGAAAACATTATAAAAGTGATTATAAAAGTGACTAGTCCTAAAAAAATTATATGCCACTGCATAAATATGGATGAACAAGGGAATGAACAGATGACAATGGATCCCAGAAATCGCATCAGCTCAGCTACAAGCACATAAACAACGAAAATATTATGTTATTTTTAACAAAGCCTACCATTGTCCTATTTATTTAGAAACCTCTGACTATGATGAACTGCCACTTGACAGTGAGTGAGTGGAAAACACAAATAAGCATTCATCATGTACCTATCTGGTCAAACTGAATTCTTGTTTACACAACCTGGATGTAGGCACAGTGGGCCTGTAAGGGTGTAACGTTACAACTCAATGACTACAGGTATATATATTCATCAATTGTAGATATGTAGATCTAAACATGAATAGCTGATTTATAGACATTCAAGTGGGTACAAAAATTACTCACTTCAAATAGGGAATGAGATAGACAGAAGCTCACTGATTCTTTTCACTTCTTTCTGATACAAATTGCATCAACGCAATGTCAGAAGTCAGATGTTTGTTAAATATACTAGCACAAGCAAGCCACAGCTGTGGCATAAGGGTTTTCCAAGATCTCAGCCATAGCTCAACCGTGAGTCAGAGGTGCGCGTCTGGGTCTGGCGTCGGGGGATTCCAATCTCACATGAATTGACCCTAGCTGCAAAACGCAGAGAACAGATAGACTCCTGTACTGAGGCTGCCTCGGGAGATATGTTAACAAACATCAATGTCTTTGAGTCTCCTCCAAGACAGGGCTGTGTTATAGAAGAGATGTTGATCAGAATATTAAATGTACCAACATAGAATACATCCTTTAAACTTGGAATAGAAATTGAAAAGCCTCACCTGAAGAAGATACGTAAGCTTGGAGTTCCTGAAAGGTACATGATCCTCTTTCTTCGCAATTGAGAAGATTACATCACTCAAGGCTGATAAACTTTTGTTAATCGCCTGTAGTCATTGCCAGAAGATATAAGCAATATAAAGAGCCTACGAGGACATGGGATAACTTATGGTACAGTTTTACAATTAGAGAGAGCTTATTACTTGAGTTTCCTTTAAACGGTCTCCAGTAGAACCGCTCTTGGCAAGCCGCTCACTACCAGCAAGATCAATTAAATTTAGTATTCCTTGTACCTGCTGCTCTGTGCTCTGGAGATCAATAGAAGACAGTCAGACCATATTCATCAGTGAACCCTAAAAAGAGTAGTTAGCTTCAGCAACCTCATTGACTCCAGATATTCGTAGTGTGAAAACAAAATGACTTCTTGATGATTGTTCATTCATTTGAGTTCGACCTACAGATCTGGTACAATTCAAAATGCCAACTATGGATTAGTAAACAACTTCTCACAGGCCAAAAAAATTTATGGAGCTTTACAACCCATCATAATATTCAAGTATGAACACTATCATGCGCAAAATATGATGAACAGAAAAGTACAAAAAGCTTACATCAGATATAAGAACAAATGTTTCAAATCCTTATAAGATTTTAATGGTAACAATGAACATGAAGTTTAAGCAAGTAGACTCAAGCCCAACCAGATGAAGATATGCGGTCTATGGAACCTAATATCAGCAAACCATCATTTTTAGGTATAAATAATCCACTAGCATTATGAATCTATTATTATTAAAAATTAATAAACTTTAGTTCGACTACATGAAACAATAGAAATGTATTATTGTTACAACAGTTTAAGGGCACCACATAGAGATATAATTAAAACCCCGATCAGAGTCCCTCTTCTAGGACAGTTTTACCAATCTAAACATTTACTTGAAAAGAAACAATCAAAGTTCATTGCAGCTTTGACGATATTAATGAATATTTCCGACACCAATATGCTTGAGAATTGACTCCCAGAATTAACTTTAGTTCTAACATGGAATGTTCTACAGCTACATTACATTTAGATATTCACAATAATGTATCAAATTTCAAGAGTAGCATTCATCAGAGGATCATAATATTCTGTACATTTCATTTTCTAGATGAGTTCAGATGCCACCATCAAAATAATTCTCTATAGCTGAATTACATACAAATTCTTACATAACTCTATAATTTTTGTCCTCAAATCACTGTTTATTCAATAATTTTCTTTCAAGTTCTCAGCAAATAAACCAAGAAGCTCATAACTGAAGTCCATTTGGCATTTGGAGACAAAAAAACAAGCATAGCTTCAATCAGCACCTGTGGCAGACTTTCTGACCCAGAGCTAATCCTTGTAAATTAATGTTTGCTACACAGAAGACAAAACATAAATAGGGAGAACTTCATGCGCCCAACTATTCCAAAAACGAAATATTTCTAAACTTATACCACTTAAAATGTTCAGTTCTCATGCTTTCTTTAAGGCATGAAGGAATGTTATTTCTTGCAAAACAACAACACCAACAACAATAACAGAACAGAATGTACATAACTGCTTAACTAGCACGTGAAGAATAAATTCCAACATCATATTTCAATTGTGTGATTTCTCCAAAATTCCACGCATACTCCCATTTTCTTCGAAGTTCAAGTTCTATTCCACTCTTGTGTGCTTTATTATACTCTGAACCAGGTTACCTTCACAGTCTCAACAATAATATAAAATGTCTTCATATTAGCATTTTTACCTTGAAGTTCAAACGTTTATGTGCATTTCCCTTAATCCTGAGACTCAGAACATCCATCGATTGGTCTTTCATTTGAATTCAAAATGAATAAGAGGGTAGGAAAGAGCATAGCATTCGGTATAGAGAGTGACAAAAAATATCCCACTGATCCCTAACTAGCCAAGATGGCACTAAACTCAAGAGGCTGACATAAAACTAATCATGTTTACAGGAGCTAATGCATAAAAACTATAAATCTTTAGAAAATTAAGCTCAAATGCAAAAGGCAGTGGATACTTTTAATTAGATTATTAAATCTTTTTCTTTAATTGGAAGGAAGGGCCTTCATACACCAATCAAGTGCCTACAGATTACCAGGTTGTCAAGGACTCAAGGTGGGGCAACCCCCTGTGGATATACAGGGAACAACCAAAACCATAAAAAAAATACTCAAACCTATACTACTGGGAACCTGGTGTACCTGAGCTGCCGGTCTTTTAAGAGAAATTCAATAGTTAATGTGAGTTTGCATGATCATAACAAACAACAAAACCATATAATTTTAGATAATCTAACCCTATTTCTGCCAAATACAAAAAGACATGTGAGTGTGCATATATTTGCAAAGTACTCAAACAAATACCTGCTCTGTGCAGCCTGCTGAAGAAGAAATGAAACCTCATTGATGCTGCAGACATCTATGATTGTGAGGTCGGATACATGTGTGTTACCATTTAAATCATGTTTAATGGCATATTGCTTCGCATTGCTATCAAAGTTGCTGCCTGGACGTATGGGGGATAGCAAATCCCGGATTGTCTCATTATATATTTCCAGCATTGACGCCTACATGTGATTACAGGAAAATCCATAATATTTGCTCATAGATGCTGAAAATGACACAGGACATAAGAACTATAAAGAAATCATACCTGCATCTTGTACTTCCAACCCTGACATTGTAAAGCCTGGCTGGTTTGGAAAATTTGTTCCAAGGATCTTGGGATAAGCCCTTTTTCTTCATTAGCTTCTGGTCTACCCATCATTGTATAAGTTTTACCAGAACCAGTTTGCCCATATGCAAAAATGCAAACCTGTCATTTTGTCAAAGGGTTAAACTTTTCCATATAATATTGAAACAAATGCAACTAAATTTCATCAAAAAGAAAAAGAAAAAGAAAGAAATATATTTCAAAATAAAGATCAAAGTGAAAAAGAAAGAGAAAATGAAAATGAAAATCAAGACCACTATTTTGCCAGTGTTGATTAAACAAAATGTCCAAAGCAAAAAATAATAATGATGATGATGATGACGACAAGAAAAGAACAGAAAAAAACCACCAAAGAACCCTGTTACTTTGCTGCCAAACTTAACTAAAGCCATAACTTTGAAAATTAAACTTCAGGCCTCACAAAGGAGTAAAATGGCAGCAGGAATAATTAAAATATTAATCAAACTATATTCAGACCAAAATGATACAAACCATATATCTGGCAATACAACATCTACTCCTACACTTGGGCAAAGTTCCAATAAGATGAAAACGTTATAAACGCAGAGCAAAAAACAGTGAGACATTATTTGAATCCCTTGATTGGATCTTCAGCCAGATTTCTTTTTTGCTATGCTCAATCACAAGGTTGGCATAATACCGGAAATAGTGTAAGCACAAAATAATAAGTTGTCTGTTTAGAACAAAATAAATAATGAGCATAATAAAGTACAGACTATACAACCTTATATCCATCAAGTGCACTCTGCACCAGTTGTGAGATTTCAACAAACACATCTTCTTGTGAAGCTTCATGGTTGAACACTTTATCAAATGTGAATGAATATTGCTGAGCTGTTCATAATGAAAAATAAAGATTATTACATGCAGCATGCTAAACAACTCTAATAGATGATACTATAAAACACAATCCCGGGATACCATGATGCATCAAGTCAATGCCCCGTCCAAGAAATTCAGTTGATGTTGGATAAGAAACAATTGCTCCTTCTGTGACATTACATTCTTTGTCAGGCAGAAGGGGCCGCACCCTGCAAAATACTCTAATGTTGCCTTTTAGTTCCTGTAAAAAGAAGAATGTTGAGAACCTTCACTATCTGCCTAAGTCATGTGCTAATATATATGACTCATACCAGAATAGTGTTGTGTAGCTGTTTTCGCAATTTTTCTGCTTCCAAAATTTGAATTTCTTGTTCAGCAACATGATTCTGCAAATCTATGATAGTTTTTTTTTGTTCCAGGTATTCAGAGATGGTCTCTCTTGTTGTTAAATCAGCCATCTAAAATGGAAAAATTGAAGTTAAGTCATGATTTTGTCAAAAAATGCCTTCATGAAAACATATTCAGTTCCTCAATGGTCAAACTCAGTTTCCATTTCCATAATGTGACAGATCCATAGGAAATAATAAGCCCATAATAACCTTCAATTTTTCATTTGCAGCGGCAAGTTGATGCTGCAATGACTGAATTTGCACTCTCTGAGATGAGCATGTCTCCTGAAAATAATAACATGATTTTTTAAGTCCTATTAGTTTGTAAATATGACAGAATCAGGAATGCCAGT
The DNA here is from genome assembly GCA_026586065.1 of Dioscorea zingiberensis. NCBI lineage: Eukaryota > Viridiplantae > Streptophyta > Magnoliopsida > Dioscoreales > Dioscoreaceae > Dioscorea > Dioscorea zingiberensis. Next base: position 147,152 of record JAGGNH010000028.1, on the reverse strand, counting down.
GTCAGGTAACAAACCTCAAGGGCATCTGTTTTTGCCATAATATTGTCCAGTTCCTTAGAGGACTTTCCCGTCAACTCTTTGTAGTTAGCAATCTCAGAAGTCAAATTCTGCACTTGTGCTAATTGATATTCACGATCTTCTCTCACCTGTTGCAATTCACTTCTAAGGAAATAGACTTCCTTCGTTAAATCTTCTTTCTGTTTCAGAGCATCTTGAAGAGAACTCTGAGAACCAGCACATTTAAAATAAAAGGTTTTAGTTGAGTAATAATAAAAGAAAATGCATCTAAAACAACAGCAGTTGTCTCATCATGTTTAATTACAAGAAATCAATCCAAAGCTTCACAGGTTCTCGTAAAAATTTTACACATAAAATATGCGCAACCCCAATAAATATGTTTGTACTCAATCTTTTGCCAAAGTTTATCAAAAGTACAGTGCAGCAGGATACATTCAACCACCACATATACAGAAATTCTTGTTCAATGAGTAATTTCCTACAGTACTAGAAAGGAATTGCATAGAGAAATCCCACATCTAGTCATATATCAAGCAGTCCAAAGTTTATGTTTGAATTGAACTTCAATAAAGAAAAAAACTAAACTTACACTAGCATTCAAAAAATAAATAAATAATAAAATTGATGTAAAATCTAAAAAGCTAACAACTGTCCAATTCTGTATGGCATATGGTTCATGATACAAGAAAAAGTACCCAAAAAAAAAAGAAAAGAAAAAACAAGCAAGCTCACCCTAGACGAATCCAACTGATTCTTTAGTGAATTGGAGTGATCTCTAAGACCCGTCAGTGAATCCATCATAGCATTCTTTTCCTTCTGCAACTTTGAGATTGTCTCACCGTTTTTCACAGCATCAGACTGAAGATTGCTATTGTACTGCTGCAAGCTGGTGTTATACTCCTGCAATCTTCTGTTGGTCTCTTGCAACATTTTAATCTGATATGATATTTTAGAATAATTTTAATCAATGACCACCAGTATGCAACAAGGAAACCATATTGTAGGAGAAGAAGGTTACCTGGTCATTGCTGCGTTTTGCCTCCTGGTTGGCTCTTTCAAGATCATCGGATAGGTTCTCACGTAAAGCTTCCGAAGCAACTCTAGCTTCAGTTTCTTTCTCATATGATTTGATTGCAGCCTAAAATTACCTCAAAATCAATCAGAAAAACAGACAATAAACCTGCAAATTATAAGAAAACAAGAAAATAACCAACCAATTTGAGGGTTTCCTCCTTCTGAAAGCTCTCCTTAGAGGATGCCAGCTGAGCCTGAAGCTGTTCAACAGTCTCATTTAATTCTTCCTCCCTGTTTCTCATCTGAGCCTCTAGAAAAGCATAAACATCAAATAAATTAGCGAGATTTGATGATAATATCTTCAAAAATTGGACAAAAAAAACAAATTTACCAATTTCAGCATGCCTATTCTCTTCATTTTCCACAGTACCCCGCAGCTTTTCCAACTCAGACAAATACCCATCCTCAAGATCCATATACCACTTGATGCAAGTCCTCAGCTTTCTAATGTACTCAATCATCTGCTCACTCTTCCCCTGAAAAAGCAAATTCCAGCACCAAAATACTTAAATACAAACTGAAATTTGAGCTCTAAAAACCAAAAAAAAAAAAAACAATAAATAAATAAGCCAGCACCTTATAGTCATTCTTGTTCTTCCCTTTCATCTTCTCATTCAAGAGCCGCTCCACATCCTCCCGCGATCTGAACTCTATTCCACCTCCGCTGCTTCCACCATCTGATCCCGCAACAGCAGCAGTCTTCCGATCGGCGCCATGCCCAAGATTAGGCCCAGCATTGACAGCAGAAAGGACCAAACGGCCACGGAGGTTTGTCGAGGGCGCCACCATCTTCCCTACTACGATCTTCCTCCGCTTATCCAACGGAGCCTCATCTAACGCATTCTCCTTCTTCTGCACCCAATCAATCAATCAATCAATCAATCAATCAAACAAACAAACAAACAAACCTCATCCCTTAAAACCCACCTTTAAAGATCGAAGTAATAGAAATAAATGGTAAAAATTAGAAGCCAAATAGATCAAAACCCTAAATCTGGAGAAGAAGGGGGCAGACAGATCAAACCTTACATTTGATGGGCTTCGTGGAGGCTTGTTCTGATTCCTTGAGGACATCTCCCACAGGGATTCTACAAAAGGAGAAAAGGCTCCGAATTAGGTCCAAGGTAAGAGTTTGGAGGAGTGAAGCTGTCGGTTAGGGTGGTGGGTGGGGCCTTGGAGTGCGCTCCAAGGAAGGAATGAGGACGAGAAAATGAACCTGTAGACCAAATCGAGCCAAAATTGGGGAAAATTGGAGCTCTTTCTTCTCCGATTCCGTCCCTTTAGAAATTAGGGTTAGGGTTCGGAGAGAGTTGGAAATTCTTGATCTTCGAACAGAGGAGAGAGGACGATGGGCGGGCTTTGGAAATTTGAATCCAACTTCACCGCTGGTTTGGAATAGTTGCGTAAAACCCCCTGATTTTTTTCATATTTGAAGTTTTCTATTATACATAGAAACCGCCAAAAATAGCTTTTGATTATCTTCTTCCTGGGGTTTTGTATAATTATAGAAAAGTATAGGGCATGAATTGAAATTTCTCCCTTTTTGTCTGTTTCTTTATTTCAAAAATATAAAATGAATGAACTTTGAGATTCGTTATAGAGGCATTTGATGCTGGATCATGTTACAGTACATTCCAAGGAAAGATAACTTCAATCATATATATTAATTTGTTTCAAAGGCCTCTTGGTCGAGCGGCAAGGTCCTTCGCTCACGAGTACTAGAACTAAGTTTGAATCTCCTCTGAGACGGGGTGAATGCGTATGGTGTGGGTCGCCCAGTGGGTGTGGCCCACGCACACATGGTTAACGCCGTGTGGGATTTGGTAGTCACGGGCGGTAACCTGAACCCCGCTTGACTAGCCGGGCGTCTGCACGGTGTATCCATGCAAGTGCCGGCGCTCAGTGGAACCCGTGATAGTCTTTATCCGTGCGCATATCCTATCTTTGTATAATGGGGTTTATCCCCTTTGTCAAAAAAATATATATTAATTTATCAATAAAAGATATCCTAAATATTATCATGTCTTAGGCCTTAATTATGATCGTAAACCTACCAATTTACCAAACACACAACAATATATCTAAATCATTTGGTGTTCTTTTATTAATTTATAAACTAATAAGAATGAGAGCTCTCATTTGGACTCAACTTGCTTGGTTCAGAACCAGACAAGTCCCTGGTTCACCAATTGTGTTTTTGACAATTGGTGAACCAGGGTGCTACCATGTCGCGGGGAACAATTTTTTTTTTAGGGTTTGAACTTAAAGGCGGGAGTTGAAAATTTCCACATTGGACTAGGCTTAATTATATTAATTCGTACTCTTGTCACTGATGCCTTCGTGCTCGCGTTTTCCTTTCTCTTTGCTTCAATCGTTGTTACCGAGGAGCTTCGAGGTCTGTGCTACTCATCGGTTCCGATGATGGAATGAGCAGAGATGGAAGAGAGAGCTTAGGTGCTCGCGTTTTCATCTCTCTCTCTCTGCTCTGGTCATCGTCGCCAGCAAGCCTGGCATCGACGTGCTCTCGCGGCAGGAGCAGCGGCCGCCGCAGGTGCAGGTGGAGAAGAGCCGGTGGGGCCGAGGTCCCAGAGCTCACAGTACCATGGGGCCACATTCAACCGTAGCACTGGGCAGTGGGAATCGCATATCTGGTTCTTTCCTTTTCTTCTCTTTCGAAATCTCTGTTAAATTTGTCAAGTATCTTTGATTTACAAAAGTTTGGTGCTCGTTTGCAGGAATTGGATTGGGGTTTAAAGGGATTTCGATACTGCTTATGCTGCTGTGAGGTTGGATTTGTTCTTTTGATTCTATTGCTCGTGAGATTGAATGTTCTGATTAGAATTAGTTCTTGGTTAGGATTACAAGGCTTATGATAGGGTTTCCATTAAGTTCAGGGGAATTGGTGTTGATATTAATTTTAATCTCAGTGACTATAATGAAGATTTAAATTAGGTGGTCTCAAGGATAGCATAGTTGTTTTGGTTTTAGATGTTTTTAGGTTGTGAATTCAACATTGTTATGAGAATTACTTTTTATTATGCAATTAGTATGATCAAAACTTGTTGGATTAATTGGATGCAATCCTTTGCCTTACAATTCATTTGTTATGTAGAGTAACTGACTGATTTTCCTGAAAACTATTTATGCTTTGAATTTGGTGATATATTGCAGTGTTTGAAGGTTACCTTGAGTACTCTTTTTTGGACATTAATGGTTTAATTTTGTTTATATATCCTGAAAACATTATGATTGACCATTGACTGATCTTGTTCTTCTGATTCTATTACTCATGAGATTGAATGTTCTAATTAGAAGTAGTTCTTGGTTGGGATTGTAGGGCTTATGACAGGGCTGCCATCACTGTGGTGCAATATTTGAAAGTCTGAATGCTGCCTTCATGTAAATATTGGCTCCCAATTTGTGTATATCAACATATAAAATAGTGTGGGTTTGTAAGGGTTGGTAGTGCAAAGGCAAGCATCACTAAACTTTCTTTGGATGCAAGAAAGATGCAAAATAACTTTGTTAAAGCAAAAGTTTCCATATCATGAAGTGGCTGAATAAGAAATGTAGTTAGAAAGGTGTTCGTTTTGATGTTGAAGTTCCAAAATCCGAGCTTTCGAGAACATTTGTTTTTTTTCGCTGTATCACCAGTTGTTTTTCATGAATAATTTTTATTCTACATTGTATAACAGACTGATCAATTATAACTATTTCCTACCCAACTGCCAATAATTTCATTGGTAACAGTCTTTGTTCTAATTGTACATATATGAACTGTGTAAAGAAGGTTACTCAGAATCGAAATCCTGATGATTGAATAATCAATGGATGAATCAATTATAAGGTCTGATTGTACATATTTGAACTGTGTTGGTTACTGGATTTGAAGTTCTGGCTTTATGTTGTTAAATGAATTGTGTAACTATTTCCTGCTCTGCTCTGCTTATAATTTCATCCCCATATTCTTAGTCCAATTGTACATATTCTGGCTTAATGCTTTTGATCAGAACATAATTAGTTGAATAATGGCAAGTGCATGCAAATATTTCTAATTAATTTCTACAGCTTTATCACTCTATGTTTGTTCCCCAGTACTGCTGAAAATGTTCAAAGCCTCTGAGATTGAACATGACTTGAATGTGGATTAGTATGCAGGGACATGGTGCAATTTCTAATTAAAACTAATGTAAAATCAGTTAAAATTAATTTTTCCCAAGAAAAAACAAACAAAATAAGGAGATGGATTTATTCAAGTGCTTCACTGGTAAAGCCCAATGGAGTATCCAGTAAAACTCCAATACCGAAACACGACATGAACAATGTAACAAAAAGACTCAAACAACCTGAGAAACAACAAGGAGAGGAATCTGACCAGATTCTCAAAACTTTATTTTAGCTGACACTTAATTCTTCACTGTTCCTAAAAGCTATATATTTTGGCTTCAATTAATCCTGCAACAAAAGAACAATCAGTACTACAGGTTTAAGATAATATGAGAACAAGATCAAAACTTAAAGCTTAAATTGATAAAAAGACGACAGTTATTCATCATAAGCTTTTTTAGTGTGGATGATCCCATGAATTGTATCTAATATCATCTGAATCTAAAAATATTATACATATAAAATAAATAAATAAAGAATAGAGACACATAAGAATGACATACTTTGAACAGTCCATATTGAGGGAAATGGTGTAGGAAGGCTAATGTCGTAGCTACCAGGAAGAGCCTTAGCAGCAGAAGTAGTAGGCTTGATCTTCTAAAAGCTGCAGAGACGAGACATTTGCAAGCAGCCTTTGTAACATCGTAGATTTTTTCTAAATAATGATCAGTAAATTTTTGAATATTAAATGAGGTTAATTAGCACATAAAATAAATTAATTATTTTAACCTCAATTAAAGGAAAATCGGGATTTAATGGACCCGAAATCCATCCCCGCAACTATAGGGCAAAGAGAAGGCCTCATTCGATCAGACCACTTTTATATAGAATAATTGGAGGTGGATAGACAACAAAGCCGGATTAATTAAATGGAAAATTATTTAAGTGTTAATTAATTCAAATTAATTAAGTGAAAAATACCGGACAAAAGTTAGAGTCCCAGTAAAGTAAATCTGATCGAGTCAAAGACGGGAATATCGGATCTGGTCGGCAACATTATTGTCCCCCGTGACCCATTATTATGGAGCATAGAATGAATTAAATATTATATAGAATAAAATATTAAATTGTAATTATCCAGATCCGAAGAAAATGGATCTGATCGGGTTACAGGAGTCACCCGTGACTCTATAGTGATGAGAGGGAATTAATAAGCTTGGACATTGATTAAAAATCCATGTGACAAAAGGCTAAGGGACAAGGATTTATTTAGTAGCCATGTGACAAAAGTGAAGGCAATTGATTAAAGTGCTTTAATAATATATGTAAGTATATATCAGATGACTTAGGGCTACAGGATTTCAATTGAAATCGATTTGAAATCGAGAGAGAGAGAGAGAGAGAGAGCGAGAGCTCGTGCCCTTCTTCTCCATCTCCTTCTTCTCTCCCGTCTCTCTTCTCACCCTACTCACGCCGCTGGCCGGTTCGCGGTACGGCTAGCCGTCGGCCGACCTCGACCCCGGACCAACTACGGTGCGTGCGGACTTGCCGCCGCTGACCTTCACTTCAAGCTGCTGCGGGCCGCCCCGCCGTCCCTTCTGCGTGCCCCTCGGCCCGGCTCCGGTGCCCCTCCTCTGCGGTGCGGCCCGCGTCGCCCGGCCCGAGCCTCCGATAGCCGGATCGCGCTTGCCGGCCCAGTCCCTTTACCAACGACCGTTCTCCTTCTCCGGTGAGCGACAACCGCTGACCTGCAGCCCCGCGCTTCGCCTTCTTCGTTCCCCAAGACAGTGAGGCTTACTAAACCTTGATGATTGAATGAACTAATTTGGGGAAACCCTAAAATGAATTCTTGATTTAGGGCTTGGGATTTGGAGGGGTTGCATGAGACTAACATGATAAGTTTTAAGGGTTAATTGTATGATTGTTTAATTGAAGAGTGGAGGCTGTGAAATACTCTAAGTTGATGTTTAATTTGATGAAATGGTTGTGCTAAGAAACCATGTATTTCATGAGTTTAATTAAAAGTGTTTAATGTGTGAATGTTTGTATTAATTTCGGGAGCCTATAAATAGGGGAGATGCTCCCCAATTTTCTTAGAAATTTCATGCTTAATCCTCCATGTTAAGTAGAACATTTAATCTTATTAAGGAGCATGTCAGGGACTTTCAATTATGCTAAGGATGGAAATACTTAAATTTCCTATTTTGGGCAATCTTCGTATTTTCTTTTCATGCTCTTTGAATAATGAAATGCATGTTAAGTGGAAGCATGCTCTACTTAACTTAACGTATTTCTATACTCTTTTGAGTCCAAGTTAAGAATACGGTCTTCGTATTCATGATTTCCCTATTTCAATTACTAGGGAAAAGTAAAGGCAAAGGCAATGGCAAAGAAGGCTAGCTGCTGAAGGACCAAGCTAGCCTTAGAGCTAACTAGACTCAGGTGAGGGAACTAGCTGTACAGTTCGTACTTTTATCATATTTTCTTACAAGTTTGATTTTAATTTGAAAAGCATGAGTTAGAAATTTTATGAAAATTTCCTGAGTTTTGGAAATCATTGCATGCATATTGATAGATCCCCAGTTAGGGATGGATTCCCCTTTCTGAACTCATGCACGGTAATTTAGTAACAGAAAAGAGAAATTAATAGAGAACTAGATGGACTACACTTCACTGATTTACTTAACTGAACCAGTGGTGGCTCATAGAGAGCTAGAGATTAGGGAATGGGTGATTTACAACTCTGATTTTCATTACTGAACTATCTGTTTTAAAACCTTATGTTTTCATGATATTAAAACCCCTTTTCCATACTCTCGGAGTGTCTAATATGCATTATATAAGTATAGCAGATGGTAGCAAGTCGATCACAGAGCGGAAGGCTCAGGTATGGGATGAGCCTACCTGCCCTTACTCTGGTTCCGTAGTATTGAAGTAGATATGTAGTTAGTGATGATAGTATTGTGAATATCAGATGACTATGTATTTCTCACCTCCCGATAGCGATTAAAGATCGACCGTAGAGGCTATTGGTACATATTACCAAGGGAGAAATTCATTCACAATATAGAGGATTAAATAATGAGATACGTATAATGGCATGATTATATCATATTAAAGATAATGTATTGACTAGCATCTTTAGTTGCTCAGCATTTACTTTTAGTTACATTATTTATTTTCAGTTATTTATATATGCATAGTTTTATGCTTCAACTTTTACAATTTAATTTAATATATGATGTAGTTCTATACTTGGCGATACTGTTCCCAGATCACTGAGTTCGAGCAGCTCAGCCCCTTTTTCACGATGTTTTATGCAGGCGATAGACAGGATTCCAGGTAGAGTATTTTGTCTACTCGCAAGAGTACTTGAGTATCAGTAGATAGCTCTGACCCCCAGATGTGTTGTTTTATTATTTAGTTGTTGTTGTGTATTTAGGAGAGAGTGGAACTCCTAATTTTAGAGACATATGTGTATTATGTCTGTATTTTATTTGAGGATGTATTATGACATATTTTATTTCAGTGTGTGACATTATGATCTTCTATTGTATTAGATTTCATATATGATTTTGTTTCAGTTAGACAGCCTTAGGCTCAAGGTTCAACCCTTGACTTGTCTGGTGTGACACGTGTCCCCTGAATTGGAGATGGGTATTACAGCCTTCCTACGCAATACTACAAAAACAAATATCCTCCTTTCTTTTCCTCCAATTTCACTCAACCTAAACAAACTCAAGATGCTGTGGGATCGAAAATACCCGCCTGGCATCGTGTCTGTGAAGAGACACCAGGCGATATATCGAATCACAAATGTCATATTTTTTTAGTTTGTGGGTTCTTCCATTCCTAATAGAGGCAGACCCCTATTATTAATTACCCCAGACAGAGTCTCGGGAACCTCCGATTAAGGGCAAATGTACAAGTAAAGGCAATGAAAATAATTTATTTATTGCATAACATGACAGCTTATTACATATGGATATATGTATTCATATCTTATTTATTTATTTATTTTTACAACGCCACCTTTATGCCTCACCGTTGCCCTTTGAATTTATGCTGCTATATTGTCGCCTAATGCCTCGTTGCATGTTTCTCATTTCAAGGCAGGTTGGGAGATGCGACCACATTTGCTAACTTTGGAAAGAACCGTAGATCTGTACCGGCTGGTCTACTGAAAGCGGTCGCACCATATATAGTTGGAAAGCCCTGGATGTCTAATTTCTAATGCCGAAAATTTCTCTCCGATCGGAGTTTTCTAGCAAAAGTTATCAGTATTTGGATGAAAGGTAGTCAAGCTGGCAGAATCGTAGTAATTGACCTCTCTTTCTATTAAAATCTGTACCGACTGGGCCCCCGAAGGGAGCTGTACCATATATGGTTGGAAAGCTATGGATGTCTAGTTTCCAATGCCGCAAAACTTCACCTCAATCAGAGTTTTCTGATAAAAGTTATCGACATTTGAATGGAGGGTGGTCAAGCTGGCAGACTTGCAAGAACTGGCTTCTTTCTATCTCCAGCATACCGAATTCCCTTTCCTGAAGGCTTTATTCTGAAGCAGTAAAAGTCAATGATTGCACAGTTGCTACCCAGCGGCATTAGTAGTAGACTGATAATAGTACCATCTTCTTCTTTCATATTTTTGCTTCTGCAGCAAAACAAAGCAGCCTTATACCCTTTTCTTTTGTATTTCCATTGTATTGCAACAGCCTTGTTTATTAATTTCTGCAGTAGCTTCTTACAGCAACAACAACTAGCAGCATTGACATGAAACATTCAATATTTTCCACACTGATTCAACTTTGCCAGGTAACATATCAGAGTAACCAAAAGGTGAATTTGAGGCATTAATTCCATTATTTTCCAAGATCCTTGAACTTGGCTTCCACAATGTCTTCTTTATCATATACTTCGTTGCATGAATAGAAGGTTGAATATCAGCCATCATACACCCAGCCGCAGGTGCTATTGCTGCAAGGGGAAAACCCAATGGGGACACTAACACAAGAGACCATCCAATTATCGATCGGGGTCCAGGCAAGGTGGCCTTGGAGTTCTGTTCTACTGATTTTACAGCACCATATGGGTACTCAGCAGCAAGAGCTGAGGGTGCAAGTATGGAGCCCAAAATGTTAGCAATCCATTTTTGTAAAGGTCTTTTCAACATCTTGCTTGACAATTAGGTCATCTTTTTTACAATTGGGCTTATCATCGGGTGCAGATAGCATAACTAAGGAAGAGGCAATAATCCCAGCATCCATACCTGAAGCATGTTGAGATGCATCATGAGTAGGACTTCCTGTACCACCAAACTCATTGGTAGAGTTGAATTTTTTTGAAGTTTGAAGTATCTCCATGATAAATCAGCAATGGATGGGCATGAGTCATTCATGGGTTCAAAATTATCTTGAGCAAATGGAATGTCTTGGTTTAATGCATCATAGAAGTCCAAATCATCTTCAACCAAATGTGTAACACCCCAGTTTTTTTTCTGCAAATATTATATCAGTAATAACGTAAAGCTGGGGGGGGTGTTTGACACAATAATAGATGGTGGTATGTGTATATTATTAAGAGAGAGGGTTAATGAAACTCATTAAGAGCTAGGTTTTTAAATTAATAAAGATTACTATTTTTGGATATCAACCAAGGTGCGACATGGTGATTTATTAAAAGGGATTAATTGGGCCAAAGGTTTTGAAATGGGCAGCTGTTTTCGGGCCGGGCCCAAAGTTAGAAGAGGGTTTTCATATTGAGCGACCAAGGAGAATAGGGAGGGGAGAGCAGCTGCTGGTTTTGTAGAAGGAGGAGGTGGCAATGGTGGGTCCGTTGAAGGTGAGGTGTCGCGGTGCATGCGAGCGAGATGGAGGGGCGACCGCGTGGCTAGGTGCTGGCGTTTGGGCAGATAGAGAGAAGAACTCAGGTAGGAGGGCGGCTTCGTGGGAGGAGATGCAATCTCTGGGAGGGAACACTAGCGGAGAGCTTCCCCTTGCTCCGTCGTTCAGCGCTTCCGGTCAACCTCTGTCATCTCCTCCACAACACCGGAGGTCTTTGGTCTTCGTCTTCAGTGTATTCAGAGCTCAGGACACCAGCTTCTCCTCTCCTCTGTTCGGGCGGCCGGTTTGAGCCACCTCCGTTGAGTATCTCGGTGAAGTTGGAGCCCCAGCTTCTCTCTAGGTTACAGCACCGGGTTTCGTTCCGGCCAGAACTTGTGTAGCTCCAGTGATCGAGTCCAGCAAGCTGAAAGCTCAGATAGATTTCAGGGAAAGGGAAGAACAAGTTGGGAACCTCGGGAGTGCCGAACCAGACTTGATTCGCTTAGGACAACAGGTGAGTGGACCTACTGTATATTCTAGTGATTTATCGAGATTTATCGGGTTTTCGGTTTATATCCCTCGGCTATGATTTATTCCCGGTTTTGAGAATGCTTTCGATTATTTACAGCTATTGTGGATTGATGTTTTCTGCATATGACTAGCTGTAGATCATTGAGATAGACGTGAGATAGATATAGGATGCGAGCATCGATCTTTGCATCCTGTATAGATGATCCTTGCTATGCAGATGCGGCTCCGTTGAGCTAAGACCAACGTGATACCGAGTAGGGGAAAGGTTTCCTTGTTCTCAAAATGAATTTCTAGCATCAAAACCTTGTTTTAAAAATGAATTTATCTTAAAACCCTTTTCCGACTCTTTGGAGTGCTCGGTACCACGAGTGAAGACCCAGATCGGGGGAAACCTCGCGGCTTCACATACAGCCCAGATCGAGGGACACCTCGCGGCTTTTTATCTGAGATCTTAGCAAGTTGATCCTACAGAATTGCATTCTTATCGATAGACGCTCACATATCTAGACATCTCATGAGACATAGACAGGCATGATAGTGACTAATGACTTTTCGGGTTTTCTCGGACATTGCATTAGATGATCTCCCTGATTGGGAAGATAATGCATAGATGTCCATGCTTTATTGTCTTTCTACAAGTATATGAGTACAGTTATTTTCCATATACATAGATACATATTTCCAGATGCACGGGTCTTAGTTGACCTGACAGTAGGGGTCACAACTCACTGAGCTCTGTAGCTCAGTCCCTCTTTCTTACTCACCTTGTGCAGGTAGCAGACAAAAGTCCGGGTAGATGCTTGATCCGGTGAGATGTGATGACATAGTTGGCTCTGGCGTCCCATAGTTCCTTCTTCTGTTGTGTACTCTGTAGACTTATCTATTTTACTTATGGAGACTAGACCCAGACGTATAGTCTGTGGGGGATTCTGTATCAGTTATGACTCTTCTCTTTGATGAGTTCCAGACTTATAATGTTTATTTATAATTGTCTCCGGCTTGTCCAGCAGATTTTCTTATTTCAGATTTGACAGCCTTGGGCTCAGGGTACACACCTGAGCTGGCTGGTGTGACACGTGTCCCTATGGGAATTAGGGTGTTACAAAATGAGCATCAGGGTGACTACCAGATACAAAATTTATGTAATTAGGCTGAGGAACATAATTCTTCTCTATAGGAGGCATCCGGAACAGTTCTTGTACGTTATCATTCTCTTTTAGCATATCAAAGAGCTCATCAACATCAATTTCTGGTAGATCACCATGTTCATCAATGCCAATGAGAAATTTCTCATTATATGCCCCCTCGACGCAATCGACCGAACTGTCATTGTTAGGTTGGTTCTGGTCCAAGTTCTCAAGAAAACAATTCAGCTCTATATAACCAGCAGCTAGTATCTGGTTATGCTCTACTAAAGCTAAATTTTGACATCCATCAACACCACCAATGTAAGACTGATCTCTCATTGACTTGTTCATCAGTAATGTAGTGGAATTATCAAGTTGGCTCCCATTGACTTGTTCATTAGTGTTCTCATGTGTGAAGAATACATCTGGGTCCCATTGAGTGACTTGATCAGCCTTCTCTTCATCAACGTTATCATCATCATCATTTAGCATCTTGATATGGGCTCTTGGATTGCTGGACTATAGAGTTTGCTCCTTTTGGCAGCAAGGCAGCAGCTTCGTCAATGGCAGCAACAGCTTCAGTCTCCAAACAACAGCATCATCAGCACATCATTGCGGCAATTAGCAGCAATGGGCAGCAATCAGCAACACATTTTTGGCACTCAGTGTTCAGATGCATCACCTAAGCTAGCCCTTCCATTTTTTTCTTGGGAACATCTATTTCAGCCAGGGCATTGCCATTGATGGCTATTGCAACCTTTAGGATTTAGTTTGTGCAAGGCTCTGACCTCCAAAGCTCCCTTTCATCATCTCAACTTTTTGGAATGTTTGGCTTCAGCTTAAACCTTGTGCCCTTTCCTTTGTATTTCCCTTGTATTACGGCAGCCCTTCATGGAAACTGGTTTCAATTTTGCAGGGTAACTTCTTTGCAACAACTCCTATAATCTCCCAGTTTCCTTCGATCTCAAGTTCTTGGTCTTTTGTGGCAGCAACAACTCTTTCATCTGTGTCATCAACACCTCAAAAACACAAAGACAAAACAAATGGCAAGAATATGGCTTCTTCAACATCACAAGCAAAGAAATGACGCCGGTAGGATTAACAACGGCAAGAATAAAGCACCATCTTCAACAACGGCAAATTTCACATTGGCATCGGCAGCTAGCCGCTTAATCAAGAATGGTAGCCAAGCATAAATCCAAAGATCACAAAGACCATCTTCTTCGTATTTCTTTTGCTTCTTGATCGCTGGCTTTGTTCTCCATGATCTCCAAAGTCAGACTCCTGCTCTTAGAGCCTTCCTCTTCTCTTTCTTTCTACTCTTTTCTCCTTGATCGCCTCTTCGATTTGCTTTCCTCCTTCTCTGTCTGTTTGTCTTCTCTATTTCTGCAATTATCTCCTTGAATCATCAGCATTCTTCCTTTCAGTTTCTGCAACCTTGCTCTTCTTTCTGCCTTTAGAAAATCCCATATTTCTACAGCTCTTAGCAACACACCGGCAAAGCAACACTGTCCAAACCCATTACAGTATCATCAACAATTGCATAGCTTTGGCAGCAGCTTCAATTTCCTTCACAACAGCTCCTCTTGCGGTAGCAGCAACCTCCAACAGTTTCATCAATGGCAGCAATCAGCATCACAATAGAGCAGCGGCATCATAGCGCAGCAGCGCGGCAGCTCTTTCTTTGTTTCTGCAGCAAAACAACAGCCTCCCCTGAACAGCAGCAGTACATCGGCGGAACGGCAGCACATCGCAGCCATGGTAACAGGAATCACAACTTCTTGGCTCCATTTTTTTTTTTTTTTTTTTTTTGCAGCAGCAGCAGCTCTCTCGCAAGGATGCAACAGCAACATTAGCTCAGCCGTAGCTCCATCTCTTCCTCACGGCGACAGCAGCACGATGGGTAGCAACTCAGGGGGCTGGAGATTGGAGGAGAGGTGTGCGAGGTGGGGGCACGAATGCAGGCTAGGTGCCAAGGCGGAGGGCGTGTGCCGGAGGCTGCAGGCGCTGCCAGGCGCTGGGCAGAGGACGTGTGCCTGGTGTTCGGCGCGCTTGCAGGCTGAGCGGAGGCGCTGCGTGCAAATGCAGGCTGGGCGGAGGTGCGGCTAGCGGACTGGCTTGCGCGGGCGGCTGGCGGCTCCAACGGCGCAGCCGAGGCGGCGATCTGGCTCGGAGGTGGCTAGGGCGGATAGCAGTAAAGGGGCTTTGGCGGGCTTCAGATCTGGGCGGATAGCAGCTTCAGGCCGCGGAGCATGGCTGCAGGGGGCTTCAGCTCTTAGTGGAGGAGCAGCAGAGGGGTTGGTGGGCACTTGGATGTCGGATCAGGCTGCTGGGGCGACAGCCAGGCGGAGAGCGGCCAAAAAGAGGGAAGGGGGGGCTAGAAAACTTCTTTTATGTATTCTATATAGATGTATATTGTACTATAACTTGATTTGATTTCTTTCTTTGATCCTTTCCTTCTCTTCTTTTACAGATGGTTTCTGTTTGCCTTTGTCTCTTTTTGGTCTCCTCTTCTCTATCTCCCCACTCACAGAAGCTCTCTTGTCTTTTTATCCTCGTGCGCGAGAATCCCCTCTCCGTGAAATCAACCCGAGAAATCACAACCCTTTAACCTCCCGACAGGATAAGAACGCAAGTTTAAAATCAATTAATTAATTAATTAATTAATTAATTAATTAATCAGCTCCACCCCTTTTTTTATTTAATATATTTATTGCCTCGGGATTAGCATATTTTGAATCGCCTTGGGATTGGTATTCTCATGATTGCCTCGAGATTTATTCTCTGGCTATCTTTGGATTTAAGATTGCCTCGAGATATGTGTTCTCAGGCCATCTTTGGATTTAAAATTGCCTCGAGATATGTATTCTCGGGCTATCTTGACTTTGAGATTGCCTCGAGATATGTGTTCTCGGGCTATCTTTGGATTTAAGATTGCCTCGGGCTTGCCCCGGGATTTGAGCCTTTGGCCCCAAGATGCAACCAAATGATTTATCAACCCTTTATTATTATTATTATTTATTTTATTTTTATTATTTTTTATTTTGTTTATCATAAATATCCTAAATATATCAAGATTGGGATATATATGAATTCTATTTAAATTGGAATTTAAATCCTATTAGGATTAGGACATGTATTTTTTTATATATAAACAGATGCGTACCAACCACAATTCAAATATAAACTTTTTAACATAAGCCTCAATTCATACCTTACATGTGATTTCACAAGTATCCATATAAGATTTATCAAAATACATAACAACCACAAACCACACAAGACCACCCCAAAACACATCATCAACAACAAACCAACGTCAAAAAGAAATCAAAAACTTTAATTCCTCACACTTCTCCATTGCCTCATTTGAACGCGGAAATCACTCACATAATGTCTCTAGACATTTAGTCACCTTTTACCTACATGTCAAAATATATATATATATATATATATATATATATATATATATATAACTTGACAAAGATTATTTATATTTTTTTTATAAGCATTGTTATTACAATTTGATAAAAAAAATATCACTCACATTTTTTTTTCTTCTTAGATTGCTTTAATGCCCCTTTTATTCTTTGATTGCCACGACCTCCACGGCTTGGCTTATCCCTTATAGCCAATCCTTTGGCACCAGAATAGTCAAAATTTAAATTCAGATTAGACATATCATCTAATAATAGACCATCTTATCTCCTTGAACAAGACATCTTACGCAATATCTTTCACCCTCTCATCAAGCACAAAGTAATGCCGCACAACCTCTTTTAAGCTTCTTCACATTCGTGATGCTTACGAAATTAATTTCGTAACGATGGCACATATCCATATATCTCTTGCTCTTTGCCACCCTAGGGTCTTCTTTTGTTGTAGTGGATATAAAAATGCAAGTATCCATAGATCATGCTTTCCTATTCCACCTTTTCATTATGTACTTATTAGGAAGCATAAATTTCTGATTTTCATCTAAGACATGCAACATGTGCATACAAGGAAAATCCCATAAAATTCAAACTTTTACTGACTACACTTAATTGACTCAAGAGAGGAATCAAATGTCACTACGCTAGCATAGCGAGGAGCATCAATATGAATAGCCTTGTAGGTCTTCAGATTATTTGCTTCACTTAATAATTCAACCATCACATAAAGAATCTTATTATGTTCCTCCTTCAACTTCTGAAAAAATACTAGGAGTGTATAATTGCACCATTTGTCTCAAGATTAGGCACAACTCCTTTGATGGTACTGATTGATCCATCATTTGTAATCTTCTTGAAGCTCTGCATACCGCCTATCTTCAAGAACTCTCTCAAATTGTTCGAAAAATCTTACAAACCCTAGTTTTGATGTCAAATAATTCCTTAACATACCATTGAAACTCTCACTTCTTTGGGTGCTCATCATGTTTCCGCAAAAAATATGTCGACCATATACCATCGCCCACTTTTTTTTTTCTTCAAATAATTTCAAAAGCCATCGATTCTCTCTTAAGTTATATTTTTCAAGTAATTTTCCCATGCTTCAAGAAAAGATACTTCATCCTCATAGGCATATATATAACTTGCTGAAATGCAACAGCAAACGAAAGCATACCAGAAAATACATGCACCAAGTGTTTGGCTGCAATTTAGTATATATGCCAGATGCAGAGATGATGATGAGTAGTTGGTAAGGCTATCACTATTGCTTTCTCCATTGCAGCACTCTGATATGTTAGAATTGTAGTCGGATGCTTCCCATTCATCATCCCTATGAATGTCTGAAATAACCAAGCAAATGAGTCCACCTTCTCTTGATATAGAAGAGTTGATATAGAAGAGTTGCACCAAAGACTATTGTTTGATCATGATTATTGATCCCTAACAATGGAGCAAAAGGTTTATCATAATTATTTGTTCGATAAGTAGTATCAAATGTAACTACATCACCAAAAACTTCATAATCAGATCTTCCTCTCCCATCTACCCAAAAAATGTTCATAACCATCCCTTCATCATCCAACTACATATCATATACAAAAAGTGGGTCTTTAACCCGCATCCTGTTGAAATATTGCATTATCGCTTTATAGAGACCCTTCTCTACCTGTTTCTCAATTTTTCTTTCCAAATGATTTGCAATATCCTTTTTCGTACAACCAACATTTGATCGACCTCGACCCATCTTGCTCTGCAACTCATATATTTCTGTTGGTGTAAAACCGGCCTCATAAGCCAATTCTTACCTGTGTTACTTTAGTTGCACTAATTTTTCGATGCGATCATAAAATATGCACAATCTCTTTATGTGCAAGTTTATGATTATGTTACCCTTCAAAACTTGATACTATAAACATCTCCCTATCTTCTCGTAAAATTATTATATGAGCTAAACAACTTGTTCGTATCCTTGCCCGATGAATTTTCAAATTCTCATACCTCTTGTCTTGAATACGTTTCCCATCTTTGAACAACAAAATCTCCTACAATTCACTAAACCATCTTTGTTTCTCTTCACCCATCCTTTCCTTATGCCAAATCCAACTTTCAATGCTTATGCATTGTAAAAAGAGTACGCTTCTTCCTCCTTACTAAAGATTTTACCCAACTTGGGGATATCATCACCAAAACTGTCATGACTACATTGGTTCAGAATTTTGTCTACATCTTCAAGTTCTATCATATTTTTCTTCGAATGATATTCCCTATTTTAAGACAAATGACCATAACATAAATTAGTGAAGTTCAATAATTTTGCCTCTACAATAACTATAGAAAATAATATTTTGCTAGAGTACATACCAATCAGAGCTTCCTACTAGAGAGCTTTCCATTGCCAAACTCCCCTCCCTTGAGCTTCCCGCCTCATAGCTTCTTGCTACCAAGCTTGGTGGTGTCGAGTTTGCTACCATCGATCTTCCAACCACATCAACCGGACTAATGGGGAACGAAAGATCAGTCAAACTGGGCTCATCTAGTTCCATCTGACTTAATCGCAGCCTTGTCATAAGCCCTGCAATCCCAACTAAGAACAAATTCTAATCAAAACATTCAATCTCACGAGCAATAGAATCAAAAGAAAAAATCCAACCTCACAGCAGCATAAGTAGTGTCAAAATCCCCTGAAACCCCAATCCATTCCCTGTAAACGAGCATTAAACTTTTGTAAGATCAAAGACACTTGACAAATTTAATAGAGATTTCAAAAGGGAAGAAAAGGAAACAGAACAGATATGTGATTCCCACCACCCAGTGCGACGGTAAAACGTGGCCCTACGGTACTGCGAGCTCCAGGACCTCGGCCCTCACCGGCTATTCTCCACCTGCACCTGCGACGGCCGTTGTTCCTATGACGTGATCACGCCGATGTCGGGCTCGTTGGAGACGGCGACCAGAGCAGAGAGAGAAAGAGAGAGACGAAAATGCGAGCACCTAAGCTCTCTCTTCCATCTCCGCTCATTCCATCGTCGAAACCGATGAGTAGCACAGACCTCGAAGCTCGTTGGCAACGACGATCGAAGCAGAGAGAGAGGAAAACAGGGCACAAAGTCATCAGTGAGAAGAGTACGAATGAATAAAAGCCCAGCCCACCGTGGAAATTTTCAACTCCCACATTTAAGTTCTAACCCTAAAAAAAATTTGTCCCCCCACCACGTGGCAGCACCCTGGTTCACCAATTGTCAAAACAGAATTTGGTGAACCAGGGAGGAACCAGACAAGTGGAGTCCCTTGCACAACTACTTCCGACCTCAAAATGATCTCTTAAATTTCTTTTTATTTTGGTAAATCCCTTCCAGCAAGGTTTTTTTTTTTTTTTTTTTTGATACAAGAGTCAAAATGACTCGATGTTCATTACATAGCCTCTATGATTTCTTTGATTTTTAATAAAAACTGAAAAATGTTTGCTTTGTATTAAGTCTGATTTTAGTTCAATAAGAATGATGTTGATTAGATTTTGTTGATTTGTAAATTGTTGATTAAATTTCAACTCAAATAGGTGATTTCTTATGGCGGGGAATAAAAAAATCACATAGAAACTATGAGAAGCCGCAACACTTGCAACTATATATGTAGGGATTATATTGACATATCTGTTTAAGCCTAGAGTATGTCAAGCACCCAATTCCCATAGAGGCTTAGATAGAGTGTAAAGACCACCCCTGGTATGTCAGTAAGACCTTATACTTTTGTATGTTGTTTGCTTTACTTCCTTGATAAGAATTGAAATATTATAGTTTGAGGACCTTCATGTAAAAGATTTCAGTATGAGGACTGAAATGATAATAGGTTAAAGCCTTTATGAAATAATAATCTTGAATTAGGGACAGAAAATCCAAAAGGAAATTTAGCCTTTCTATCTCACAACCATTGTCTCCCTATACCTCATGAGGGTGCAAGAGCCATATCCCTGATAAGTCATAGAAAAGTTTGATGAGGATAAAGACATGTGCTGCTAAACGTGGGCTTGGGTGAGAGTAAAGCACATGTCAGGAAATCCCAAAGCTATCATCTTTTTATGAATATTCATGGGGCCTTACCTCTGAAGTGAAAAGCTCTCTTTACTTCTTATTGCCAACTAATTCCACTTGCTCTCCTTCAGCCATTAACACCAGCACCGGCCAAGCACCCATTTCTCTCCCACTCTCCTTCATGTCTCTCGAAAAGCCTTGCAAAGAAACACTCATTTATTACTCCTTTCAGTCCCTCTCTCATCAGATACGCTGCTGCAACTCAAGTTTGGAAGGCGTTGTGGAGGGAGTTAACTCAAGTCCCTTCTTCCTCACTTAATTGCATTCTTTGATCAGCAAGGTGAGTTAGAGCCATGATCTTGATTGCTCAAAGGATGAGAGTAGATCTTTAGTTCACCATACTTTAGTTGTGGTTTAAGACTTTTTGAACACTCTCCATCTCTCTCTTTTTCTAGTATTCTCTTGTTGTCCCTCTTATTGACCCTTCAATGTTGTCCTAGCTGCAGTGGTTTCTTCTCAAAGGTTAGAGGTTTCTTTCTTTCTGATTTGTTGAACTCTTTGATTATCAACGAGCTTTGAGCAGGGAGGTAGTGTATAAAGGCTTAAACTTGGAGAGTTCTATAGTTAGGGTTTCTTGTGTTCTAGGGCCTTTGAGCTCCATTGTCATAAAAAGAAAAGAGGAAAGCTTTGGACAAGGAGCTTAGGATGTTGATTAATGTATGAGACTTAGAGATTCCTAGACTAGAACTAAAACACTTAAAAAAAATAAGGGTTAGGCTTGTCACTCCTAAGGATTGAAACCTGATTGTCTAAAATAGATGCATCATTGAACATGTTTGCAAGAACCCTAATAGCATGAGATGCATTCTAGTATAAACTAGGGTGATTTTCTAGGGAATAAAAGTAGTATAATGTATCTTTAAGCTGATGTGGCGGTATGTACCTGCTAGGTCTTTGCCCCTTCTATTAGTATATACTTGCCAACCTTATCTTTAGGGCATTAAGAGATGGCTTTTTCTTGTTTCCTCTCTTTGCTAACCTTGTATTCCATGGCTGCAGTTAACAACACTACATTTGATGTTGTTTAGAATGATCCAACTATGTGAGATTATAATCTAAGGGAATAAATGATATGATATCTACTCTTCTTTAATTTTCCCAGCCTTGCCTTTATAAACCCAGTTTTAGCCTTCTATTCTTGATGTTTTTTCTTCAACAGTTTAGCTTCTCTAGCTACCATGAATATCTGTGTTTTTCCTAATGCAACTCTTTGAACGGTTGATCCGTTATTGTGATGCATATGCTTTAAATATCTTGTAAAACCTCTCTTCTAGAGTTTTACAAGTAGCATTTGTCCTCAAGATGGATGATGCGATCATATTTGATCTCATAAAATGCGACTAAGCTGATTTAGATTAGTTATCATTAGCACCAATAAATTACTGTGTGCTGGAGTTATCCTCATGAACCCTGGAAGACTTCAAATTCTTGTTCTTCTTAGACATGCAATTTGGAAGAAGAGTTTATTACCAGTTGTCTTCTTTTGTTCTACAACTGCAGATCCTTGTGTTTCATTATCTTGAGATGGTTTTATTCTGCCAGTATAAGCTTGCTTATTTATACTTGTAAGTCCTCCATTGTGATTTCAGGTTTATTATGTTTTCGGTTGAAAAACCTAGTTCACAGTGGAATTTATTGTTGTATGCAGAGGTGTAGCACATATAACTGTCATATTTAAAAGCATAGTGTTAAGTAAGCAATAGTGGATGAGGTTGGTGGGAAAGCTCAAGAGAAGGAATAATAATAAATGATGCCGGTGTCTATATAGGCCCAATAATATTGGGTATATAGTCAATAGAATTTATCTATCGTGGATATTAAGATTATATTTGTAAAATCCGCAAAATTTATAAAATTATTTAAATCCCTAAATGTCCCCTAATTATGTTGTGAGCTAGTTAAGTCCCCGATCTTGGATTCATTTTAAATCAAGATAAGGGTTGAGATCCAAAGAGGATTTCACTAAACCAACATGCGGTCTAATTCATCATACTATCTGACTTGGGTTAACTTTGTAGGGATTGATATGAGATAAAATAGAGAACTATAAATTGTGTATCTCAAATACTAATTGTGATGTGATTAGAATTCAATATTGGGTTTAATCAGAATTATCTAGTAGAGATAAATTATAATAGGGATTGTAAATTGATTAGAATATATTATTCGAATTGAATTAGACTTACCTCCTGAAGATAATTATAAATTGTTTATAATTAATCTTTATCTCAGATATAGATTTTATTTAATTAAGGTTCAAAATTTGAACTCAAATTGGATGAAGACTTATCCCATAGAGATTAATTACAAATCGTTTACGATTTATCTCTATCTCGAATTTAAAATTTGAGTAAGACTAGGATGCTCTTATCTATATAAAGGGAGACACAATGAGAGAATTGAGATGCAATTCATTGAGGAAAGAAATTGAGTGATCTCTTGTAAGGGATTTGCTAAGAGATATCTGCGTAGAGCAGAGGGTCACGCCATGAGGAGACACCGTCGAAAGCTAAGGTAAGTACTTCCGTCTCTCTCTCTCTCTCTCTCTCTCCCTCTCTCCCTCTCTCTCTCTCTCTCTCTTTGATTGCTTCCTGGATTCTTGATTTCTTGCTTATGCATATAAGTACCTTCGCATCTTTTCCTTATAGTTGATGATTCTTGATTTCATACTTGAGCATGTAAGTACTTCTGCCTAGTTCCCCTATCATTGGATGATTGTTTATTTGATCTTTGATTCCATACTTGCGTAAGTACTTCCGCCTCTCTCCCCCTTTGATTGCTTCTTGGATTCTTGATTTGATGGTTATGTATGTAAGTACTTCTGCCTAGTTCCCACATTCGTTGGTTGATTGCTTCATTGCTCTCTTGATTGCATGCTTGTGCATGTAAGTACTCTTGCCTAATTCCCACCCAGTTATAAGTTTTATTGGCCTTGTTGTTTGTTATGCTCTAGCATGCCATCTTGTTATTTTCTATTACTTCTTTGTATTACATACACATAGTTGTTGTTTGCCTTGTTTGGATTGTTTCTATGTTTATATGTGTATGGTTGATTACTGTGAGATAGTGTATACTAAACATGATTGTCCGTTGACCGACACGTGGCCGTGGAAATACGTGAGCCTGTGCTCCATCCAGATAAGAGTGTGTTAGTTCCACTATTTGTTTGTTGAATGCTCACTGGGCATACCCACCTGTTGACAGGTAATTGACCATGGGCACATGTGTACTTGTGCGCTGACCGGGTAGGTGTGTGCTAGCTGAGTTCTGTTCTTCTGCCCAGATCAGTGGAGCGTGGGGGCTCCATTGTGGTACGTTCAAGGACGAGGATACCCTGGCGTTCTAGCGTTCCATGCCAGAGGTGTCGTAATACTCTGGTTGTCCAGCCCATCAGTGGGATTGATTTGCTGACCGTGTCGATACATACGAGAGTTGGCGCTATCGACTCACAATCGGAGGGTCGTTTCCAGCCGAGGCTGATGATGCTTTTCGGGAGATGCTTGCAAAGTTTTTGTTGGAATCCTCTTCCAAAGCCTGAGGGCTGTCGTTGCGTTAGGAGTCCCTACCGTTGTTAGTTTCTTTGTGGTAGCTTTGAGACTCCTAGAGTTTGGATAGTGTGGGGTGTGGTCTCCACTTGCTTGGCTTGTCTTGATAATTGGTTGATATGCTCATTTCTGGACTTATATATTATCATCCTGTGGGGCGCTTGCTGAGCTTTCCATTCGAAAGCTCATCCACTTGTCTTCCCTCTTCTTTTCAAATCCTGAGGAGTAGCTGGCTCAGACTCAGTAGCGTCAAGGCCCTACAGGGGTCCTTCAAATATAAATCTCACTCTCAAAGAAAAACATGAGGTCCTCGAACCTCTGCAACGATGTCCTCAATCTCTCCCCGGGGATGGAACCTAAGACAAGTTGATGTTCAAAATGCATTCTTACATGGCTATCTTCAAGAGGACGTATACATGCGGCAACCACAGGGATATGAGGACTCTAAATTCCCTCATTACATCTGCAAATTGGATAAAGCACTTTATGGATTAAAATAAGCACCACGTGCTTGGTATTCAAGACTCAGCTCGAAATTACAGGAGCTTGGCTTTGTTCCCTCCAAGTCTGACACGTCCTTGTTTGTATACAATCACCATGGAGTCATCACATATGTTCTTATTTATGTGGATGATATAATCATCGCTAGCTCTTCTACTCGAGCCTTTGATGATCTTCTCCAGCAGTTACGAAAGGACTTTGCTATTAAAGACCTTGGGAGCCTACACTATTTCCTTGGCATTGAAGTACTACAAGGACAAGATGGTATTACTCTGATGCAACGAAAATATATTACTGACTTACTTCATCATGCAAACATGGAGAATTGCAAGCCCATAACTACTCCTATGGCTACTTCAGAAAAACTATCTAAGTCATTAGGTGATCCACTGTCTGAAGCTGCAGCATCTAAGTACAGAAGTATTGTTAAGGCTTTACAATACTTAACAATTACACGACCTGATATTGCCTTCGTTGTCAACAAGGTTTGTCAGTTTCTTCAT
This sequence comes from Dioscorea zingiberensis, assembly GCA_026586065.1. NCBI lineage: Eukaryota > Viridiplantae > Streptophyta > Magnoliopsida > Dioscoreales > Dioscoreaceae > Dioscorea > Dioscorea zingiberensis. The sequence goes on along the minus strand of JAGGNH010000028.1, from coordinate 122,402 downwards.
GCACCAACAGACAATCATTGGGCAGCGGTGAAACGAATCCTTCAATATCTGCAACATACTTCTACTATTGGATTGTTAATCAAGAAATCAGCGTCGACACTTGTTAGTACCTTCTCTGACACTGATTGGGCCGGGTGCTCTGATGATCGACGATCCACGGAGGCTTTGCCATATTCTTCGAGTCCAATCTCATATCTTGGAGCTCTAGGAAGCAAGCCATTGTATCGCACTCTAGCACTGAGTCTGAGTACAAATCGCTTGCAAATGCTACTGCTGAAGTTATATGGATTCAATCTCTTCTTGGTGAAATTGGGATTTTTCAGTCTAGACCACTATGTCTGTGGCATGACAATCTCAGAGCTACCTATATATTTGCAAATCTAGTCTTTCATGCACGAACTAAGCATATAGAAGTTGATTTTTCATTTTGTTAGAGAGAGAGTCACACGTAAGGCCTTGTACATCTTGTTCATCTCTTCGCAAGATCAAGTGCAGACATCTTCACCAAACCGCTACCCATACAATAGTTTTCAACTTTTCGACACAATCTCAACCTTGGATTACAACGTTGTGATTGAGGGGGGCTATTGAAAGAATTAGTTTGTTTAGAATGAGTCTTCAGCCTTAGACCTATTCTTAAGGTAATGGTTTAGTCAGTTAATACCACTCACTCCATTACTGATATATTTCATGTACTTTTGGTAACTGACCAACAATATAAATAAAGCCCCCAACCTTTGTTGTGTTATGGGGTTATTTCTTCAAACATCCTCGGTATTTTATAAAGGGTATTCATCTGTCTGAACAAATTCTCATCTTTTATGTTGCTGATAATTATTGCTCATAAGTTTTGAGTTCCTCTTGTTTATGTATTTGATAGACAAGGGAATTTCTTTTTTCTCTTCCTTTGTTCTTCTTGTAGGGAAAGATGAAACCAGATGAAGTCCAAGCCAAGTGAGGTGATTGACTTACAATTTCTTGTCTTTTTAATTACTAGTTCAATAGCATTATCCAGTTTGCTGGTCTAAGAGATAATCAAGTAAATGACAAGTTTGATTGTTGGTTATTTCTTTGTGAAGCTTTTAAGCTCTTCTTGGCTAGACCTTGGTAAAAAGATCGAGAAGCTTTCATTTCTGAAAAGTTTTTGATACAATTAAATAACTGGTTTGATTTCTTTCACCCTTGTAGGCAATGTTTTGTTTAAGCTTTAGGTTGCCAACAGAGATTTGTTTTGGAGAGGATATTAAAATTACTGCCAATATGGTAGATTCCAAGTCATAGACAGGTATACACAATCACACTTAAGATTAGTTGGTGCCTAACTAATGCCTTGTTCAAAAATTGAGTTGTGTTGCGAGCATTAATTATCATAGATAGATCAAGCAATATGGCACATTACAACTTTGATATGTATAATATATATTTTTAGAGTTGTGCATTTTGTTTCTTAATAACATCATAAACAAAGGTGTACTACCCAATTTAGTCCCTCTATTATACTGTTTTGACACTTTAGGTACATCTATTATAATTCGAGTCTTTTTGGTCCTTGTACTTTCACGATTGAGAATTTTTAGTCCCTCTCTCATACCGACATCTTCTTTTACGTCGTAAGGCAATGATGTGGCATTATTTTGTGTCAAAACGGTATAATAGAGGGACCTAAAGTGTCAAAACGATATAATAGAGGGACCTAAATGTAGTCACTTTTAATACGAAATAATGTAACGTCTGTTTGAGGGAGGGACTAAAAATTCTCAATCGTGAAAGTACAAGGACTAAAAAAATTCAAATTATAATAGAGGGACCTAAAGTGTCAAAACGATATAATAGAGGGACTAAATTGGGTATTAGACCAATTACAAAAGTGTACAATTCTCATAATTTTAGACTAGTGAATCTGAGGTACATAGCATTACCTTTCACTTTGGACTATTATGAAGCAGTCTTCTATCTTCACTATAGGGTAGCAAATCTTTTTAGGCGAAAAGCTATTTTTGGTCCCTAAACTATGATATATTGTTCATTTTGGTCCTTGTACTATGAAAATGTTCAATATGGTCCCTGAACTATCAGAGTTTTGGCAATTATGGTCCTTGTTGTTGACATCGCAACCAGCTGGTATACAAATTAAATACATCTATTTTTTATATAACGTGGCAGCCTAGGTGGCTAGTCTTTGCTAATGTGGAATGATGATGTGGCACTAAAAAAATAAAAATATGACAAACTCCGAAAAAAAAAACTAATTTTTTAAGAATTTTTTTTTCAAATTTTCCATTTTTTAAGTGCCTTGTCAGCATGCCACGTAGCATGCTGACGTGACACTAAAAAAATCTGAAAAAAAAAATCTAATTTTTTAAGAAAATTTTTATATTTTTTTATTTTTTTTTCATTTGCCACATCATCATGTTGATGTGGCACTAAAAAAATTAAAAAAAATCTAAAAATAAAATTCTAATTTTTTAAGGAAATTTTTATTTTTTTGGATTTTTTTCATATTATTTTATTTTTATTTTTTAATTTGTAATTTTAATATATTTTTATTTTTTTAGTGCCACATCATCACGAGGATGTGGCACTAAAAAGTTAAAAAAAAATCTGTTTTTTATGAAAATTTTTATTTTTTTGGATTTTTTTTAATTTTTTTTTAGTGCCACATCATCATGGTGATGTGGCATTCAAAAAATAAAAAAATCTAAAAATAAAATTCTAATTTTTTAAGAATATTTTCCAGATTTTATTGTATATTTTTTTATTTATTTAGTGCCACATCATCATGCTAACATGGCATGCCACGTCAACAATACACATCAACAATAAGGATTAATATACAAAAATTCCATTTTATGCCACGTTAGCAAAGGCCAGCCACCTATGCATCATAATTAAAAAAAATGGTTGTATTTAACCAGTATATCAGTTGGCTGCCACATCAGCAGCAGGGACCGTAATTGCCAAAACCCCAATAGTTTAGGGACCGTATTGAACATTTTGATAGTACTAGGACCAAAATGAACAATAAACCATAGTTCAGGGACCAAAAATGGCTTTTGCCTATCTTTTTATGCTTACAATTGTTGTAAAATCCAAGAATTTTCATGAATAAATAGTGTTTAAATTCTTTTTAATTATATTATTAATATAGGAAATTTTCCAGGGATAAAATTTCATGGGAAAAGAAGAATCAGGTGAATTTATAATTTAATTAGTTTTAAGTAAAGGCTTTGAGGACTTTTTGGCAATTCAGGAAAAATCAGAGGACCTTACAGAAATTTTTACTCACTCACAGTTCTCAAATAGACAGGGACTATGTGCGATTTGTAAGAAGTTAGGGTCGTTTTATCAAAATTCCAAAATAACCATGCGTGTGATGAACGTCGTTTGTAATGGAAGGCTAAGATTGATCAAAGGTTTTAATAAGAAGGATCTAAAGGCTGGGAAATAAGCTGAGGGTGGGGAACCGATCCCGAGGCATGAGTTCGTCTCCAACTCGTCTGTCCGCGCGCACCGCTCGTCGTTATTGTCTCCACGATCATTAGATCGGTTGAAGAGGAAAGACTGTGATCTCGAGCCGTTTCACGGGGATCACGATCGTCTCCGAGTCATGGCTGTGGCTTCCTATAAAAAAAAAGGGGGAAAGGTAGAGGACCTAGGAATACGAACTCCACCATCTACCCTCCTGACTCCTTCTTCCTCCTTGTTCTTCTCCACGGATCCGGTGTGCCGCCTATCATTGGTTTCGGACAGCTACTTTCAGTGACCACGAGAAGATCATAAAGAAGCCCACGACAGGAGCACCATCGAGTCACCAACGCTCACGGTAATCCTTTTGCCTCTGATCACAGTTCTGCATACATGAATGTTAGAATAAATAAAACTGGGAATTTGAAGGGAACTCCTTGAGAATAAATATGGTTTGGTTTGTTATTGACATATGTGATTAGTGAAAGATTGGTGTGTTTCAGTGATGATAACATGGCTAAAAGAGTATAATAAGGCTACATAAGTGTGTATATTATCCTTTGGATTTCATGTTGAACATATTAATCCTTAAAGTAGACCTAAAAGAATGGTTTGTTCTGAGATTAGCAAGTATAAATTATTTTGAAAGTGTTCTGTTGTTTCTACTAAACTGGGTTTACTTGCAAGCATATTCATGGATACATATATTGGTTTGAGGTATGATGGTAGTTGGTAAACTAATAGTGTTAACTATATTTAAGAAATGAGGCTGATCTTTTGATGAAGATGTTAAGAGATGGATGGCCATGTGAGAGAGAGTGTGAGTAGAACCTGGTAACAGCTTTAGAGAGGGGTAGTGAGTTAGTGTTGATAGTTATTAGTGTAATGATGAGTGGAAGAGGATAACTGGTACTTGTTTGAAGGTTTGTGTACTGATGTTCAGAGGGTTTGCATGTGGTTGTAGGTTATTAAGTGACGTTAGTAAGGGAATTAATCACTCTTGATAGCATAAGGGTCCATGCTGAGATTTCTAGTGGGACATCAGAGATCGAATGGCTACTTGGATGAGTTCATGAGGGTTGGATAATAGTGGTTGTTGCATACTGTCATATTAGGAGAAACTATAGGAGAAACTATACATATTAATTTTCTGAAAATAGGTATGATAATGGTGTGTCTAAGTCATAGGTTTAAGCATGTGTTGATGAATTGTAAGGGTTTGTATACTTGATTTGTTATAGTTTTCCATTGGTGTGTAACGTGTGAGTGATATTAAGGATCTTTGTTGAGGGACAGTGAAGGTTCATAGATGGAGCCTGGTGCTACAAAGGAACAAGTGTTACTTTCTAAGTAATAAAAACTTATGCTTGATGAACATAGTTGACATTAGTATAGACTTACACGGCTGGAGATGAATCTTGTAAATGTTAAGGTTGGCTAAGAAATAAATAGATAGATTAAAAATGGTCCAGGAGTCTTCTTTTGGGTTTATAAAGGCATGATAATGGTTTGAATTTTTAATAATGTTTGTTAATGGAAAATGAAAGCAGGAGTAGTCATATTTATAGAAGCATGGTTAAAGGTTTGATGATGTGGAAAGGGAAAGGTCTGTGACTGATTTTTGGAATGGTTATTAGTGGACTCTGACCTAACTAATAATAATTGTGGTCTAGTATACGCCAATGGGTTGAAGACTAATATTAATAAGTGAGATAAAAACTTAGAGCTAAGTTAATCAAGTTTGAGGTTGAGTAGTGGTCTGCTATTTGGATGTCCCCTTCGAGGGATAGCTAGGCAGCTTGTGATTACCCGATAGGGACCTATAATATACCGTTGGAAATATGAGGAAAAGATCTTTCCAACAAGCCTTAAATCAGCTCGATTGGGTTCCTGAATCAAAAGTTGTGAGCTATTCTTTGGGATTGCGCAACAGATTCAGGAATTCTGCATTAATAATATTATTAATATTATTATTAATATTAATAGACCATTTTGTTTTGGTGATGGTACTGATTCGTAATCATCGTTACCAGATATCGACGTAGAGCGCTGAGCCACGTCAGGAGGGACACGGGTCAATCGGTTGGTTGCCAGTTGAGGTAAGTACACTTGCCTAGTTTCCATTCGGTTTCGGGTTTCTTTGGCTTTGATCCTATTCTGCTTAATTGTAGCATGATTTTATTGTTATCATGCCTCGTTGATATCTTGGATTATTGCTTTTCATACATGTATGTTATTTCCTCGTTGGTTTGGAATCTTGAGCATGTATGATTGTTTTCGGGATGTTGGTATCCCAAGTTTATGGTTGGTCTTCCCCCCGGATCAGGGGAGCATGGGGGCTCCGATTGAAGGACGTACGGGAACGAGGACACCGTGACGTTCTGACATTCCATGCCAGAGGGAGAGTTATACTCTGGTTGTCCGGCCCATCAGTGGGATTGATACGCTGACCATGTCGACATGCACGGGAGGTGGCTCTACTGACTTACGACCGGAGGGTCGTTTCCAGCCGAGACTGTTGATCCCTGACCGGGGGACACTACCAATTTGTTTTCCAAAGCCTAAGGGCTATCGATAGTTTAGGGGTCTCTACCATTGACTAGGTCTTTGTAGTAGGTTCGAGACCCCTAGGGTTTGATGATATGGGACGTGGTTCCCACTTGTTTGTTGATTTTGATTAATGATATGTTCTTTGTCATATCTTGTTTCATTGTGATCCCTGCGGGGTGCTTACTGAGCTTTCCATTCGTGTCAAGCCCCGACCCTGATTCCGGGACCTTGGGCACGCCAACCGACCGACCGTACTCAAGCCAAGACAAGCTCAACTCAAATACAAGGCCTATATATGATACAACAGATAACATTCCAAAAATAAACTCAAGTTCAAAGGAACAAAGAGTCATAAGGGTCCATAGGCCCTATACAAAGTTTGGTCCCTATACGGGTCCTACATAAAATGAACAGCTCTCAAATTAAAAGATTTCCCAGACCTCGGATCTCCTAATGACCTTTCCTAGTCAATCTCTCTCTCCAGTGTCACCCCTAGACTTCGGAATCTGTAAAAGAGAGAAAAAACAACTGCATGAGCTTTCGAATGGAAAGCCCAGTAAGTACCCCTGCGGGGTTACGAAGACACAAGTAAACAATATGTCAAACAATGAGGTCACAATCCCAAGAAAAATACAACCTAGGAGTCTACCAGAACAATCCAAAGGTCGACCCCTAATGACAGAGGCCCTCGAGCTCTGTGGTGAGTTTCAAAGATAACTGAAGGATCAACCCCCGGCCAAAGATGTCCAAATTTACTTGCCAGAAGTTAACGCGACCTTCCTCAGGGTCGCTCATCCTCCGCCTAATCCGGTAGAACTACCTCTCATATCGCAAGTTAGCTGCAAGTACCATGCCCACTGACGGGTAAGACCACCAGAGTATTGCCTCTCTGGCAAGGCAGGCAGAAATGTCAGGGGGTCCTGACCCTGAACATTTCCCTATCGGAGCCCCCACGCTCCACTGAGTCCGGGCAGTAGACCACAACAAACAGAGATACCAACATCCCGTAAACAAATCATACATGCTCAACGGGAATCTAGAAATAGACATGGATGCATGAACGTCATCATTGAAGCATAAGCATTTAAGGCATAAGCAAGTTCAAAGAAAACCTGAAACCGGGTGGGAACTAGGCAAGTGTACTTACCTCTTGTTGGAATTAGAAGCCCTTCTAGCCTCCTCTTGAATGCCTTACAACTCTCCGAGAGTATCTGGCATACAGAGTTTCTTTAGAGTCAAGTCTCTAATAAATCCCTATGTCTCTAGTTGCACATGCATGTTTATCGTTATTGTTGGGCCTGGGCCCACTAACGAGTCCTAAAGACCACCTCTCGGGTTATGGGTCCTTAACCTATGTTTTCATGTACTTTAGTCGTCTCTGGACCCATCTTAGTCACCTTTGTCATTTTATTCAGGTTGGGCCCACTTACTAAGCCCAATAGAACGTCTTAGCTTTACCTTGGTCTTCTATAACTAAGGGAGGGCATTTTAGTCACTCGGGAAAACAATGACCCTTGGGGTGCAAAGTCCTACCCTATTTAGGGTTTAGTTCCCTCCCATTACCCCTACTTCTCATTCTTAACAACTTAATAATAAAATTTGATTTATTTGGGCCCAGCCTTTTGGGCCTCAAAGCCAACGGACCCAACTAGGTCAATTAATCAAATTAATTATATCACAAAGAATAATTTTGTCACACTTCTTATTTAATCCTACCCCAACATAGGTATTATTAGATTATTATTGTCACACTATAATAATCAATCCCTTTTTTTTTAAAATTTGTCTAATCAAACAATTAGCTAGTTAATTATCTAATTAACTACTAACTTTGATTAACAAATTAATTAAATAAATTTCCACATTATAGTTTGACAACTAAATATGTGTCACACTAATTTAATTCAAACCTTATACCAATTTAATTAAATTGGTTAATTCACCCAACTAGTATAGCTAGGTTTTTATTTTTGTCACCCCTTCTTATTAATATTACCACCCAAGAGAAAAACAAAATATTATCAATTAAATCCAAAATAATTATAACTACCTAAGTTGCTAATACCTTTAATCAATATGTCACAACCTAATCAATTAAATTCAGATAATATAAATTATCTAAGTTGACATTAAATATGTCACACTACTATAGTATTTTTTTTTCCTATTTCTCTCTCTCTCTCTCTCTCTCTCTCTCTCTCTCTCTCTCTCTCTCTCTCTCTCTCTCGCCAGCTCTTCGTCGGAGATGATTGCCGGAAAAGTGCTTCTCGCCACTCGTGGTCCTCAGCGCCGGGAATTGCTGCGGGGAGCTTCGCCTGGACCGGAGCTTTGCGTTGCACCCATCGACGACCTCCCAGATCCCCTCCTGGAGTTTCCCCACTCCCGGTTACAGTCTCCTTTCCGGCGAGCTCGAGACCTCACCGTTCATGCATCAAACTTGGAATTAAAAGCGGGGAATGATTCCTTACCTCGATCCCGACCTCCCGGTGGTGTCAACGGCGGCAGTGATCCCTCCGACGCGATATCCCCCTTCTCCGATCAACCTCGCCGGCGAACTCCTTTTACTCACTGTGGCTTCCCTCCCCTCCGCTCGCAGCCACGGGCTGCTCTTATAGAGCTTGAGGGAGCTCAACGGGCGTCTGTCCATTGCTCATAACGGCCGGAGGAGGCAGCTACCGAGTGTGGCGATGCGGCGTTTCGGTTGTGCAGCGGCCAGTTCGAGGCGGCTTTGCCTCGTTATCCGTTTTCTCTGATCGACGGCCGAGATCATTTGGTTTGATCCAACGGCCACAAACAAGAAAAAAGTCCTCTGTCGTCTCGGATCTGGCATCCATCCGGATAAACAGTTGATATCTCCCGGAGATCATCGATTGGATCAGCATCGTATCTGGCAATCGCATTTCGGATAGGCGGTTCCATCACGCCACGTGGTTCCTCTTATTTAACTAGGGTCTCTAGATAAGCTTTGATCGCAGATGGTTGTGTCCAGCGCTTACCACATGGCTCCTCCACGCGCTTAATAACGCTTCCACGATCAACACCAACTGAGATAATCTAATCACAACCGTAGATTTATTTATAATAGAATTTTCTCGTGACTTTTACCTAAGTCCCCGAAATTTATTTGTGCTACCTTTAAGTCCTTTTCTTGAGAGAGAGACAATTAACTTTTAGTCCTCAAGACTTTAAAATTACCAAAGGTCCCCTCAGGACTCTCATTAACCTAATTAGGGTTTTTATTATTATTCTATAAAAATCCTTGGATTTTACAATTCAAAAGCTCATTCTCTTGTTTCCTTCTTTCGATCCCTAGAGTAGACTCAGGCTCGGTAGCCTCTGAGGAGCCAAAGCCGGAGAGGGTCGAGCTAATTCTCGCCAGGTCCGGTGGGACGTCGCCCTTATTTCTTTTATGTGTGAGAGACCTGCGTGTTATTAGGACCTTTATAGGGTCTTGTATACAGGTAGGGCTTATGTAGACCCTTTTGACTATTTTCCTCGCGTTGGATTCTCATATTGTTTTATATTATTTGAGATATTTGGATATTATTTCTCACATTCCGCTTTTGATTACATGTGTGCCTTGTATCCGAAGTGGACTCGCTCTCTACTCAGGTACCTACCGATTTGTTCACGTGCTCAACGCCTGAATTGAATTAGGACAATTGTGGCCATTGTCACATAAATTTGTTCATCAATCTGCTATGAATAGATAATTATAACTTCCGACTTTCTCAGAGTCTAAAGAGTCTTAAGGGAATCAATTAGATCAAGGTTTTTTTCGCTTATGCTTCCATCCAATTTAATTGAATAGAGGTGTAGAAGTTCAAAGAAAATCAATTGCAACTCCAAAAGTATGGTTTCTTTGTACGTGTTTTGCAAAAGAATCGAGAGCAAATACACTGGAAAGAGTCAATGATGGAGGAACAAGTTCAGCGGCAAATAAAATGAGGAGAGAACTCTAGAAATAAGAATAAGGATTATGAGAAATCTAACCAGATAAGGGAAGATCTCTATAACAAAGACATTGCTCATGGATGAACCCAAGGGAACAATTTGGAGACCATGTGAGCTAATTTGAAATCCAAATCAGAAGAGGTTCCTAATTCATGCAAATAAGTGTTCATCCTCACGTAGTATCTACAACTACGGCGAGATTCCCCGAACATCAAAGTCAATATCTAAAATGCAAACGTGGGGTGTTCATTATACATTGTTAAGTGAGTATTTTGGGAAAATGATAAGGTGGATGGATGGTGGAAACTATGATTCATTGCATCCCTTCAAGGTTGCATCCAAGTTCAATGTCAAATGCAAGAGGGTTTTACGTATGCTAAAAGGGCGTTCCACTCACTATAATAAAGCACTATAATGTTGTTATTCAAAAATTTAAATAAAAATGTAGGTAGCTAATTTTTCTTTAATAAATTAAATATAAATTTATTTGACCAATGGTCTCTTGGCTTTTGGTATTTGGTCATGTATGTGCAGGGCTTTGTTGGGTGGGACAAATCCGTGTCTGAACCCCAATAACCACAAGTATGGTGGGCACATGCAAGTGGGGAGAGCTTGTCCCAATGACTTCTAAAGGGGAGGCTTGTTGCCTTTGTAAAAAACCATAAATTCTATTTTGTAGCTCCCTTTAATAAAATCAATTTCATATATAACCTCTTCTAAATATTCTTAATTATTTATTAGTCATGGATAAATATTATCCATAAATATAAAATGGTGTATTTATCTTTTACCTGGCTTTTAAAATATTTTTAAAAAAATATACAAGGTCTTTGGTTGTGACTAAAGGGTACAACAACAACAACAACAACAACTATGCCTTAGGTGGCGTTTGGTTGATGTAGTTTCAAATCCGGTGGATTTTGAGTTACATTGTAGTTGTAAATCCTTGTATTTGTAAATACAAGAGAGTCAAATCCAGTGTTTGATTGAATGTATTTGGAGTGTTGGATCATAGAATCTTGTGTTTGGTTTGATGTATTTTGTAACACCCATTTCATCATCAGACTACTGCCACACCAATCGCTGTGAGCGCACCCAACTTATAAGTCGCTGTAATTTATACCTAATAATAATCATATGGCACCAAATTACTATTCATAAGAAATAAACAAATTGTTTGATCTTATACGTAGTTTACAAATTTATGCGGAAGAGTTCTAGTAGTCTAAACAACAAGCTTAAATAAGCACTATCCTTATCCAATAAGCTATTTCGGGGAGCCATCTACCTGATTACTCTACGCTCACTTACCCGAAAGTAAGTAGTTTATTTGGAGTGAAAATCACTAATATCCCAGGAAATAAATATATGTAAGGAAAGATTTACTTAATCCTCTGTAAAATAAATGTTAATCATATGTATTATATCTTCCTCATTAAATTAACATACCAAGTATTTTAAAAACTAATAAAGTACATATGCGCTTCAATCATCATAAGTATATCACAATCATATAAAATGTGTACATGCTAAGGCCTCGTATCAATACAAGCGCTGCACCCCCTAGTTAAAATGTCTCCGGAAGGACTCCAACTCCCATCGAAATGTCTGTATGCCTCTACATGATCCCTCATAAACTAAACTACATAAGTCGTACTTGACGCAATGCCAGACCGGGTATGCCTCTAAGTGTAATGCCATGTATCAATCTCGCGTATCCGGATATCGCACGGGTTCTCATTAAGAGATGTGAAGGGGTTTTATGAAAAGATTGACTTCTCACAAAAATTTTCACCGTTTTAAGAAAACGATTGAAAACAAAACCCCTTCCTTAGCTGTGTCTCGCTTTTAATTAGAAACATCCGGCTCTATCCAGGAGCCCCCCTCACTGGGTCCCCATACATTAATCTAACTATGGAAAATTATGATACATACAATAATCTTTAACCACTTTAGGTTTCCCTTAATCATATCTTATGCCTTTTTACAGTTAGTTAAGTCAATCATACAAGCATAAAAACACTACATAAGTATAGCTGATAAATCCATCTACATTCACAAATCGAGATAAATCTCATATAAACAAATCTACCATAAAAACCCATCATGTAACATCTAAGTATAGTGTAGTCACTCACCGAGGTCCATTAAGCGATTTACACTTGACTGGATCCTATCCTCTACTGCCTCTCCTATACAAGTATAAGAAAATATGAATCTACTTGTATTTATTTAGAGGTTGTCGTCCTCTTCTAAATTTCTAATGTAACTAAATTTCTTAACTCCTATATCAAGGTTTTCATATACAAAACTCCTTGAACAAATAGTAACCTTGTATTTGTCTATAATATTCATGTCTTTGTAAAAGCTTATTACACATCCTTGATATGTTGATGGTGTATTTATACATGATAACTATATTGATGTGGCCTGAAATGGAATGTTTACATTCATGCAATTATCAATCTATCTAATGACATGTCTTAAATAATTATATATATCACATCTTTAAAGTAGTATCATTACAAGGCATGCCTAAATACAAAATGCAGAAATTGCCCGCGTCTCCAAGCTAAATTGGAAGGAATTGGTCATAACTTCTAAACCGTAAATCAGAATTCCTTCATCTAAGGCTCTATAGAAAGATTCTTTCAAGACCTTTCCATTGGAATATTGCACACTTCGAATAGAGTAGTATACAGGTCCCAGCTATCCCACGAAGGAGACAACAATCTGTAGGACTGTAGGCCCTCAAACTGTAAATGTAATTCTCGCAAGTTATGTACAAATTCAATTGGGCCGGGTACTGCCCATAACTTCTAATCTGGACATCGGATTTCTCCGATTTAAGATTATTTAGAAAGATAATTTCAATATATTTCCATTGACATATTACACACCTAAATGAGGTGTATAGAGCTGCAATTGCCCTCTAATAGGACAAGAATCAAGTAGGATCACATATATTATAGCAGATAGAGGCATTAATATGAAGGAATATTGATAGACTCAACTATAAAACAGCCCCTCATGCTTAACATAATCATATATCAATTGCTTCTAGTGTAATTCCGACCCGATCCCCGGATCTCGGCATCAGTAGGGCAGACTCTGCCAGAAGCCGAGTAGAGACGGCCCCACCCGGCGGATACAAGGCCTAAGTGTGTAAGCAGATAATGCAAGAAATAACAACTTAATTTATTCAAAATAAACGAGTTTAGCGAGGAAATAAATAACAAGGGTTCAGGTACCCTACAAATATCAGCCCTAAGGGGACCTATATAAAACATAACATCTCACTCAAAACAAAAGATAGACAAGGTCCTTGACTCTCAGTAAATCACCCTCAGCCACGATCGGCCAGCATTTCAGTGTCCCACGCCTCTACGCCTGATCTCAGAAATGTGGAGAAAATATGCATGAGCTTCAAGAAGCTCGGAAAGTTCTAAGTACTCTGGGTTCAAGAAAATATGATATCAAAAGAACATGTGAATATCAGCAAACTCGGGCACGCCTCAAAACAAGCCCTAGGGACTCTATCACAATAAAATAACAAGATAAGTGACTCCTAGCTAAGAGTTCCAATCTGAAGTTTGCACAAATGTCTCCCTTTCGGCATTCATCAAATTCGCCGGCGAGAAAACGCATCATCCGTACGCCACGCTCTCGCAGCTGCGCCTAGAAGGCCAATTGCCAATCGGCTTTTATGTCGACATGGTCATAGATCGAATTCACCGATCGGTGCGTGGACAAACTAGAGTACTATCCCTTCTCGCTGAGTGCCGAACGCTGGTGTCCCCATCCCAACGCCTCGCACATCCTGAGCTCCACCCGCCTCCAATCAATCCGGCCATGAAAAAGAAACCCGCTTAGCGAGACACCTACCCGGGCAAGACACAAGTATCACAGATTCCATGGTCTCATGCTGCATAACCGAGGCTATGTCAATGAAAGCACCACCTAATCGACGCGATACCTACCTAGTTTTGCACACACAAGCACCACGAAAAGGTGCCTACAGTCAAGTGTGCTGCCTACGGGCCGCAAGCCCAATAGCAGCATTCCAAACAAACAACAGTAGTGTAATAACACTACCACATAAGCACATCAATCACACACATAATGAGGGAAAGAGAGCAATAACTATCATGTATGTGCATGTATCCAAAAAACAAATGTGTATCATAAAGAAAGACATGCCAACAAACCAAAAGATTCAACAAAACAAGAAACCCAAACAATGGGTGGAATCTAGGCAAGAGTGACTTCTACTAGCATAAAATCAAGAAAGCAACTAGCCACAATAAATAAGGGAACTAGGCAAGAGTACTTACCTGTAAAATCGCAAAGCCTCGCGGCTCCACGGGGACTTCTACAAGATCCAAGTCAAAATCGATAAATAAAAATCTTATCTCAATAAGATACTCGCAATCTAAGAATATTGCATCTACTATGCATGCTCTAATGGGCCCAAGTCCACTTGAAGACCTTCTCTCGTGTTTCCTGCCATTCAACCTTGGTTCATTCCCTTTTAGAATGGATTCAATCAACCTTGAGCCCATCTTCTTAGCCAACACAATTTATTGATTTATTAAATAAATTCCTCCCATATTTAACTATTCTATTAACTAACCAAGTTAGTCAATTTATTAATTAAACCGGATCCCTTAATTAGTCAATAATTTAACTAATTAATTAATCTCCTAATAATTTAGTCCATGAACCAACTTACTAGATCAACCTAACCTTAGATTGGATGGACTCAACCTTCTTAACTGTTGGCTCCACCCAACTTATTAATTAATTATTCAAAACTAATTAACCTTCAATTAACTTGCTAACCATTTAGTCACTAATTAAACCAATTAATTAGATGTAACTACATGATTAAATCATCAAATAACCGCTAATCGCTTAGTTGACCGAATTTAATTAATCTCTAACTACCCCTTTTAATTAATTAGGTCCACCAATTAACAAGAAAATCAAAACAATTAGTTAACAACTAATTACCCAATTAGTTATTCCACTAACTAATCACTTTAATAATTACCCACGCTAATTATTCTCCAATTCCAACTTACTTACCATTACTTAGCTACCGACATCCAACCGATCAAATGATGGGTACAATAATTAATTAGCAATTTAACTAAACCAATCATTTGACAATTTATTAACTCAACTAAGGTTAAATCATCTAAGTAACTCACCTTCCATTTTAACTAATTAGTGACTAACTAATTAATAATTAGCTAACTAATCATTTAACCAACCTTTTAGCTAATTATTCATTTCACTTGATAAATTCCCCTTGTTAATCAACTAATTAATCAAATAATTTTCAATAAGTTAACTAACTTAGTGTGATAGATTTTCTTAGTTAGTTAATAGTTAATTAACTATGCTAATCACCATTAACTAACAAAACCAACTAACCAATCTCCAACTCTCTCTCTCTCTGCTTTCCTCGGACGCCTAGGGGGAACCCAACGCCATGGTCTGCGGTACCGCGCAATCCGGCCTCGTCCACAAATGTCATGACGCAACTCCACCTTTGCTTTTAACTCCACACACGGTGAAGCGGGCCCCTCAACCTCTACCCACGCAAGAACTACATCCCGGGCCTCCCTGATGTTTTACAGCCGTCCCTCCCTCCAACGAGAGGCCGCCGTGGGATTCCGTGGCTCCTGCCTTGGCCTGATCTAACGGCCTACCATGCATGCACGGCGTAACAAAGAAAAATGAGAGAGATAACTCACCTGGAGACGACAAGGTTGGTGTCCGTTGTCCTTGCTGCTCTCGCCCACCACCTCTGGAACACGTTCTGGAGGCCTGTCAGCGGCCTTGGTGACTTCCCCTCTCGCCACTATCTCTCTGTAGCTACAAGGCGGTCGCGGAGGGACGCCAGGGTGCCCGTAAGCCTTCAAGCCCACCGCTTCCTTTATGGGTAACGAGGAGGATCGTTTACCGGCGCGCAGGATTCGCCGCCTATCACCTCCCTGTGAAAGTTGCCATTCTTTGGTAGCCAAGATCGTATGCAAAATTTAACTTTGAAGGTAGGTCGGCGCCAGCGTACTGAGAAGATGAACAGTGGACACCTTCGACGTGGCTTCGCTTCGGATGGTCCCAGCGGTTGGATCGACTACCGAAGATGTAAATCTGCAATGTAGGAGCGCGGTGTATCTAAATCTCTGCCTAAAGAATAGACCGCCGGATCGTGAGCCTCAAGATCTCAACCACACGGACCGCCGCCGTGATCCCGGCCGCTGGTTCCCTCCCTATACAACTCCTCTGGCCCCTCGGCATTTTAAGACCCCCAAGCTTTCAAAATTTAGCATACCGGGTCCTCGACTCCGTGAGGAAACATAATTCCCTTTGATCCTCGCTCCTTTTATTTTTTACATCCGTGTCCCTTGCCAGAGATACCAACTTTTATCTCCTAGTCCCTCGCCAATCTTATAAAATTTCTAATAGGTCCTCGTACCAAATAAAACTCAAAATTAAATATTCCTATAATTTAAATTCATTTTGAATTTAAATTTGATCTGATTTCCTTTGATTAAATCCTACCCTTACTATATACTTAGGGTATTCCCTTTAATAGATTTTAATCAATTATCTCCAATTTCCTTCTAAGTTTTAACATGATTACTAATGAGCTTTCCAATTTAATTAAATTAAGTATTTCCAAATTTAACTAAATCTTTCATCAATTGTAGAATAAATAAAATTATAAAATAATTTTATTTATATTTTCAATCTCCCTTGGTTCCATTTACCAAAATGCCCTCGGTTTTAATTATAAATTCCCAAAATGCCCTTGTTGGCAATAAGTACATTCAAAATTACTATTAAATTTTAGGAAAATATTATTCCCTTTATTTAAAATCAGAATCATGGATTTTTACAATCTCCTTCCTTACAAAAAATTTCATTCTCGAAATTTTAAATAGAGCCCCTAAAAACTCAACCCAGGGCTAATAACTCCCGTAACGCTTTCTTCATATCCTCTTCGCTCCTTCTAATGGTTTCCTTTTGGCGGAGTGATGATTCCACTTCACTTTCTACAAAGGGAAATGGCCTTGGTTTTCTCAATTGTCGCCTCCCCACGGCCTAAGATCTCTACCGGCCGCTTCCTCATATGACATGTCCTCCCCGCACTCCACCGCAACCTGCCTGCAGGAATCACTCGGACGGTCCCGGCTACATTTCTTCAACATAGAAATGTGGAAATACGCCATGAACCTCGGGATAGGTTCTGAGGTAGAGCCAACCCTGTAGGGCTACGCTCCTACCTTCTCTAAAGCAATCTGGCGGTCCTTGGAGTAGCCTGGAGCAAGCTTTCCACGCCCAATCTCACCACACCCTTCATAGGCTTACACTTTCAGAATACCGCATCGCCTACACGAAATTCAAGCATTGGTGCACTGCGTTTGCCTGCAGTTCCCATAGGTCTCTCAGCCGGCTTCTGAAAGTAATCTTCGGCCTTTCCTCGATCATTCGGACTTGCTCCTGCCCCAATGGAGAAGTCCGCCGCGCATCGCCTTTTTCGCCATAAGCTTCCTTTCTTACCTACACGCCTTCGCCCAACAGAGCGGTCGGTTCGCACTTTCTCCATAAAGTGCCTCATATGGAGCCATCTCAATGCTCGCCTGGTAACTCGCTGTTGTAGGCTAACTCCACCAAACTTCCACGCCATCCTAATGCATCCCCGTGGAAATCCAAGGCACATGCCCTCAGATGTTCCTAATACCTGGATGGTCCCTTCCGACCTAATTACCATCCGTCTGCGTGGAAAGCCGTGCTAAATGCCGACGCAGTACCCAAAGCCTCATGCAAAACCTCCTGTAATCACAGAGACGAACCTCGGTGTCCTCGATCGAGGTAATTCGACACCGTACCCCATGAAGTCTCACCACCTCATCAATATAAATCCGAGCAGTTGTTCCAATGATGCACCCGCCCTCGGAGGTATAAAGTGAGCCGACTTAGTCAACTGGCCGACAAATGCACCTCCATTGACTCCTTTCCCTCCGGAAAGCGCTGTAGCCCCGTGACAAAAATCCATGTTGATATGCCTCCCATTTCCACCCGGAATTGGCAACTACCGTAATGTCCCTACCGCTTCGATGCTCGCCTTCACAAGTGACATGTGACGCATCCGCTACAAACTGCCACATCCCGGCTTCATGCCCTTCCACCAAAAGTGGTCCTTCAAACCTCCTGTACATCTTGGTTCCACCGGGATGAATCGCATAGCCAGTAGTGGGCTTCCTCAAGAATCTCATTCTTCAATTTCAGAACACCGGGCACACAAATCCTGTTATCAAACACGAGTTCCATCCTCATGCACTCACGAACCGTCGGCTCTCCTGCCCAATCCGACTCTGATCTCCTCTAGGTCTTTATCTTGCCTCTGAGCATCCTTAATTCTTCCCAACACTGAAGGTCGTATGTGCAAGCTAGCCAAAGAAACCTCCATCACTGGCAGAATGATCTCCAACTCCACCCTCCTCATCTCCTCCAACAAGGGCCTCTGAGCTGTGAGCAAGGCGGCGACTCCATAGTTGGACTTCCTACTCAAGGCATCCGCCACCACGCTAGCCTTGCCTCAGTGTGGTAATGAACACCTGTGTCATAGTCCTTGATCAGCTCAACCAACGCCCGTTGTCTCATGTTCAGTTCTTTCGGGTAAAGATGTATTTGAGGCTCTTGTGATGCCGTGTATATCTCACAAGGTACTCCATAGAGGAAGTGTCGCCGATCTTCAAAGCAAAAGACGCATCACTGCCCGACTCTAGGTCATGTGTGGGGTAGTTCTCCTCGTAAGGCTTCAATTGACCGGGAAGCATAAGCTATGACTCTCCCATCCTCGCATCAAGACACACCCCAGCCGATCTTGCAAGCATCACTATATACGGTGTACCCCTGACTCTGTGGTAAGGCCAGGATTGGTGCTGACACCAATCTCTTCTTCAGCTCCTGGAAGCCCTTCTCACAAGACTCTGTCCATACAAACTTGGTTCCTTTCCTTGTCAACTTGGTCATAGGTGCTGCTAGACGAGAGAATCCCTCAACAAATCTCCGGTAGTAGCCTGCTAGACCCAAGAAACTCCGGGGAATTTCTCTGACGTGGTCGGTGCCTCTTCCAATCGACGATCGCCTCTATTTTCTTGGGGTCCACCGAGACTCCAGCTCCAGCGATCACGTGCCCCAAGAAAGCCACTACACCGCTCTAACCGTAACTCACACTTGGAGAACTTGGCATACAACCGATGCCGCCTCGTGAGTCTCCAACACGACTCTCAAGTGCTCCATGTGTTCTTTGGCGACTTTCAATAGATCAAGAATGTCATCAATGAAAACCACCACGAACGGTCCAAATACCGCTCAAGACCCTGGTTCATCATGTCCATGAATACCGCCGGAGCATTTGTGAGTCCAAAAGGCATAACCCGTAAACTTCGTAGTGTCCATATCTTGTCCAGAAAGGCACTCTTTGGGACGCCCTGCTCCTTGATCCGTACTGATGATAGCCGGATCTCAAGTCAATCTTCGAGAACACCAGGCTCCCTCAGAATCGGGTCCAAAAGATCGCCGATCCTCGGTAGGGGTACTTGTTCTTTATCGCCACCTTGTTCGACTCTCTACGTAGTCAATGCACGACCTCATTGACCCATCTTTCTTCTTTACAAACAACAGGTGCCACTACGGTGACATGGGCAGTATAAACCCCTTCTAGCAACTCCTCTAGTTGCACTTTCGCCTTCTCATTTGGCGCCATCCTGTATGGGGCCACAGAGCTGGAGTCGCTCCGGGAATCAAATCAATGGAGAACTCCGGCTCCGCTCGGGGTAGTCCCGTAACTCCTCGGGGAACACGTCGGCAAACTCATTCACCACAGTGCACATTCTGCACCGCTGGGTCCATCGTCCCTTCTTGACCTCCAAGATCGAGGCCAAATATCCGACACAACCATCATCTAGCAACCTCCGAAGCTTGAGAGCCGAGATCTCACGAACCAAAGAGCAATCCCGGCCGCCACCGAAGGTGAACTCCACGCCGCCTCAAGATCCTCAAGTACACTCTCTTCTCACGCACAATCAACCATCGCGTGTACGTAAGAGAGCCAATCCATACCTAGGGATTACATCAGAATCCCTCAGTCCATCACATGAAGATTGGCAGGAAACTCCCGCCCCACTAACAACACAGGACAAGCCTGCGCCATCATGTTCACCATCCTCGCAGCTCCAATCGGGTGTCCATCATCGCCAAGCATATCTGGCAGTACTCACGGTAGGTAATTAATGCCTGCAAAACAAAGCAGATACAAAAGAATGTGTGGAACCAGTGTCAAACAATGTGCATGCATAAAAGAACTATTGTATCGCAACGGCGGCGTTCAAGTCTGACAAGTCCTCCCTCCTGGTCAGGTGGTAGACTTCGTCCCATGTGTCGTGGGCCTCTGGCGTACTCTTGGCCGGGTAGAAGTGGAAGGCGGCCTCGCTACCGCCTTCCTTCTTATCTCCTCCCTGGGCGGGAATGATGGTGCCATTGTCCTGAGGCTCCATATGACTGTTGAGGCCCCTGTGAGCCTCCCCCTGTGTTCTGACCAAAGCGACGTTGTGGACACTGTGCTTTCTTGTGGTCCTGACCGTAGCTTATGAAACATACTCCGGTAAGTCTTGGACACCGGGATCGCTTATGGTTGCCCTCACATTCAAAACACTTCAACTTGTGCGGCCCTTTGGTCCAACCGCCCTTTGCCTCGGATGAGGCTCCCGATCCTCGTAGGCTTGTTGTAAGGCCGGGACACTGTAGTTTGTCTTCTTGTGTCCCGTGCTCTTCCCGTAAGACCGCCCCGCCCACCGCTCGTGGCTTTTATCCTTCTTGTCTTTCTTTGTTGGCCGAGGATCGGTCTGCAGGATGCATCAATATATTTGCACGGGTCACTGTGTCCAGATAGGTGGTGCACAAGTATTGGATACTATCTTCTTGATGAAGGCCTGGTCCCCATCTCAAACTTTCTCACTTTGCTTTCTTCAAGAGGGCACCATATCGGGAAGAAATCGGGCGATCCTATCGAATCCTCAATCTCATACTGTTCCACCTGGCCAAACCACCTTGAACTGCATTGTTAAATTCTTGAGCCATCAAGAGCGATCTTCCTCACGGAGAAATACTTGGCAAAGAACGCCTTCCGAACTCCTCCTATGTCCTGAACGCAAGACACCGCTCCTCAAAGCGCATCTCACCAAGGTACCGATCTTCTGCAGATACCTCGCATCGGATATGCGGTACCGTTTCTAACTCTGTCCTCATCATCAGCTTGGTACATGTCAAATGTTCTTTCCAGTTCTCTAATCCATAACTCGGCCGCCTGTGGGTCTGCGGTCCCATCAAAAGGTTGTGGTGATGGCCTTTTGATCTCAGCAATTAATCCTCGGCCGGCAGCAGGTGTGGTAGGTGGAGGCGGTGCTTGATGTTGCATCTTTGCTCTTGGATGTACTCCCATCATCTCACGCATGTAGGTCAACCATCGCAGTCAGGGGTACTTCCTCTCTCATATTTTGGCCCGCAACTTGCGGCCCTGCAGTCCCGGATTGAGCAGGCTGCTCCTGCCCAATCTCCATAGCCTCTGCCGGTGGGGGTACCTCTCCCACCGGGGCTCAGCGCCCGGTGCGATGCGAGGCCGTCCTCGAGGTCGTCCCGTTCCTCCTCTTCCACTCATCCTGCTTATTGCCAAACCACCTGTAGGGTTAGCTTAAAAACACACAAAACTGGAAAGCAAATAATAACGATCTTTTATTATTCCATAAACTCATAAAAGATAATCATAGTTCATACAACTAGATAGTCTGCGAAACTACATTTTATTCATCCTAGTGACAAAGAATCTAAGAAATAACTCAATCCTCTCTATCTGGTGACAACGGAGTGTAGGTAACCGGTGCCCTATCCGGAGACAGTGGGGTGTAGGTGACCGGGACCCTGTCCGGAGACAGTGGGGTGTAGGTGACCGGGACCCTATCCGGAGACAGTGGGGTGTAGTCCACCCGTGGTCCCCCCTCCCGCCGTGTACACCTCCTATCACTGGACCCTGCTTCGCCCCCGTGGTCAAATCCTCCCTCCTAGCACCGTAAGGTCAGTAAGGCTCCTACGATAATCCCGAAGCGTTGCCCACACGCGGTGAACCCTACGCCTCTCTCCTCCCGCACTGGAGTAGTGTCTCCACCGCAGCCTCGATCCTACCGACGCGCGCTTGGATAGTCGCCGCACGGCCACCCTCAACTCGGCTAGCACACTAGCAAAGATCCTCAGCCGAGGTGGTGGAGTATTCTCCCTCACGGACTCCACTTCCTCGGGCGATGCCTGCAGACGTCAAGTATCTAGGTCCACGATATCACGGTCCCGACATTCCGCTTCCTCGTGCATTCAAAGGAAGAATGTCGGGCCTAACTCGTCCCAAAATGTCACTACCCAACCCAAAGACTCGGGCCTCAAATATTTGACTAAGTCACTAGGGCAACTAGGGTGTCCATTATCTCGCATCTCTCGATACTAGCACCTTAACCAGACCCAGGCCGATCCCGGGATCTCTGCATCGTAGGTGACTGCCGTAGCCGAGTAGAGACGGGCCCCACCCGGTTACAAGGCCTAAGTGTGTAAACAGATAATGCAAAATAACAACTTAATTTATTCAAAATAAACAGAGTTCAGCGGAAATAAATAGCAAGGGTTCAGGTACCCTACAAATATCAGGCCCTAAGGGGACCTATAAAACATAACATCTCACTCAAAACAAAAGATAGACAAGGTCCTCGGACCTCTGCAAATCACCCGACCCACGATCGGCTCAGCTCCTGCGTACTAGTGTCCTACGCCTCAGGATCTGTAAGCGGAGAAAACAAGTGCATGAGCTTTGAATGGAAAGCTTCGGTAAGTACCCCCGCTGGGTTCAAGAAAATATGATATCAAAAGAACATGAATATCAGCAAACTTCGGGGCACGCCTCAAAACAAGCCCTAGGAGTCTATCACAATAAAAATAACAAGATCGTGACTCCTAGCTAAGAGTTCCAACGGAAGCTTCACAAACGCCTCCCCTGGCCAAGCACTATCACCAACTCGAGAAAACGACCATCCGGCCGCTACGCCCCGTCGTATGTCGGTAAGCGCCACCGCCTCTCATGCGACATGGTCGCCGATCGACCCCACTGACCGCAGTGGACAACTGCAGTACTATCCCTCCGCTGAGTGCCGGAACGCCGTGCCCCATCCCCTAACGCCTCGCAGAACATCCGGAGCTCACTCGCTTCCATCAATCCGCGAAAAGAAACTCGCTTAAGCGCGACACCTACCCGGCCAAGACACAAGCATCGCAGATTCTCCATGGTCTCATGCTGCATAACAGAGGCTATGCTCAATGAGCCGGCCACTCCAATCGACGCATACCTACCTAGTCGCACACAAGCACCACGAAAGTGCCATACCAAGTGTCGGCCCACGGGTGCGGGCAAGCCCAATGAGCATTCCAAACAAGCGGTAGTAACAACACTACCACAAGCACATCAATCACACACATACGAGGAAAGAGAGCAATAACTATCATGTATGTGCATGTATCCAAAAACAAATGTGTATCACAAAGAAAGACATGCCAACAACCAAAGATTCAACAAAACAAGAAACCCAAACAATGGGTGGAATCTAGGCAAGAGTGACTTACTAGCATAAAAAGCAAGAAAGCAACTAGCCAATAAATAAGGGAACTAGGCAAGACTACTTACCTAAAATCGCAAAAGCCTAATTGCTCCACGGGACTTCTCGGTAGCATCCAAGTCAAAATCGATAAATAAAAATCTTATCTCAATAAGATACTTTCGCCTAAGAATATTGCATCTACAATGCATGCACTAACGGACCCAAGTCCGACTTGTAGACCTTCTCTCGCGTTTCCCTGTCATTCAACCTTGGTTCAGCCCTTTTAGAATGGATTCGAATCAACCTTGAGCCCATCTTCTTAGCCAACTCAATTTATTGATTTATTAAATAAATTCACCTCCTCATTTAACCATTCTATTAACTAACCAAGTTAGTCAATTTATTAATTAAACTGATCCCTTAATTAGTCAATAATTTAACTAATTAATTAATCTCCTAATAATTTAGTCCATGAACCAACTTACTAGATCCGAACCCAACCTTAGATTGGATGGACTCAACCTTCTTAACTGGTTGGCCCACCCAACTTATTAATTAATTATTCAAAACTAATTAACCTTCAATTAACTTGCTAACCATTTAGTCACTAATTAAACCAATTAATTAGTGTAACCACATGATTAAATCATCAAATAACTAATCAGTTAGTTGACCGATTTAATTAATCTCTAACTACCCCTTTTTAATTAATTAGGTCCACTAATTAACAAGAAAAATCAAAACAATTAGTTAACAACTAATTACCCAATTAGTTATTCCACTAATTAATCACTTTAATAATTACCCACGTTAATTATTCTCCAACTAACTTACTAATTACTTAGCTACTGATTAATCCAACCGATCAATGATGGGTAATAATTAATTAGCAATTTAACTAAACCAATCATTTGACAATTTATTAACTCAACTAAGGTGTTACTAATCATCTAAGTAACTCACCTTCCATTTTTAACTAATTAGTGACTAACTAATTAATAATTAGCTAACTAATCATTTAACCAACCTTTTAGCTAATTATTCATTTCACTTGATAATTCCTTGTTAATCAACTAATTAATCAAATAATTTTTCAATAAGTTAATTAACTTAGTGTGACAGATTTTCTTAGTTAGTTAATAGTTAATTAACTATGCTAATCACCATTAACTAACAAAACCAACTAACCAATCTCCAACTCTCTCTCTCTCTCTCTCTGTTTCTGACGCCGTAGGGAGGAGGAACCCGCTATGGTCGTCTGCTGGCCTCCGCGAGTCCGGTGATGATCACGTGAACCCACCTTGCAGCTCCACACACGAGAAGCAGTCCCCCGAACCCTCTCCGGCCGGCAACTACATCCCCGCTCCCTTGATGTTTACAGGCGCTCGGTCCCCTCCCCTCTCCAACGAGAGGCCGTCGTGGGATTCCGTGGCTCCTCGGTGTCGGTTGCAGCATCTAACGGCCTACCATGCATGCACGACAGAACAAAGAAAAACAGAGAGAGATAACTCACCGGAGACGACAAGGTTGGTCGTCGTTGTCCTTTGCGTGCCTTCGTCCACCACCTCTCGGAACACAGTGGAGGCTCGTCGCGGCCTTGGTGACTTCCCTCTCTGCCACTATCTCTCTTGCAGTGCGGTGGAGGACGCGGTGGTGCTGTAAGCCTTCGGAGCTCAGCCCCCGCCCCTTTTATAGGGTACGAGGAGGATCGTTCCCGGCTGGCGCGCAGGATTCGCTCGCCTATCAGTCCCCAGGTTGCCATTCTTAGCCAAGATCGCATGCAGCTAACTTTGGAAGGTCGGTGGCGCGCGCGCGACGGCTGGAGAAGATGAACAGGGACACCTCGCGATCGGTTTGCTCGCCTCGTGATGGTCTCAAGCAGTTGGATCGGACGGCTGAAGATGTAACCGCACCGTAGGAGCGTGTGTATCTAAATCTCTGCCTAAAGAATAGACGGCCGGATCAGAGCCTCAAGATCTGAACCACACGGATCGTCAGATCCTGGCCGTTGGTTCCCTCCTTATACAACTCCTCTGTCCCTTTTGCACAGAAGACCCCCAAGCTTTCAAAATTTATACCTGGGTCCCTTGGACTGTGAGAGGAAACATAATTCCCTTTTAATCCTCGTTCCTTTTTATTTTACATCCAGGTCCCTTGCCAGAGACAACAACTTTTATCTCCTAGTCCTCGCAATCTTATAAAATTTCTAATAGGTCCCTGGCAGCCAAATAAAACTCAAAATTAAATATTCCTATAATTTAAATTCATTTGAATTTAAATTTGATCTGATTTCCTTTGATTAAATCCTACCCTTACTATACTTAGGGCATTCCCTTTAATAGATTTAATCAATTATCTCCAATTTCCTTCTAAGTTTTAACATGATTACTAATGAGCTTTCCAATTTAATTAAATTAAGTATTTCCAAATTTAACTAAATCTTTCATCAATCAGAATAAATAAAATTATAAAATAATTTTATTTATATTTTCGAATCTCCCTTGGTTCCATTTACCAAAATGCCCTCGGGTTTTAATTATAAATTCCCAAAATGCCCTTGTTGGCAATATTCGAAAATTACTATTAAATTTAGGAAAATATTATTCCCTTTATTTAAAACTAGAATCATGGATTTTACAATCTCCCCTCCTTACAAAAAATTTCGTCCTCGAAATTTTAAATAGAGCCCCTAAAACTCAACCCGAGACGAATAACTCCGGGTAACGCTTCTTCATATCCTCTTCGCGTTCCCACGTGGCTTCCTTGGCGGAGTGATGATTCCACTTCACTTTCACAAAGGGAATGGCTCGGTTTCTCAATTGTCGCTCCTGACGGTCTAAGATCTCTACTGGCCGTTCCTCATATGACATGTCCTCCTGCACCTCCACCGGTACCTCTGGAATCACTCGGGACGGGTCCCGAATACATTTCTTCAACATAGAAATGTGGAACACGTCATGAACCTGGGATAGGTTCGGAGGTAGAGCCAACCTGTAGGCCACAGTTCCTACCTTCTCCAGAATCTCGAAGGGTCCGATATAGCGCGGAGCAAGCTTTCCACGCCTTCCGAATCTCTCCACACCCTTCATAGGCGACACTTTCAGGAATACCGCATCGCCTACCTGAAATTCAAGATTGGTGCGTTTCAGGTCTGCATAGGTCTTCTGTCGGCTTTGAGCAATCTTCAGTCTTTCCCTGATCATTCGGACTTGCTCCTGCTGCGGCCGGATGAAGTCACGCTTCTTGTCTTTTCGGCCATAAGCTTCCTTTCACCCACATCGCCCCAACAGATCGGTGTTCGGCACTTTCTACCATAAAGTGCCTCATATGGAGCCATCTGAATGCTCGCCTTTGTAACCGCTTTGTTGTAGCGAGGAACTCCACCAAACTTCGGGCAGCTCATCCCACGATCTGTGAAATCCAAGGCACAGCCCTCGATGTCTCTCTAATACACGGATGGTCCTCTCCGGTGACCATCCGATGCGTGGAGTGGAAAGCCGTGCTAAATGCCGGGCAGTACCCAAAGCCTCATGCAAAACCTCCGGTAATCCCGAGGCGAACACGGTGTCTCGATGAGGTGTCGACACGGTACCCCATGAAGTCTCACCACCTCATCAATATAAATCCGAGCGGTTGTTCCAATGATGCACCCGTCCTCGGAGGTATAAAGTGAGCCGACTTAGTCAATCGTAGACAATGACCCGTGATTGACTCCTTTCCCTCCGGAGCGCGGTAGCCCCGTGACAAAATCCATGTTGATATGCTCCCATTTCCACTCCGGAATTGGCAACGGCTGTAATGTCCCGGCTGGCTTCTGATGCTCTGCCTTCACAAGCTGACATGTGACGCATCTGGCTACAAACTCAGCGACATCCCGCTTCATGCCCTTCCACCAAAAGTGGTCCTTCAAACCTCTGTACATCTTGGTTCCACCGGGATGAATCGCATAGCCCGAGTAGTGGGCTTCCTCAAGAATCTCATTCTTCAGCTCAGGAACACTGGGCACACAAATCCTGTTATCAAACCTGAGAGTTCCATCCTCATGCACTCTGAACCGTGTCGGCTCTCCCTGCCCAATCTGACTCCTGATCTCCTCTAGGTCTTTATCTTGCCTCTGAGCATCCTTAATTCTTCCCAACACTGAAGGTCGTATGTGCAAGCTAGCCAAAGAAACCTCCATCCCTGGCAGAATGATCTCCAACTCCACCCTCCTCATCTCCTCCAACAAGGGCCTCTGAGCTGTGAGCAAGGCGGCGACTCCATAGTTGGACTTCCTACTCAAGGCATCTGCCACCACGTTAGCCTTGCCCGGGTGGTAATGAACACTCAGGTCATAGTCCTTGATCAGCTCCAACCAACGCCGTTGTCTCATGTTCAGTTCTTTCTGGGTAAAGATGTATTTGAGGCTCTTGTGATCTGTGTATATCTCACAAGGTACTCCATAGAGGAAGTGTCGCCAGATCTTCAAAGCAAAGACGACCGCTGCCAGCTCTAGGTCATGTGTGGGGTAGTTCTCCTCGTAAGGCTTCAATTGACGGGAAGCATAAGCTATGACTCTCCCATCCTGCATCAGTACACACCCCAGGCCAGTCTTGCAAGCATCACTATATACGGTGTACCCCTGCCCACTCTGTGGTAAGGCCAAGATTGGTGCTGACACCAATCTCCTCTTCAGTTCCTGGAAGCTCTTCTCACATGACTCTGTCCATACAAACTTGGTTCCTTTCCTTGTCAACTTCGTCATAGGTGCTGCTAGACGAGAGAATCCCTCAACAAATCTCCGGTAGTAGCCTGCTAGACCCAAGAAACTCCGAATTTCCCTGACGGTGGTCGGCCTCTTCCAATCGACGACTGCTTCTATTTTCTTGGGGTCCACCGAGACTCCAGCTCCACTGATCACGTGCCCCAAGAAAGCCACACTGTCTAACCAGAACTCACACTTGGAGAACTTGGCATACAACCGATGCTGTCTCAGAGTCTCCAACACGACTCTCAAGTGCTCCATGTGTTGCTGGCGACTGCTCGAATAGATCAGAATGTCATCAATGAAAACCACCACGAACCGGTCCAAATACTGCCTGAAGACCCGGTTCATCATGTCCATGAATACCGCCGGAGCATTTGTGAGTCCAAAAGGCATAACCAGAAACTCGTAGTGTCCATATCTTGTCCGAAAGGCACTCTTTGGGATGTCCTGTTCCTTGATCCGTACCTGATGATAGCCGGATCTCAAGTCAATCTTCGAGAACACCTGAGCTCCCTGTAACTGGTCCAAAAGATCGTCGATCCTCGGTAGGGGGTACTTGTTCTTTACTGTCACCTTGTTCAGCTCTCTGTAGTCAATGCACAGCCTCATTGACCCATCTTTCTTCTTTACAAACAACACTGGTGCGCCCCACGGTGACATGCTGGGCCGTATAAACCCCTTCTCTAGCAACTCCTCTAGTTGCACTTTCAGTTCCTTCAGCTCCGCTGGCGCCATCCTGTATGGGGCCCTGGAAACTGGAGCTGTTCCCGGAATCAAATCAATGGAGAACTCCAGCTCCCGTTCTGGGGGTAGTCCCGGTAACTCCTCAGGGAACACGTCGGCAAACTCATTCACCACAGGCACATCTGCTACCGCGGGTCCATCGTCCTTCTTGACCTCCAAGATCGAGGCCAAATATCCGACACAACCATCATCTAGCAACCTCCGAGCTTGGAGAGCTGAGATCTCACGAACCAAAGAGCAATCCTGGCTGCCACGGAAGGTGAACTCCACGTCGCCCGGCATCCTGAAGTACACTCTCTTCTCACGACAATCAACCATCGCGTGCACAGAAGAGAGCCAATCCATACCTAGGATTACATCGTAATCCCTCAGGTCCATCACATGAAGATTGGCAGGTAACTCCCGCCCCTCTATCATCACAGGACATGCCGGCGCCATCTTGTTCACCATCCTCGCAGCTCCAACTGGTGTGTCCACGCTCAGCATATACGGCAGCTCTACCGTAGGTAACGAATGCCTCCGTGCAAACAAAGCAGATACAAAAGAATGTGTGGCACCCGGGTCAAACAATGTGCATGCATAAAAAGAACTAACAGCGATCGTACACCTGCGCGGCGTTGTTGAAGTCACAAACCTCCTCGGTGGTGGGTGGTAGACTCGTCCATGTGTCGTGGGCCTCTGCTGTGCTACTGGCTGGGTAGAAGTGGAAGGCTGGCCTGCTACCGCCTTCCCCTTCTTATCTCCTCCTGTGGGCTGTGGAACAGATGGTGCCGACTGTCTGGAGGCTCCATATGACTGTTGAGGCCCCTGAGAGCCTCCCCCTGTGTTCTGACCAAAGCGACGTTGTGGACACTGTGCTTTCTTGTGGTCCAGACCGTAGCATATGAAACATCCTCCGGTAAGTCTTGGACACTGAGACTGCTTATGGTTGCCCTCACATTCAAAACACTTCAACTTGTGCGGCCCTTTGGTCCAACTGCCCTTGCCTCCAGATGAGGCTCCCGATCCTGTAGGCTTGTTGTAAGGCTGGGACCTGTAGTTTGTCTTCTTGTGTCCCGTGCTCTTCCTGTAAGACCGCCCCGCCCACCGTTACGTGCTTTATCCTTCTTGTCTTTCTTTGTTGGCTGAGGATCGGTCTGGCAGGATGCATCAATATATTTGGCACGGGTCACCAGGTCTGCATAGGTGGTGCACAAGTGACTGGATACTATCTTCTTCAGTGAAGGCCTCAGTCCCATCTCAAACTTTCTCACTTTGCTTTCTTCAGTAGGCACCATATCAGGAAGAAATCGGGCCAGTCTATCGAACTCAATCTCATACTGTTCCACGGTCAAACCACCTTGAACCAGATTGTTAAATTCTTGAGCCATCAGTAGCAGTCTTCCTCTGGAGAAATACTTGGCAAAGAACGCCTTCCTGAACTCCTCCCATATGCTGAACGGCACCGCTCCTCAGCGTACCTCACCAAGGTACCGGTCTTACCAGCGACCTCGATCGGATATGCTTGTTCTAACTCTGTCCTCATCATCAGCTTGGTACATGTCAAATGTTCTTTCCAGTTCTCTAATTCATAACTCGGCCGCCTGTGGGTCTGCGGTCCCATCAAAAGGTTGTGGTGATGGCCTTTTGATCTCAGCAATTAATCCTCGGCCGGCAGCAGGTGTGGTAGGTGGAGGGGGCGGTGCTTGATGTTGCTGTCTTTGCTCTTGGATGTACCCCATCATCTCACGCATGAGGTCAACCACTGCAACAGGGGGTACTTCCACCCTCACATTTTGGCCCGCAACTTGCGGCCCTGCAGTCCCGGATTGAGCAGGCTGCTCCTGCCCAATCTCCATAGCCTCTGGCGGTGGGGGTACCTCTCCCACCGGGGGCTCAGGCGCCGGTGCGATGCGAGGCCGTCCTCGAGGTCGTCCCGTTCCTCCTCTTCCACTCATCCTGCTTATTGCCAAACCACCTGTAGGGTTAGCTTAAAAACACACAAAACTGGAAAGCAAATAATAACGATCTTTTATTATTCCATAAACTCATAAAAGATAATCATAGTTCATACAACTAGATAGTCTGCGAAACTACATTTTATTCATCCTAGTGACAAGAATCTAAGAAATAACTCAATCCTCTCTATCTGGTGACAACGGAGTGTAGGTAACCGGTGCCCTATCCGGAGACAGTGGGGTGTATTTGACCGGGACCCTGTCTGGAGACAGTGGGGTGTAGGTGACCGGGACCCTATCCGGAGACAGTGGGGTGTAGTCCACCCGTGGTCCCCCCTCCCGTGTCAGGTACACCCTCCTATCAGCCGGTCCCGTGTGGTCAAATCCTCCCCTCCTAGCACCGTAGGGGGCTGCAAGGCTCCTACGATAATCCCGAGCGTTGCCCACACAGCGGTGAACCCTACGCTCCTCTCTCCTCTGCCACTGGAGTAGTGTCTCTACTGCAGCCTCGATCCTACCGATGCGTCGGATAGTCGCCTGCACGGCCACCCTCAACTCGGCTAGCACACTAGCAGCATCCTCAGGCTGAGGTGGTGGAGTATTCTCCCTCACGGACTCCACTTCCTCAGACGATGCCGGTACGTCGAAGTATCTAGGTCCACGATATCCTGGTCCCGACATTCTGCTTCCTCTGCATTCAAAGGAAGAATGTCAGTCTAACTCGTCCAAAAATGTCACTACCCAACCCAGCACTCAGTTCAGCTATTTGACTAAGTCACTAGGGCAACTAGGGTGTCCATTATCTGCATTTCTCTGATACCACCTTAATCTGTAACGCCCCGACCCGATCCCGGGACCTCGGGCACGTGTGCAGACCGGCCGTAGCCGAGTAGAGACGGGCCCCACCCGGATACAAGGCCTAAGTGTGTAAGCAGATAATGCAAAATAACAACTTAATTTATTCAAAATAAACAGAGTTTAGCGGAAATAAATAACAAGGGTTCAGGTACCCTACAAATATCAGGCCCTAAGGGGACCTATAAAACATAACATCTCACTCAAAACAAAAGATAGACAAGGTCCTCGGACCTCTGCAAATCACCCGACCCACGATCGGCTCAGCTCCTGCGTACTAGTGTCCTACGCCTCAGGATCTGTAAACAGGAGAAAACAAGTGCATGAGCTTTCGAATGGAAAGCTCAGTAAGTACCCCTGCGGGGTTCAAGAAAATATGATATCAAAAGAACATGAATATCAAAAGCAAACTCGGGGCACGCCCCTCAAAACAAGCCCTAGGAGTCTATCACAATAAAATAACAAGATCGTGACTCCTAGCTAAGAGTTCCAACGGAAGCTTCACAAACGTCTCCCCCGGTCAGTACCATCAGCGAACCTGCTGAGAAAACGACCATCCGGTCGCTACGGCCCTCGGGTCGTATGTCGGTAGCGCCACTCGCCTCTCATAGCCGACATGGTCGTTGATCGACCCCAATCGACCGCGTGGACAACCGTAGTACTATCCCTCTCGCGGGGAGTGCCTAACGCCGTCGGTGTCCCATCCCCAACGCTCTCGCAACATCCTGAGCTCACCGCTCCATCAATCCGAGGAAAAGAAACTTCGGTTAGCGACACCTACCGGCCAAGACACAAGTGCTGCGTATCTCCATGGTCTCATGCGGACAACAGGGAGGCTATGCTCGTGAGCCACCCACTCCAATCGGCGCATACCTACCTAGCTGCACACAAGCACCACGAGTGCCTACGGTCAAGTGTCTTACCGGGTGGGCAAGCCCAACAGAGCATTCCAAACAAACAGGTAGTAACAACACTACCACAAGCACATCAATCACACACATACGAGGAAAGAGAGCAATAACTATCATGTATGTGCATGTATCCAAAAACAACAGGTATCACAAAGAAAGACATGCCAACAACCAGCATTCAACAAAACAAGAAACCCAAACAATGGGTGGAATCTAGGCAAGAGTGACTTACTAGCATAAAATCAAGAAAGCAACTAGCCAATAAATAAGGGAACTAGGCAAGAGTACTTACCTAAAATCGCAAAGC
Organism: Dioscorea zingiberensis; assembly: GCA_026586065.1. Lineage (NCBI taxonomy): Eukaryota > Viridiplantae > Streptophyta > Magnoliopsida > Dioscoreales > Dioscoreaceae > Dioscorea > Dioscorea zingiberensis. The sequence continues at coordinate 89,223 of JAGGNH010000028.1, read as the reverse complement.
CTCGTGCTCCACGGGACTTCTCGGCGCATCCAAGTCAAAATCTGATAAATAAAAATCTTATCTCAATAAGATACTCGTCTAAGAATATTGCATCTACTATGCATGCTCTAATGGGCCCAAGTCTGACTTGAAGACCTTCTCTCGTGTTTCCCTGTCATTCAACCTTGGTTCAGCCCTTTTAGAATGGATTCGAATCAACCTTGAGCCCATCTTCTTAGCCAACACAATTTATTGATTTATTAAATAAATTCCCCTCCTCATTTAACCATTCTATTAACTAACCAAGTTAGTCAATTTATTAATTAAACTGATCCCTTAATTAGTCAATAATTTAACTAATTAATTAATCTCCTAATAATTTAGTCCATGAACCAACTTACTAGATCCGAACCCAACCTTAGATTGGATGGACTCAACCTTCTTAACTGGTTGGCCCACCCAACTTATTAATTAATTATTCAAAACTAATTAACCTTCAATTAACTTGCTAACCATTTAGTCACTAATTAAACCAATTAATTAGTGAAACCTCATGATTAAATCATCAAATAACTAATCAGTTAGTTGACCGATTTAATTAATCTCTAACTACCCTTTTTAATTAATTAGGCCCACTAATTAACAAGAAAAATCAAAACAATTAGTTAACAACTAATTACCCAATTAGTTATTCCACTAATTAATCACTTTAATAATTACCCACGTTAATTATTCTCCAACTAACTTACTAATTACTTAGCTACTGATTAATCCAACCGATCAATGATGGGTAATAATTAATTAGCAATTTAACTAAACCAATCATTTGACAATTTATTAACTCAACTAAGGTGTTACTAATCATCTAAGTAACTCACCTTCCATTTTTAACTAATTAGTGACTAACTAATTAATAATTAGCTAACTAATCATTTAACCAACCTTTTAGCTAATTATTCATTTCACTTGATAAATTCCTTGTTAATCAACTAATTAATCAAATAATTTTTCAATAAGTTAATTAACTTAGTGTGACAGATTTTCTTAGTTAGTTAATAGTTAATTAACTATGCTAATCACCATTAACTAACAAAACCAACTAACCAATCTCCAACTCTCTCTCTCTCTCTGCTTTCTTCTCGTGCCGGACGTCCGCCGGAGGGGAACCAGCGCATGGTCGCTCAGGCCGCCTCCGCCGTCGGTGATCATGGCCGAACCCACCTTGCAGCTCCACACACGAGAAGCAGTCCCCCGAACCCTCTCCGGCCGGCCACTACATCCCCGCTCCCTTGATGTTTACAGGCGCTCGGTCCCCTCCCCTCTCCAACGAGAGGCCGTCGTGGGATTCCGTGGCTCCTCGGTTGCTAAAAGATCTAACGGCCTACCATGCATGCACGACAGAACAAAGAAAAACAGAGAGAGATAACTCACCGGAGACGACAAGGTTGGTCGTCGTTGTCCTTTGCGTGCCTTCGTCCACCACCTCTCGGAACACAGTGGAGGCTCGTCGCGGCCTTGGTGACTTCCCTCTCTGCCACTATCTCTCTTGCAGTGCGGTGGAGGGGCGGTGGTCTTGTAAGCCAGACTCGGCCCGCCCCTTTTATAGGGTACGAGGAGGATCGTTCCCGGCTGGCGCGCAGGATTCGCTCGCCTATCAGTCCCCAGGTTGCCATTCTTAGCCAAGATCGCATGCAGCTAACTTTGGAAGGTCGGTGGCGCGCGCGCGACGGCTGGAGAAGATGAACAGGGACACCTCGCGATCGGTTTGCTCGCCTCGTGATGGTCTCAAGCAGTTGGATCGGACGGCTGAAGATGTAACCGCACCGTAGGAGCGTGTGTATCTAAATCTCTGCCTAAAGAATAGACGGCCGGATCAGAGCCTCAAGATCTGAACCACACGGATCGTCAGATCCTGGCCGTTGGTTCCCTCCTTATACAACTCCTCTGTCCCTTTTGCACAGAAGACCCCCAAGCTTTCAAAATTTATACCTGGGTCCCTTGGACTGTGAGAGGAAACATAATTCCCTTTTAATCCTCGTTCCTTTTTATTTTACATCCAGGTCCCTTGCCAGAGACAACAACTTTTATCTCCTAGTCCTCGCAATCTTATAAAATTTCTAATAGGTCCCTGGCAGCCAAATAAAACTCAAAATTAAATATTCCTATAATTTAAATTCATTTGAATTTAAATTTGATCTGATTTCCTTTGATTAAATCCTACCCTTACTATACTTAGGGCATTCCCTTTAATAGATTTAATCAATTATCTCCAATTTCCTTCTAAGTTTTAACATGATTACTAATGAGCTTTCCAATTTAATTAAATTAAGTATTTCCAAATTTAACTAAATCTTTCATCAATCAGAATAAATAAAATTATAAAATAATTTTATTTATATTTTCGAATCTCCCTTGGTTCCATTTACCAAAATGCCCTTGTTGGCAATATTCGAAAATTACTATTAAATTTAGGAAAATATTATTCCCTTTATTTAAAACTAGAATCATGGATTTTACATCTAGTATACAATCTAAGTACTCATGAAGGGTTTCTAAGCATGAACACTACCATTCAAAGCTCTAAAGGCACATCGATTTCATTGAAGCATTCTATCAAACATTTGCTATGCAAATTCATGCAATTCAAAGATCTACACTACAACGGCCATATAAATCTTTGAGTTCACATCCACATGTGCTAGAGATAATCACACACATGCTCAATGACATTATAGCCTTAAAACATAAGTTTTCAAACCACCAAGTTCTTAGAGGCATTTCAATAAGCATCTTATGGGCATCTATACTTTAGAAATTTTTATGAAAATTCGGCGGCACCTCCCCTATTTATAGGGCCTCGAAAATTATACAACCAATCACCATAATTAACATACTAATCATATAAAGTTAACTTCATCAAACATATAGTCCATGGCATCATTAATACACTAATTCTTTTACTAATCTTCAAGACACACCCCAATTTAGTCCAAATCATGAAATTCACTTCCCCATGTACTCTCCATTCATAAAGAAATTCATCCCACACCACTCCATGCCCTAAATTAAGAGACAATTAGAAGGTTTTCCCCCAATCTTCAACTCACAAAGTGTTAAGAGCTCGTCGAGGGAGGAAGAGGGCGGCGTGAATCGAAAGCAATGTCGGAGAAGGAGAACGGCGCGAGCAAACGGCGGACAGCGGGGCTGGAGCTGGGTTGCACACGTGGAGGCGCCGGGCGGAGGCGCCCATGGCTGGCGGTGGTGGCTGGCCGGCGTGGGTAGGGGCTCGCTGGCGTGGGTAGGGCACGGTGAGGGAGAAGAGAGATGGCCGTGAGGGAGAGGGGAATGATATGAAATTAGGTTTTGAATTTAATTTTCCCATTTTGAAGATCATAGTCCTAAGTCACCCTTTATAATTACATATGTATAATAATAATTCAATGGCTTATATCATGATAACTTAAATAACTCAATCTATTTTAAATAATACATATTTTTCCATTAAATTTGCTTATTCCCTAGCTTTTGTTACATGAGCCAATTAATCTAAATATACTATAGTTCCATCATTGGTTTTTAAATCAACCATATTTTTGGTCACACCTAGTTTCTTTGTTACTCTATTAAGATAAGAGCTTCTATTAATTGATTTATATATTACTCCTCTAACTTTATAACATCAAATAGAAATGAAATACCATATCGGCATAGTATTTTGTCACATGCCTAAATTTGTTAAATCTCATCACTCTCTTTATGTTTGGGTTGGGCCCAAATCAAAATTATTGGCCCATTCCCATTCCATTTTATTTTTTTTATTTCTAGATCTTTATTTATGAACCAATAACCCCCAATTTATTTTTCAGAAAATTAATCAGTGATCACTAGAAAAATCAGGGCGTTACATATTTGGAGTGCTGGATTATAGAATCTTTGTATATGATGACTCATGGTGATGTTACCCCCACCTCGGGTGACTATTGTATTTTATTAATAATAAAACCCATTAAATTTTCTTAATTAATACATAATTAAATAATTATATATGTATATATAATAAAAAAATTATTTAAGAAAATATTCTTTATATTTTTCCCATGAAATTTGTTATAATTATTTATTTTATAAAGTAAATTAAGCAATTTTTTATAATTACTAATAATATTCATTTAAGGATTTTAATTAATTCATAATGATTGTCATTAATAATAATCTTAAAATAGGGAATAACTTAAATTCTAAGTTAGGTGTACATGTGTACAAAAATATATATATATATATATATATATATATATATATATATATATGATAAGATAAATATTATATCATATATAATATATAATATAGAAAGTGCTTAGTATATTTATTATATATTAACCCTCACCCAAATAAATATAATAAGATATATATTATAATATAATATATAATATATAAAATGCTCAGTTTATATATTATAGACTATTGGAGAATCAGACCCCTCACGTGCTACCACGTGAGGGGTTTGAGAGGGTGGATTTCGTTTTAAGGCTAATTTGGGCGTAAAACGAAACCCAACATCTTTCTAAGATGTTGTATTTGCATTTACATTCACTTTTTCAAATTCACCCAAACAAACGTTAGATTTCAAAAGTAACGGGATTTGGAAATACGGTGGATTCCAAATCCACCCAAACAAACACCCCCTTAATCTCATACTAGATGGGGTCGGCTATATGAATTCTCTGTCTTCATGTAGCTCTGTCAAAGACAAGATCCGGATCAACATCTAATAAACGTAGGTCACTAGACACTACCTCTCTCCATGTAATCCTCGGTCTACGTCTACCCTTTTTTTTACCTTCTATTACCAAACTATCAGATTTTCGAACCGGGGCACCTAGGTCTACGAAACACGTGTCCAAACCATCTTAAAAGCCCTTCTCTTATTTTATCTTCAATTGATGTAACATACACCTTCTGTCGGATGTGTTCATTTCTAATTTTATCCAATCTTGTATGACCACACATCCATCTTAACATCCTCATTTCTGCAACATTCATCTTCTGGATATGTTAAACTTTAGTTGCCCAACACTTGCTCCCGTATAACATGGTCGATCTAACTGCTGTTCGATAAAACTTTCCCTTTACTTTGTTATGACTCAGGGGTGTCAAGTAAAATAATGATATAAAAGAGGGTTATGGGATATTATTGAAAGATGAGGGGGTGATAAGTGATTTTGCTATTTTTCAGGAGTGGTAAGTAAAAAATTCCATTTAAAAATCAAAAAAAAAATATTAAGATTTTAGAATTTATGCACTTAGGGGTAACATTACCACCCTTTTGAGAGAGTCACCACATTATTTCTCTATCCACTCATATCCATAGAACCAAACACAAAAAATCAAAATCCATTTTTCCTATCCATCTTAACTTATCCAATCAAACAACAAAAAGTCTATATCCACTTTTTAGGTGTAATACACAATTTAGTTTCTCTATTATACCATTTTGAGACTTTAGGTCCCTCTATTATAATTTTAGTCTTTTTGATCCCTGTATTTTCACGATTAATAATTTTTAGATCCCTTCACTCAATGGCCATACGAGCCTGTAAGGGACCTAAAAATTATTAATCATGAAAATACAAGGACAAAAAAGGCTCAAATTATAAGTTTATCTTCTGTTATGTTTATCTTCATGTTATGTTTACCATACATTATAGTTTATATTCATGTTATGTTTATCTTCTGTAACTCTTAAGCTTATATATTCTATATTTTTTGTAAGGCAAAAAATCATTTTTGGTCCTTGAACTATGGTATATTGTTCATTTTAGTTCATGTACTATGAAAATGTTCGATATGTTCCCTGAATTATGGGGGGTTTGGCAATTACGGTCCCTACTGCTGACGTGGCAACCAACTGGTATACAGGTTAAATACAACCATTTTTTTATTATGACGTGACAGCCTAAGTGGATGGTCTTTGCTGGCGTGACATTAAAAATGGAATTTTAATATATTGATCCTTATTGATGATGTGTATTGCTGATGTGGCATGCCATGTCAGCATGCTGGCGTGGCATATAAAAAATAAAAAATCTAAAAAACCCAAAAAATATGGAACTTTCTTCCTATATATTGTTCATTTTTTTTTAGATTTTTTTAATTTTTTAGTGCCACGTCAGCATGACGTGGCATGCCACATCAACAATACACATCAGCAATAAAGATTAATTATCAAAATTCCATTTTATGCCACGTCATCATGCCATGCCAGCAAAGACCATCCACCTAGGTTGCCATGTCATAATAAAAAATGGTTGTATTTAACCCGTATTCCAACTGGCTGCCACGTTAGCAGCAAGGACCTTAATTGCCAAAACCTCCATAGTTAGGGACCATATTGAACATTTTCATAGTACATGGACCAAAATGAATAATATACCATGGTTCAGGGACAAAAAATGGCTTTTCGCCTTTTTTTTTTATTCTTCATGTTTTAAATATGAATGTGTGTTTGCAATCTAGCAGTAAGTTATGGAGGTTGGTAGCCACTCAAGCAGTAAGAAGTCTGCAAAGTAATATACGATGGAGACCGATTAAGAGCAAGTTTTTCTTACAATTTATGGCAACACAATGGAAAATGGTCTGAAGTGTGACAAAACCTTCAAACCACAAGCAATTCATGCAACCATACATTCTTTGAAAGAGAATTTTCGTAAAGATTGTACCGATGCTAACATACATAACCATTTCTGGACGTTAAAGCGCAAATGTGCTATAATGACTATGATAGATGAGTCGTGTTTGTTGGGATGAAGAAAACAAGAACATAATTATGATAGAAGATGAATACATTATGTATTGATCTTTGATAATTTTGTAGTCACTCATTATACTTTGTTTATATTTATCTATGATATATGAAGAAAACAAGAGACTATGATGGATGAACGATGTTTGTTGTGTTTGCTCCATCACCGATAAACATGAACATGTATGTCCTCTCCTATCTAGCCCTCCCAATTGCTCAATTTTTTTTTTATATATAAGATTTAGATTGAAAGATAGGTGTTTGATGAAATGCGGAAGAAAGAGGAACAACTCGAGTGAGAGGTAATGATTGAGGGATAGATGTGTGATGAAATGCATAGGAGAAATATATATATATATGTATATGAGTGAATGATGGATGCTCTAATTCAATATAAAGCAAAGAACAAATGGTGGCGATTCTGGCGAAACAAATTGGTATTCTTGGCGTTTGACTATTGGCTTTTTCTTAACGTGAATCAACCTTAAAAAATTTAAAAATAAAATATAATCATGAAATCATCTTTTAAGTATGCGATATTTTTACCAAAATAACTCTATATATGCCTAACAATCATACCAAGACTATACCTCAAACCTAATATTTTAAATTTCTCAATTTTTGTTAGAAATCAAAATTTAAAAATAATTCAGTAATTACCTATACATCTATCTATGTAAAAGAATAATTTTTATTTTTTTTAAAAAAAATTAACTATTTTTCTTGTGGTCTTAGGGGTATTTGGTTCACTGAAGTGTAGATAACTATTTTTAATCTTTTTTCTAATTTAAAATATAATAAATGTTTGAATTGTAGGTTTGAAATAAATTATCAAATATGTTGTTTGACAATAATTTGACACTTATATTTTTTTCTCTCTGTTTTTGCCTTTTTTTAATCTATTGTGAGTTATGGTATATGATAATTTTGAAAATATCATTATTAAATTAACTTACTAATACTACTAAAAACCAAAATTGCTTTTTATAACAGTAATATATTTTAAAATTATCTTAGTTCATTCATTATATATATCTTTGAAATATAGAAACAGATGAAAAGGGAGAAATTTCAATTCATCCTCTTTAGGGTTTCTCAACCCTTCTCTCTCGCGACACCAGCGCAGCTACTCGATCTCTCTCTCTTGTGCCGGCGGAGCTCTTGATTCTTGGAGGTCTTTATATTGTTATGATTCCGGCGTCCTTCTCCATCGTGTATCATTTCACCACTAAAATTCCTAAACCCTAGCTTGTGTTTGATTGAGGGATATCCCACTTAGGATTAGAAATAACTTTTGAAAAATTTTGAATTTTTTGGAGAAAATTTTAAAGTAAAGGTTTTAATGATAAGATAGTTATGTGGGGGTGGGTCATTATTATATTCTTAAACTTTAATTAAAATTTTTGACAGGAAAAAATTTCATTGGGAAATGTGTTGGGATATTCCCCAATCAAACACAAGCCTAGCAGCCTCTCTTTCCCTATCTCATGGCCCTAAGAGCAACTTTAATGGTTGCTGAGAAGCGCTCATTGAGCGCTTAATAAAAGTGAGCTGCCATTAGAGGCGCTCGGTGAGGATTGAGCGCTTAATCCTCACCGAGCGCTCAATGAGTGGGCCCACATCTCCTTTTTTAATTCTTTAATATTTTTTTAAACAAACAACCGTTTGTATTTTTACACATTTGTTTTTTTTAATATTCATTATTTTTAAATCGAATCTTTTAAAACATAGCCGTTGTTAAACGACCGTTGCGATCATTTATTTAATAATTTATTATTATTATTTTAAAATATCAAATTTTTATAAATACACCCATACACTCATATTATCTTCCACCACATCTTCATTCTTTTTCACTCCTTCATTCTCTTTCAATCTCTCACTAATGGATAGAAATACTTCCTCATCTTCACAAGATCCAAATTTTCATACTCAACAAAATTCACAAAATTCTCCCTATGTTTTTCCCCCACCAAATATGTAAAATTTTCAATATCCACCTCCACAAAATCATCCCTACTTTCTTCCAAATGTTCAAAATCAACCAGGTTTTTCATATCCTTACCCTCCATATTCAGGACCAGGTTTTTTTAATCCATTCATGGCCAATCAGTTCCCCAATGCAGAAATGGGTGGCATTCCAATTCCTACAAACGAATCCACAAATGTGGATGGAGCTTCTCATACTAAGCATGGAGAAAAGAAAAACCTGGTCCTGATGAGCTCAACCACTATGGGGGAAAAAGGTTAATGAAGATGAGGTTAATGTGCTGATGAGGTGGCATGACCATTGAGTTCTTGATGAGCTCAACCACTAAAGTTGCTCTAATTCTCAATTCCCATTCAAATTTCAAAAGCCCGCCCAGTGGTGAAGTTGGACTCAAATTTCAAATTTCCAAAGCCGCCCAGTTGTGAAGTTGGATTCAAATTTACAAAGCCCGCCCATCGTCTTCTCTCCTCTATTTATAGTTCAAGAAGTTCAAACTCTCTCCGAACACTAATCATAACCCTAATTTCGCAAGGAACAGAATCTGAGAAGAAAGAGCTCTAACTTCCCCCAATTTTGGCTCGATTTGGTCTCCAGGTTGAATTTCTCGTCCCCTTTCCTTCATTGGAGAGCACTCCAAGGCCCACACCCACCACCCTAACCAACAGCTTCACTCCTACGAAACCTTACCTTAGACCTAATTCTAAGCTTTTCTCCTTTTGTGGAATCCCTGGTGGGAGATGTCCTCCAGGAATCAGAACAAGCCTCCACGAAGCTCATCAAATGTATGGTTTGATCTGTCTGCCCCCTTCTTCTTCTCCAGATTTAGGGTTTTGATCTATTTGCCTTCTAATTTTCACCATTTATTTCTATTACTTTGATGACTGCTGCTGTTGTGGAATCCGATGATTATTTATTTATTCTTTACTGTCTTCGGGCCTACCCATCATACTAAGGTCTTATCCCAAGATTCTTGGAACAGATTTTCAAATGTCTGGTCTGGAACTACAAGATGCTGGTATTATTGATTTTTTTTTTCTTTTATGGTTTTTATCTCCTGTGTCATTATTGGCATCTATGAGCTAATATTATTATGGATTTTCATGTAATCAATTACATGTAGGCATCAATGCTGGAAATATATATTGAGGCAATCCAGGATTTGCTATCGCCAAATACATCCAGGCAGCAACTAATTAAACATGATTTAAATGGCAACGCACATGCATTTGACCTCACAATCAGATGTGTGCAGCACAAGCAATAAAGCTACAACGCAACTGTGAGTCAGAGATGTGTGTCTGGATCCTGTGTCGGGGGATTCCAATCTCATATGAGTTGGCCCTGAAATGAGGCTGAGTCAGGAGAGATGTTGAGTTATCTTTCGTGAGTCAGCTTCAGTTCAGGAATCTCCTCCAATACACTGCTGTGTTATAGAAGAGATGTTGATCAGAATATGAAAATGTACCAAAACAGAACACATCACAAGAATATGTGTTTGTTGAAATCTCACAACTGGTGCATTGATGGATATAAGGTTTTCTATTCTGTACTTTATTATGCTTAATATTTATTTTTGTTTGAAACAGATAACTTATTTTTTTGTGCTTACACTATATCTGGTATTATGTCAACCTTGTGATTGGGCAAAGCAAAAGAGAAATCTGGCTGGAGATCCAATCAAGGGATTCAAATAATGGATATGATGTTTTCATCTTATTGGAACTTTGCCCAAGTGTAAGACTAGATGTTGTTTTGGCACATATACGGTTTGTATCATTGTGGTCTGAATATAGTTTGATTAATATTTTAATTGTTCCTGCTGTTATTTTACTCCTTTGTTAGGCCTGAACTTTAATTTTCAAAGTTATGGCCTTTAGTTAATTTTAGCAGCAAAGTAACAGGGTTCTTGTATTGGCACAACTTCGAACATATATGGTTTTCTTGTCATCATCATTGCCATTATTATTATCCTTTGGACATTGTGGCTAATCAACATTGGCAACATATGGCTCTTGATTTTGATTTTCTTTTTCTTTTTTACCTGATCATTATTTTGAAACATATTTCTTTGTCTTTTTTCTTTTTGAAGAAATTGAATTGCATGGGTTTCAATATTTTATATGGAAAAGTTTAACCCTTAGACAAAATGACAAGTTTGCATTTCAACAGGCACAATGCTGGAAACATAGAATGTGACAATTCGGGATTTGCTGTCACTCAATACATCCAGACAACAACTTTGATAGCAAACCCAATCATGTCATAAGGGTTTTCCAAGATCTCAGCCATAGCTCAACCGTGAGTCAGAGGTGTGCGTCAGGGTCTGGTGTCGGGGGATTCCAATCTCACATGAATTGACCCTAGCTGCAAAACGCAGAGAACAGATAGACTCATGTACTGAGGCTGCCTCAGGAGCTATGTTGACAAACATCAATGTCTTTGAGTCTCCTCCAAGACAGGGCTGTGTTATAGAAGAGATGTTGATCAGAATATTAATGTACCAACACAGAATACATCCTATAAACTTGGAATAGAGATTGAAAAGCTTCACCTGAAGAAGATACACATAGGCTGATAAACTTTTGTTAATCGCCTGTAGTCATTGCCAGAAGTTATAAGTAATATAAAGAGCCTATGAGGACATGGGAGAACTTATGGTACAGTTTTACAATTAGAGAGATCTTATCGCTTGAGTTTCCTTTAGGCCTTGTTGGTTCAAGGGTTTTGGAAGATTTTATTTGTTTGGTTGGGGGGGCGGGGGGGCCTCACCCCTCAAAATTTACTCCCCCAAATTGCGGTCTTTTGGGGGAGTTTGTTTTTTATTATTATTTTTATTAACATCATGACTTAAAATGTCATGTTTGCCCTCACATAACATTATAATTCCAACAAAGTCCTATATATTTATCTCTCTAATGAAAACTAATATAATTAATAGTAATAAAATTTGTATGGATTTAATATTTAATATTAATTATACTTAAACGAATATAATTAATATTAATTAGTTTAATATTAACTTTTATACTATTATAATTAATAATAATAAAATTTGTATTAGTTTAATAATTAATATTAATTATACTTAAATTAGTATAATTGATATTAATTAGTTTAATATCAACTTCTATACAAATATAATTAATATTAATTATACTTAAATTAATATAATTAATAGCTTTAATATAATTGATATTAATTAGTTTAATACTAATTTTTATACTAATATAATTTATAGTAATAAAATTTATATTGATTTAATAATTACTATAAATATTAATCTGAATTAATATAATTAATCATTTTAATAGAATTAATATTAATCAAAATTAAATTAATAGTAATAATACACATTACACTTTTTTACACTCCTCACAACCAAGCATTATCATACTAAAGGGTAAATTAGTCAAATACATATTATACTCCTTCTCACTCCTACTCACAACCAAACAAAAAAAAGATTCCTCCTCCTCACTCCCCCATTGAACCAAACATAATATTTTTCAAAACCCTCCATCCTCCTCCCCTCCTAACTCCCCCTCACCCCTCCCCTCCAAACTCCCCTTTTGAACCAAACAAAGGCTTAAACCGTCTCCAGTAGACCCACTCTTGGCAAGCCGCTCATTACCAGCAAGAGCAATTAAATTTAGTATTCCTTGTACCTGCTGCTCTGTGCTCTGGAGATCAATAAAAGATCATCAGACCAGATTCTGAAACCTAAAACAACTAAAGAAAAGAGAAGTTAACATCAGTCACCTCATTGACTCCAGATATCCTAGTGTGAAAACAAAATGAATTCTTGATGATTGCTCATTCATTTTTGTTTGACCTACAGGTCTGGTAATTCAAAATGCCAACTAATTAGTAAACAACTAATGGAGCTTTAAAACCCATCATAATTGAACACCATCATGTGCAAAATATGAACAGAAAAGTATGAAAAACTTACATCAGATATAAGAACAAATGTTTCAAATCCTTATAAGATTTTACTGGCAACAATGAGTATGAAGTATAAGCAAGTAGACTCAAGGCCAACCAGATGAAGATATGGGGTCTATGGAACCTAATATCAGCAAACCATCATTTCTAGGTATAAATAATCCACTAGCATTATGAATCTATTATTATTTGAAAATTAATAAACTTTAGTTCGACTACATGAAACAATAGAAATGTATTATTGTTCCAACAGTTTAAGGGTGCCACATAGAGCTTTGACAATATTAATGACTATTTTCCACACCAACATACTTGAGAACCCCAATCATCAGTCCCTCTTCTAGGACAGTTCTACCAATCTAAACATTTACTTCAAAAGAAACAATCAAAGTTCATTGCAGCTTTGACAATATTAATGACTATTTTCAACACCAACATACTTGACAATTGTCTCCCAGAATTCACTCTAGTTATAATATGGAAAGTTCTACAGCTACATGCCTTGGAAATTGTTATTTAGATATTAACAACTATTAAAAGAGGAGATTTGGCTAAGTTATCGCCATGTTACCAGGAGGTCATGGGTTTGAGTCGTGGAAAAAACATTTTCTAAAAATAAAAAAAAACATAATAAGGATGCGTAGAATAGACCCAAGTATTCCGACTCTTACTTAGACCCCGTGCATAGGGGAGCTTTGTAGCACCAGACTGCCCTTTTTATTCCCAATAATGTATCAAATTTCCAGAGTAGCATTCATAATTTCCAGAGTAGCATTCATAAGAGGAACTTCAGATGCTACTATCAAAATAATTTTCTCTGAAGCTGAATTGCATACAAATTTCTTACCAAACTCTATAATTTTTCTCCTCAAATCACTGTTTATTCAATAATTTTCTTTCAAATTCTCAGCAAATAAACCAAGAAGCTCATAACTGAAGTCCATTCGGCTTTTGAGACAAAAAAAAAGAGCATAGCTACAATCAGCATCTGAGGCAGACTTTCTGACCAAGAGCTAATCCTTGTAATTAATGTTTGGTACACAGAGGACAAAATATAAATAAGGCGAACTTCATGCACCCAAATATTCCAAGAACGAAATATTTCTAAACTCATACTACTTAAAATTTTCAGTTCTCATGCTTTCTCGAAGGCATGAAGGAATGTTATTTCTTGCAAAACAACAACACCAACAGCAATAACAGAACAGAATGTACATAACTGCTTAACTTGCATGTGAAGAATAAATCACAACAACATATTTCAATTGTGTGATTTCTCCAAAATTTCACTCAATACTCCCATTTTTTTCAATGTTCAACTTCTATTCAACTCATGTGCTTGGGCCAGGCAGTGGACTTGGATTGCTTGATTGGTGCGGTGATGGAGTGCGGATTGCGGTTGATTGGTTGCCAGGCGGTGGACCTGGATTGCAGTTGGTAGTTGGGCCAGGCGGTGGACCTGGATTGCAGTTGGTGCCAGGCAGTGGACCTGACCTGGATTGCAGTTGGTAGTTGGGCCAGGCAGTAGGTCTGGATTGCAGTTGGTTGCCAAGGCGGTGGACTTGGATTGCAGTTGGTTACTAGGTGGTAGACCTGCATTGGAGATGTGGGCCTTTGTTTGAGGGATGATGTTAGAAATCAAACAATAGTCCCACATAGACAGTTGAAGAAAAAGTGTAGGGCTTAAATAATAAAGCATATCTCCATTAGTAGCGAGGTCTTTCGGGTTAAGCCCAAGAACAAAACCGTGCGGGCTCAGGCCCAAAGCGGACAATATCACTACTAATATGGAGATGTGAACTAGCCCGATAGTAGTTCGGGCTGGACCAGTAGGGTCAAGCCCAGAAAGATTTAACACTCTGAACCGGATTACCTTTCACAGCCTCGACAATAATATAAAATGTCTTCAAATTCACATTTTTCCCTTGAAGTTCAAACGAGAATCCTTAAAATTTTATGTGCATATCCCTTAATCCTGAGACTCAGAACATCCATCAATTTGCATTCAAAATGAATGAGAAGGTGGGGAGAGCATAGCATTCGGAATAGAGAGTGAAGAAGAATATCCCACTGATCCCTAACTAGCCAAGATGGCTCTAAACTCGAGAGGCTAACATAAAACTAATCATGCTTACAGGAGCTAATGCATCAAAACCAAAGTCTTTAGAAAATTAAGCTCAAATGCAAAAGGCACTGGATGTCTATTAATTTGATTATTAAAACTTTTTCTTTAATTGGAAGGAAGGGGGCCTTCATACACCAATGGTGCCTACAGATTACCAGGTTGTCAAGGACTCAAGGTGGGCAACTGCTTGTGGATATACAGGGTACAAGTAAAACCATAAAAAAAAAAAAAAATACTCAAACCTATACTACTGGGAACCTGGTGTACCTGAGCTGCTGGTCTTTTAGGGGAAATCCAATAGTTGATGTGAGCTTGCATGATCATAACAAAGAACAAAACCATATAATTTTAGATAATCTATCCCTAATTCTGCCAAATAAAAAGGGACATGTGAGTGTGCATATATTTGCAAAGTACTCAAACAAATACCTGCTCTGTGCAGCCTGTTGAAGGAATGAAACCTCATTGATGCTGCAGACATCTACAATTGTGAGGATGGATACATGTGTGTTGCCATTTAAATCATGTTTAATGGCATATTGTGTGACATTTCTATCAAAGTTTCTGCCTGTGCCTGGACATATGGGGGATAGCAAATCCTGGATTGTCTCATTATATATTTCCAGCATTGATGCCTACATGTGATTACAGGAAAATCCATAATATTTGCTCATAGATGCCAAAAATGACACAGGAGAAAAGAACTATAAAGAAATCAATCATACCTGCATCTTGTACTTCCAACCCTGACATTGTAAAGCCTGGCTGGTTTGGAAAATTTGTTCCAAGGATCTTGGGATAAGCCCTTTTTCTTCACTATCTTCTGGCCTACCCATCATAGAACAAGTTTTACCAGAACCAGTTTGCCCATTTGCAAAAATGCAAACCTGTCATTTCGCCGAAGGGTTAAACTTTTTCCATATAATATTGAAAAAAATACAACTGAATCTCATCAAAAAGAAAAAGAAAAAGAAAAAGAAAAAGAAAGAAATATATTTCAAAATAAAGATCAAAGTGAAAAAGAAAATGAAAAAGAAAATGAAAATCAAGACCACTATTTTGCCAAATGCTGATCAAACACAATGTCCAAAGTAAAAAATAATAATAATAATAATGGCGATTGTAATGAACAACTAATTTCATAAATAAAATGTGGTTTATCCACTTTATCAAAAAATAATAATAATAATGGCGATGATGATGAAAAGAAAAGAACAGAAAAAAGCCACCAAAGAACCCCGTTACTATCCTGCTAAACTTAACTAAAGCCATAACTTTGAAAATTAAACTTCAGGCCTAACAAAGGAGTAAAATGACAGCAGGAACAATTACAATATTAATCAAACTATATTCAAACCACAATGATACAAACCGTATATGTGCCAATACAACATTTGCTCCTACACTTGGGCGAAGTTCCAATAAGAGAAAACGATATATACGCAGAGCAAAAACAGTGAGACATTATTTGAATCCCTTGATTGGATCTCCAGCTAGATTTCCTTTTTGCTATGCTCAATCACAAGGTTGACATAATACCAGATATAGTGTAAGCACAAAATAATAAGTTATCTGTTTCAAACAAAATAAACAATAAGCATAATAAAGTACAGACTAGACGACCTTATATCCATCAAGTGCACTCTGCACCAGTTGTGAGATTTCAACAAACACATCTTCTTGTGAAGCTTCATGGTTGAACACTTAATCAAATGTCAATGTATTGCTGAGCTGTTCAAAATGAAAAATAAAGATTATTACGTGCAACACTCTAAACAACTCTAATTGATGATACTATTAAACACAATCCAGGGATACCATGATGCATCAAGTCAATGCCCCGTCTAAGAAATTCAGTTGATGATGGATAAGAAACAATTGCTCCTTCTGTGACATTACATTCTTTGTCAGGCAGGAGGGGCCGCATTCTGCAAAATGTTGTCTTTTAGTTCCTGTAAAAAGAAGAATGTTGAGAACCTTCACCCTCTGCCTATGTCGTGGTAATATATATGACTCATACCAGAATAGTGTTGTGTAGCTTTTTTCGCAATTTTTCAGCTTCCAAATTTTGAATTTCTTGTTCAGTAACATGACTTATCAAATCTTTGACAGTTCTCTTTTGTTCAAGATATTCAGAGATGGTCTCACTTGCTGTTAAATCAGCCATCTGAAATTGGAAAATTGAAGTTAAGTCACAATTTTTTCAAAAAAAAAAAAAAAAAAAAATTTATGAAAACATATTCAGTTCTTCAATTGTCAAACTCAGTTTCCATTTCCATGTTATAATGTGACAGATCCAGAGGAAATGATAAGCCTAGAAGAGGTAGGGAATAAAAAGGACGCCAAGAGAAAACATGGAAAAAATAAAATAGAGGGACTCAAAGAGCAAGCATGTCATCTTACCACTGGATCAACATCTAGCCATTCAACCTTTCTACATGAGCCTTCTATATCCCAAAATATGTCAGTTGAAGCGAAACCTCACTTGGTTTCCCCAAAAATATGTCAAAGTTCCTTCTCCCAAGTTGCAAAATATATCAAAAGTAAAAAAAAAAAACAAATTAAGTAACTAGCAATATTCAAATCATGTATTTACAGGCTTGTCCTCATAAAAACAATCAAAACTGTGTTCCACAGTGGTTATTCATGGGAAGAAATAATGACAAAACCATCAAAACCACCTTAAGAAACTCAATATGGACGAAAACACACATGTTTGGTTGTCTTCCAATTCAACTAGTGAACAAAAATAAAATTAACATGCATTCTAACATTAAGGATTGACAAATCCAAAAAAATATATAAATATCTTCCCAAAACTCACCTATGGGCAATACAAGAAGCAATAAACAACAATTTAAAAAAGGAAAATGGTTACATTTTGAATGGATTCTATCATCCTCAAGTGAAGACCTTAGCGAAGCCAACTTTTCAACTAGTAACCGCTCCTCAACACTGTGGTGAAGTTGAAAATTTTAGATAAAAAAATAAGTAATAGAGCTCCAAGAACCCAACAATAATCATGGTTATAGTCTAAATGCTTAGTACTTCATTCAAATTCTACATTTTGATGATGATTTAAGGTTTGTAGAGAGACACCACAGGATACTCAATATGATAACCTGAACTTGACATCCTCTTATTACATATCCATCCTACAAGTTACATCCATGGCACATATGCTAAAGACTTGGGCTAAGTGCTTATTCTGTATATGCGAGTAATTTCATGAAAAAGATGTGTATACAACCTTGATGAAGTTTTAGCTAAATAATTAGTGAATAACTCAATATCATTTTGTAAAGAACCACCAAAATAAAAACTTTAATAGCTTAAAAATAGAAGATGACAGAGGAGACGAATCCCCCACATAATAGAAGAGTAGTGAAACAAAAAACTGATAGATAAAGGCCTATATCCTATAATCTCTTAAAAATTCTGACCTTATATCTTTTGGGATCTCAACTCACAAGGTAAAATAATGGTCGCCTTGAACTGAAGGTCTTTATATTTGGAACTCCAATTTTACATATGTCTCTCCTGGTTGTATTCCTGAAGGAATTTGAAGATCCATGTATCCTTCAACTGTTTCCACCTGAGGTACTATTTAACATTTTAGATCATCTCCAATTACACATACACTGAATTCATAAGAAAACAATATCATAATATCAAGTCCCCATAATTCTCCCACGTCATATGTTTGTGGCAAACAAATATATAAGATAGACTAAAATATGGGAAAGAGACACAAACAGGGAGGAAAGTGTATATATTTAACAAAACATAGTAATTGATAAAATTTAAACAAAACTATCATAAGAGAAAAAGATATTAGATAAAAACATTCAAACCACAAACCTCATACTCCTCTCTACCATTATTTGCTGTATTTGTATCAAAATTTTGAAATAACAGATGATTTGTTGTAGGCACAGCAGATGGGAAATGTGGATCTGAAGGAGGATCAACCCCTGCACTAGGAAAAGAAACAAGTATTAGCCCTATATACATGTTCACACCATGCAAAATAATTGCATGAACCAAAGTAACAAGAATGCACAGTGAAACAACAATAAAAAGTTATCAGTCTCAACACATTATTGAGCTTTGCAATTTTATGCAATATGAGGATAACTCATTGAATACCTAGAACCATATTGCTTGAGCGTACAACTGTAGAATTTTGCTTATCAAGAGAGTGTTATGTTATATATGTTATAAATATATATATATATATATATATATATATATATATATATATATATATATATATATAAGCGATTGATCCAGTACCGCACATCGTTTCATTCATTTGCGGTTGCGCCGGAGTTGACCCCCTGGAGCATGTTTCAAGGAAATCCAACCGTATGGATGGGAAGATCATCAAAAAATAAGCTAGCCTGTCAATTTTTATACAATTTGGGAACTTGTAGGGTCTTCATCTTAACGGATCAAAATTTATAGGAATCTGAACGGTCCAGAATTTCAACCGTTAAGTGGGAGGACCAAACGGTTACCAAATTGTATGAAAATTGACAGGGTAGCTTATTTTTAGCAGACCGTGAAAACTATATTCAAACACAACCCCCTCTATAAGTTCACAGTAATCAACTTAAGACTGGAGTAATTTGAACTATTGTATATACAAATATTCTAAAACCTTTATCTTATCAAACTTTTACTCAACATCTATACAACCATATGAGGAGTGACATTGGTTTAATCAAACTAATTACGTAATAGGATATTTGTTTGTGATTAATATATGATGACACAGTAAAGAAAATAAAAATCTAACCTTGGTCTAGATGGAATGGTCATTGCCCAAAGAAGCTTTAGTCAATTCCTGCAGTGCCCCATGTTTCATAGAACTTGAATTCTCATCATTCCCATTTCAAATCTAGAAAAAAGCATAATATTATCAAATGTCAAGGTAAAATAGGCATAACCAAATGATGTCATAGACTTAACTTGAAGCAATTGAGGAATGCTAGGTCCATTATCTGAACTGGTGAGAGTGTTCACAGAAGCAAGATTATCTTGGCTGAGCTCTGTATCTTGAATAGCATTGTCATCCATGTTTCCAAGAGCCTTCCCCCATTGGTGTTTAACTGTCTACTAACATCCAGATGAGGAGCATTCTCCAGTATGGTGTTTGTGTTGTATTTTAGATCTTTGCTTTTGGGACCAACAACCTCAGAGTCAGAGTTAGGCTCCATGTTTTGATGAAAATGTTGAGTGGTATCAAGCTATCTCGAAAATAGAATCAATTTGTGTGCACTCTAAAGCAAAATTGTAGTAATAAAAATTTGAAATCATTATATCTTAAAAATAAAAAATACGTGCCAAACACAAACATATGGTTGCAAAATCACAATCTAAAACAATGAAAAATTTATAGACAAGTATGTGGCCAAGGAACTCATATCCTTCCAAGCAATTTTGCTAAAAAAGAAAAAAAGTGATTGGGTGCATAATATTAAGAATACAAAATTATATGTAAAAGCAAACCCACAAATTAATAGCAGATGTCAATGAATGTTATCAGCAAAACTTACAACCATAATGCATCAACATTAATAAAGTTCATATCTATGTGTTAGTGCAAAGACACTTAGGTTGGCATTATTTGACAGCACACTGGCATGACAAATGAAGATACAACTTGACACAAGCTCGCACGACACAAGATGACAAGGCAAAAGTTTACTTAGCAGAAAGAGTCATTGCAAGTATGGATGTGACACAGTTAGCAACGGAGTGTTTACTGATGAAATGGCATGCCTGAAGGTGATGTGGCATTAGTGACAAGGCATAAGTCAAGAAGTTGGATGACATGGCATGTGACTAGACATGATGAGGCTCAGTTGACCAGGTCAAAACTTGATGGAATTATACATGTAGAGCAACGCAATATCTTTGGAGAGCTTATTGGAAGATTTCATTGGTGCTATACTTGGACAGTGAGCTATTGAGCTATCTTTGGTGAAACACTATCTTTGGCAGGTAACTAGATATGCTAGTGGAGCAAAGATATTCTGGTGCTATTATTGGAAGGATAATATGTTTAGCAAGCGCACATGTTAGGAAGGCGAGATATATTTGAAGAGCAAATCTATTAAAGACAAACTTGGAAGGTGGTTATTCATATTATGGCAACAAGGATCCAAGTGGAGATAAAGACATCATGAGGAATATATTTAGAAGGTGTCTAAATATATCGCTACCCAGATTTAGTAAGAGGCTGTTTTGGAAACATGATTGAACATCTTGCTTGAAGATTCTTTGAAGCCCATACTTTGGTGGGAGGCCAAATATGGTATGAAGACTGATTTGACGAAGATATGCTGAAGACCAAACTTGACTAAGTTTGGAAACCATGTGATGTTGATGCGCCGGGAGGCACTTTGAAGAGTTCGTGGATGTGACGGAGAGGGGTCCAACAAGTTGCCGTGGTCATGATCGGGAGGATCAGACGGAGTCAACTCAGATAAAGCCAGGAGGGTTTAGGTCTAGAGTTCGTTGAGCAAAGCTGCAGCCTTAGTCAGTTCACTAGACTGGGCCACGTTGCAGGATCGGGTGCGACAGGATCTACAACGGTTATTTTTGGAAGATTTCCAAAGATTGTATCCACGGAGATTTCGGAGATACGGAGAGAGAGAGAGAGAGAGAGAGAGAGAGAGAGAGAGAGAGAGAGAGATTATTGGCAGGCTCATGGAGCGACAATATAAAGGACCTAGCTCGAGGGATTGAGGTGAACTACCGGAGAGAGACCTAAGGGAGTTAGGTAGTATGGGCATCGGGCGATCTAGAGTGGGTATTTATGTATGTGTGAGATGAGTGACAAGGGAGTTGTACTCATGTATTCTCTTTTCTTTTAGTGGATCGTTGTCTCTAGGCTTGGCCACCCAGACGTAGGCTAGGTGAGCTGAACTGGGTTACCAATCTTGTCTCTCCATTCTCTCTTGTTTGCGTTACTTGGTGTTTGTTTGAGTGTGTGTGAGGTTGTGTCTTCTTGAGAGAAACAGTGAGAGTGAGTTGCCACTTATACTACAACCAATCTTACAACCACCTCCGTCGGAACTTTCAAGTGGTATCAAAGCCTAGTTACGTTCGTTAACTTGGTTTCAAGGTTAGGTGAGGTCCTAGGAGAAGTTCCAACCCTGACTGGAAGAGAAGGAGCGTCCATTAGTCGTCCACCCCTCCTGAATGTAGATAACTACCCATATTGGAAGGCGCGTACGAAGGTGTTCATCAAGTCAATTGATGAGCAAGCTTGGATGGCTGTCGAAGACGGTTGGACTCCCCCAACCTACATGGATGCTGAGAGCAACAAGACAGAGAAGAAGAAAAGCAACTGAAGTACCGAAGAGATGACCAAAGCTAATGCAAATGGCAAAGCTCTCAACGCCATCTTTGGAGGAGTTGATGAAACTCAATTCACATATATTGGAACCTGTGATACGACCAAGGAAGCATGGGATATACTTTAGCGGATACATGAAGGCACAAATCAGGTACGGGAATCTAAACTCTAGATGTTGACATCCAAGTTCTAGAATCTAAGGATGGAGGACGATGAAACCATTGGCTCATTCAACGCCAAGCTTATGAAGATAGCCAATCAAACTTACCAATTAGGTGACAAGTACCCAGAAGAAAAACTGGTTAGAAAAACCTTGAGATCTCCCAAGAAGGTTTGAAGCATAGGTAGCTGCAATTGAAGAAGCTCAGGACATTAGCACCATGAGACTCGACAATCTAATTGGTTCACTTCAAGCCTATGAGATGAACCAAAAGTGCAGAAAATGATGCTGACATAGCACTTCTATCAAGGAAGTTTCACACTATGTTCAAGCAAAGAAAGACAGGAAGAAGAATCTTTTACAAAGAAGAGCCCAAAGCTGAAGAAAAGAAGGAGGAGGCAGAACCAAGCAACAGAAAGAAGAAAATCCAATGTAGAGAATGTGAAGGATATGGACATATCCAAGCTGACTGTGCCAACATCCTTAAGAAGAGAGACAAGTTCTACAATGCTACTTGGAGTGATGATGAGTCTGAAGGAAGCATAGAAGAAGAGGAAGAAGAAGAGGAAGGTATGATTAGTCACCATATTGCTTTTCCTTCTATATTGAGTCAGATAGGAAAATCCTATGGAGTTGCAACTTTTGACACAACTTCAAGTGCAATCGATGAAGATATTGATAGTGACTATGGAGAAATAACTGATGAAGATCTTCTCAGAAGCTATGAGCAGATGCTCAGGAAGTTTGATCAGATGATTCTGCAGACCAAACAACTAGAAGAAGAAAAAAAGGCCTTGAGGAAGGAAAGAGAAGAAGCTATGAAGAAGCTTGATGTCTGTTAACAAAAGTTAAACAGTGTTGAGAAGACAATGGACCCTCTCAACAAAGGAAAAGCCAAGATGGATGAAATACTATCCACATGAAGACCAGCTGGGAATAAACGAGGACTTAGCTATACAGGAGAAACTTCAGGAACCAAGCAGCATACTGAGATAGTGTTTGTTAAAGCAAAAGCTCAGGATTAGCAGACTCAGAAGAAAACAGAAGACAAGCCATGGAAGCAACACAATAAACAAAAGAAGAAAGCTCCCTTATGCTTTCACTGTAGAGAAAAAGGGCATATCAGATCCAAGTGCTACAAACTAAAGGAAGACCTAAAAAGTGGTAGGATAGTTGGTTACATGTAGAAAACTATCAGAAGAAGATTCCGAGGAAGGACCACTATAATAAAAAACATGTGGATTCAGAAAGAGGACACCAGGAAAACAGCTACAAAGGAGAGGAAATCAGAAGCTTGTGCAACAGGCTGGTGCAACCAAAAGACTGGGAGAAGATCCAAAGGAACAGGAGGTACAATGGTATCTGGTTGGATCACTGATCTAGGAGCTCTCTGAATTACAAAAAAATAAAATAAAAATATATATATATTTTTTTAAAAAGGCGGTTTTGGAGGGAAAAAGAATTAGTTTCCAAAATTGGTTCATTTTTATTTTATTTTATTTTTACTTTTCAATTGGAGTAGTTTCAAAAAGGGGAAAGAAATTCAAAATCCCTAAGGTCATCACTTTGGTTGCATCCGGTCCTGGTTCCCAAAAGTCCCTGCTCCAAGACAATCACCGGAACTGAAGAAGTGTCCATTTCCAAGGCTATCAACTCTTCTTCTAATATGAAGATGAAGACTAAGAAGGTAGCACATCATAAGAACATCATACGAGAAGCGCTTGCGAAGGAAACATCGAAGCAATTTGCATCTCCGGTGAAGGCATCTGCACCATTGGAACAAGGTACTTAGTCTCGTGCTCTGGTCTCTTATAGTCCTAGCTTTTGTGAATCATCAGGCCAGCACTCTGCACCATATGCATGGTTCTTTCAAAGGGCCCCAGAACTCTTTAAGAAGTCAGAGATGAAGAAAGGTCCCACTGTTCCCATGGACCATCTGGAACCAAATCCAACAATGGAGGGCCCTGAGAAGGATACCAGCCCCACATCTACTTCACTAATATATCAGATTTCAAAGCCCCAAAGGGCAATTGTCTGGAATCAATGATCCTGATAAACAAGAAACTGCATTTGAACTGGAGATGGAAGTAAGCTTGTACCAGAGACGGTGATAGTCCACACTGCAGCACCCAAGAACGCACCAGCACAACAGGACAAAGGGAAAGCTGTTGTCAAAGAAACTACACATGAATCTTCTAGTGATGAAGAGGTGTTTGAGGAGTTAGTCCAAGAAGTGTTGAGCAATCTACGACAGTCAACTGTGCCTTCTAAAGCTATACAAGGTATCTCAACTCCA
This sequence comes from Dioscorea zingiberensis, assembly GCA_026586065.1. Taxonomy (NCBI): domain Eukaryota; kingdom Viridiplantae; phylum Streptophyta; class Magnoliopsida; order Dioscoreales; family Dioscoreaceae; genus Dioscorea; species Dioscorea zingiberensis. Next base: position 64,560 of record JAGGNH010000028.1, on the reverse strand, counting down.
GTTGCAGCCCTCCTATACCTACTGAAGAGTCATATGAAGACAACACTCCACTCAGTCTACATCTTGCAAAGTTGTCTAAGAAAAGGAAGCCAGAAACTCCTGCTCAACCACAGCAAGATAAGAGGAAGAAACAAAAGGGATCATTCACCGATCCAGAAGTAAGGACAATCATAGGTTCTGCCAATCCCACTTTTAGAACAACAAAGTCTACCACACTTTTTCAGAGGACTGCTAGGTTCAAGAGTAAGGGGGCAGCTCCAGTCAAAGTTCTTGCACCAGTTCCAAAGAAACATAAGAAGATAGGGAAGCCTTTTCTTAACTCAGAATGCAAGCCTTGTTTTGACATTGTGTCTGCAAGAAGTCTGGTGATTGAGAGGATGCTAGATCAGAAATCTTTCAAAAAATTTGATCTCCTTCAATTTCTAGAAGACAGAGGAATTCTTCAGTCTGTCACTTTTGCTAAACACTACTGCCGATAACTTGTTCATGAGTTCTACATCAATTTGAGTGCAACCATTAGTACTCTATCACCTAATGACAATCCTCAAGTGTTTGTACGCGAAAATATGATCGATTTCTCTCCCAGTTTGCTAAATGAGTTCCTGGTTTTTGAGGCTGACTGTTCAGGAAGCTATGAAGGAGGACTGGAATACACAGATGAAATTGTTAAGGAAATCACTGGTGGTAAGTGTGATTCCCAGGGAGATCAAACCAGATTACTTGCATCTGTTCACATAGCCAAGTACAATGTTTTGTTTCAAGTATGTATGTGTAATTGGATCCCTACCACTCATAACTCAAGCATACTCAAGGAGATGGCTATATTTCTCTATGCTCTTAGTACTAGAAAGAAATTCAACCTGCGAAAGATTGTCTATGAAAATATCGTCCATGCCGTAGCATTGACCAGCACTATTGTATGCCTGGGGTATCCTGCATTGATCACACAGTTTCTGCTGCAACAGGGTACAACTTGATCCCACAGAGTTGATACTAATAGTCAAGAAGGTCAAAATTTCATGAAAATTGTTCAAGCATGGGAAGACTGTTGATCTACCAATTGGAAGATCTTCATCTTTACCTTCTGTTGCTATAGACTTCACCTTGCCTGTTGATGAAGAATTTAAGAACTACCACCAACCTCCTTGCAGCTTTGGAGAACAAAAGTCACGTTCAAGCACAAGAGCTGTTTTGTATCTCAAACCAGATGCAGCAGATCCAACACTTACTTGAAGCTTTGCTCCAAAGGAGAGCCTCTACACTCGCACAGGGGGAGTAACTGCTAAAGGAGGTAGACCTACACTGCGCCATTACTGAAGCTTTGGTATTCTTTAGCCACAAAAGGGGAGAACACAACACGTAGGTCTGCTAGTTCTGCCAGTCTAGGTGTCCAAGGGGAGGAGTAGTATTATTTCTTTTAATGTTTTATGTGTTTTGCGTCAAAAACATTCTCTGCACTGCTAGTTGGTAGAAGTGTCAAACACTATTTGGTATGTAATATTCAGGTACTCAGGGGGAGATCTAAACTATGTTGTAGTGTTGACATATTTGTATCGTTGTGTCTTGGAGTCTAAAGTTTTTGTATATACCAAAGTCCAATCAGTTCAGGTCAGTCAAAAGTAGATATTTGAACGTGTTGTAACCAGCAGTTGCAACCAACATCAGATCTGGCAGACAGAAGTTGTGTCAAATAATGCCATAGGGGGAGATTGTTAGTACAAAGACACTTAGGTTGGCATTATTTGACAGCACACTGGCATAGAAAATGAAGATACAACCTGACACAAGCTCGTACTATACAAGATGACAAGGTAGAAGTTTACTCAGCAGAAAGAGTCGTTACAAGTATGGATGTGACGCAATTAGCAACGGAGTTTTTACTGAAGACATGACATGCCTAAAGGTGATGTGGCATTAGTGACAAGGCATAAGTCAAGAGGTTGGATGATATGGCATGTGACTAGACATGATGAGGCCCAGTTGACCAGGTCAAAACTTGATGGAATTATACATGTAGAGCAACGCAATATCTTTGGAGAGCTTATTGGAAGATCTCACTGGTGCTATACTTGGACAGTGAGCTATTGAGCTATCTTTGGTAGGTAATTAGATATGCTAGTAGAGCAAAGATATTATGGTGCTATTATTGAAAGGATAATATGTTTAGCAAGTGGACATGTTTGGAAGGCGCGATATATTTGAAGAGCAAATCTATTAAAGACCAACTTGGAAGGTGGTTATTCATATTATGGCAACAAGGATCTAAGTGGAGATGAAGACATCATGAGGAATATATTTAGATGGTGTCTAAATATAGCTATTTTGGAAACATGATTGAAGATCTTATTTAAAGATTCTTTAAAGCCCATACTTTGGCGGGAGGCCAAATATGGTGTGAAGACTGATTTGGCGAAGATATGCTGAAGACCAAACTTGGCTAAGTTTGGAAACCATGTGATGTTGATGCGCCAGGAGGCACTTTGAAGAGTTCGTGGACGTGACGGAGAGGGGTCCAACCAGTTGCTGTGGTCATGATCGGGAGGATCAGACGGAGTCGACTCAGATAAAGCTAGGAGGGTTTAGGTCTGGAGTTCGTAGAGCAACACAAAGCTGCAGCCTTAGTCAGTTCACTAGACTGGGCCACGTTGCAGGATCGGGTGCGACAGGATCTGCAACGGTTATTTTTGGAAGATTTCCAAAGATTGTATCCACGGAGATTTCAGAGATACGGAGAGAGAGAGAGAGAGAGAGAGAGAGAGAGAGAGAGAGAGAGAGAGAGATTATTGGCAGGCTCATGGAGCGGCTATATAAAGGACCCAGCTCGAGGGATTGAGGTGAGCTACCGGAGAGAGACCTAAGGAAGTTAGGCAGTGTGGGGATCGGGCGATCTAGAGTGGGTATTTATGTATGTGTGAGATGAGTGACAAGGGAGTTGTACTCATGTATTCTCTTTTGTTTTAGTGGATCGTTGTCTCTGAGCTTGGCCCCCCAAATGTAGGCTAGGTGAGCCAAACTGGGTTACCAATCTTGTGTCTCCTTTCTCTCTTGTTTGCATTACTTGGTGATTGTTTGAGTGTGTGTGAGGTTGTGTCTTCTTGAGAGAAACAGTGAGAGTGAGTTGCCACTTATACTACAACCAATCTTACAACCACCCCCGTCGGAACTTTCACTATGTAACAGCAGAGAAACAAAACCAATACACCAACAATATCTGGTTGTGCAAACGAAAGGGAGCTGCAAGATTTCCACATAAAGGAAATAGAAAAGGGGTTTCTACTGACAAACAAACAATCATCTGGAGATGTTCAAAAAATGCCTTGAAAAATAGAATAAAAAATAATAAAGATTGACCTTAGATTTCAAAATACCTGATCAACTAGTTTAAAAAAGTTGTTGCTGATGTGATGCGTTGGCGGTGAAGGCTACTAGCGCTGACCGCACACTCTTGATGCTTGCCATGCAAGATCAGGGAGAATTTAATATACCCCAAGATTATAGATATGAACTCGGGAGTCCGTGATGAGGTTAGGTGTCTTAGATTTGAGATAAGACTGAGACAGTACTGAATGACGGAGGGAGAAAATAATTATAAATTCAACCATTACTATACCCTAACTACCAAAATTTGCATAAAACAAACACTATACCATAGAGGATTGACAAGTCAAACATAATAAAACTAATAAAAGATCTCTTCAAATTCACTAATATAATGATGCATTGAGGATACAAACATGGCACCAATAGCCATTTATGAAAAGAACTATATTTCAATTGTCAAAAATAAAAAAAAGTGGTCACCGAACCCCTAAACCACTTCAACTGTAACAATTATACAATATAAAAAATAAATTATTGTATAACGTAATAAGGAACTTAATGGTTGGATTACTTCAATTGAATATTTTGTTAGATTCCTAAAATTTAGCAAGAGCGAAAATCAAACAAATACTGAAACCCATAAACCGTCAACCAAACACACGAAGGATTCAACTTTTGTTTTTTTTTTTTGTGATGAAGTGGATAAACCACATTTATTTATTTATGATAATAGTTAAGATCATATTACAAACTCAGTCAGAGTGCATAAAGAGATACAAAAATTCAATTGAAGGCTTTCCTCATGACTGAGTTTGGTGGTTGGTATCTCAGACCCCTCCTGGCGTCGCTTGGTTCCCTGCTATGTCGTCCTCAAAGGCTTCATCACCTCCTGTGATTCGTGTTGGTGTGTCACTAGTGAGCGCTAGACTCCTTTTCACTTGATTATGTGTCATCTCCAATTTTGACTTTTTGGAGAGTGGAACTGCATTCATCTATGAGAATAAGGGGAAAGAGATATCACAGATGATTCTCAAGAAAACGCGTTGTTTTTCTCAAAAACATCGCATGTTTTGCTCGCCCCAAATACTCCAGGTAATTGCCAGGATTGCAAGCTCCCATCCCTGTTGCAGGGGGTTGCACACCCTGAGACTAGTATCCTTTTTTCCCCATAATTGCAGTGTACTGTATGGCTCCATTCTTACTCCAAATATGTTGCGAAAGTGCATCCATATGTTCACCACATACGGATATGTGAATAGTAGGTGGTTCATCGATTCATCCTCCTGATCACATAGGTAACACATAGTGCGATCACCCAGCCATTTTCATTTGTGGAGGTTGTCTAGGGTGAGGATCCTATTTTCCTTTGCCAACCAAGTAAAGAGTTTGACCTTAAGGGGGCATGGTTGCTTCCAGAAGCTCTTTTGTAGATCACTTTGGAGCCCGCCATCCACCCTAAAAATGTAGATCACTGTAAGCTTCCATTCTCGTCTATCTGGCACTCTATTATTATCCCCAGCTTCAAGAAGAGCTTGCATCAGGTTATGTAATCCTTCTGCCTCCCTCTCTGCTAAGGGCCTTGGCAGGAGTAGTGGCTTCCTTCGTCGGATCATTTCACGGGCCTCTTAGAGATTGATAGATTTTTTAATGAATAGAGGTTGCAACTCTGGATACTTGTTCTCGGGAGATGTTCCTTCTCACGAATTATCCTTCCAGAGGTTTGTTTTGAAACCTATACAGGGTTTGATTAGGATGTTTGCAAGGGTTGGCATTTTTTTCCCGGCTTAATCCTTTCCAAAAGGTGGATGCGCGCCCGGTGGTGGGCTTGTGGGGGTCAATAATGCTATGTCGGGAGTAAGCATCCTTGAAGATTTTGAGGCATATACCAGCATTCCCCGTGAGAATTCGCCACTACCATTTCCCTAATAGGACCCCGTTGAATTCCCTGAGGTTTATGATGCCCACCCCCTATTTTCTTTGGGACGACACAACCTATCCCATTTGACCAGATGGTAGCTGTGTGCCTTTTTATCCACTCCTCTCCAGAGGAAGTCTTTCCTAATGGCATCAAGCTTTTGTATTACCCATTCTGAAAGCCAGTAGATAGACATCCAATGAATTGGTATGGCGGAGAGTACTGAGTTCAAAAGTTTTAATCGCCCTCCAATTGAGAGTAGTTTTCCTTTCCATGATGCTAGGCGTCCCCTGATTTTGTCAATTAGGGCCCTCCAGTCTTCTCTTTTGGGCGCCCCCCCAAAGATTGGTACTCCCAAATATTTGTTTGGGAGGGAAGCGGTTGCGCAGTGAAGAATCTGGCGAAGCCTTGCACATCATGATCTTCATTCTTTACAAGGATGATGACACTTTTGTTGTAGTTAATTCTCAGTCCGAGAGACCTTAAAAAAGATAGATTATCAACTTTAGTGCGCGGATCTCCTCTGGGCCCCCTGTACAGAATATCAGAAGATCATCTGCATATTGTAGGGCTGAAACAGTGTCATCTCGGGTAGGGCCAATTTGAACCCCCTGATATAGGTTTGAGTGGACAGCCTTGCTAAGCATAGTGGAGAGAACATCTGCTGCTAGGACAAATAGAAGCGGAGAGAGAGGATCCCCTTGTCTTAATCCCCGTTTACTCCTGATGTACCGGGCGGGTGCCTCATTGATTAAGAAGGTCGCTTTTGATGTGGTGAGCAAGGAGGTGATCTAGGATACCCATTTAGGACCGAAACCCCTTGATTGGAGGATGTCCAATAGATAGTCCTAGTCGACCGTGTCGAAAGCCTTCTTGAAGTCGATCTTGATTAGGGTGCCTTTTGTGTTCAATCTCCTCATCTTATGAATAAGTTCCTCCGAGGCCACGATATTATCATGTATCTTTCGACCTTGTATGAATGCCGTTTGGGAATCATCAACCATCTCCCCTAGGACCTTGCTGAGTCTATTTGCAAGCACTTTGGAGATGATCTTGATTGAGCAGTTTATTAGACTTATTGGCCTGTAGTCCCTCACGTCTTCTGGGTTTGGGTTTTGGGGATTAGAAGAATGTGAGCCCAATTCAGTTGCTCCATATTAGTCGTGCCCTGATAGAAGTCCTCAAATAGTTTGAGGATGTCATTTTTTATAAGATTCCACCCTTGTTGGTAGAAGGTCATCGGGAAACCATCAGGGCCCGGGGCTTTTTCTGCGCCAAGTTCCTGCACCGCGAATTTGATTTCCTCTTCTTTGAACGGATCCTATAGCTTGGATAGGTCAACTCGTCTTTTGTGGAGAAACAATCTATCCAATGAGGTTTTGTACCTCATGTCCGTTCTCTTCCAAATAGGTTGTTGTAATGTTTTGAGATGACCTTTGTTATGTGTTCGGTGGTGGTGATGATTTGTCCTTCATGTCGCAGCTGTCTTATCTAGTTGATGTTCTTTCTTTGGTTGGCTACTGCGTGAAAAAACTTCGTGTTCTGGTCCCCTTGTTGCAACCATGTGATTCGTGAGCGTTGCCTCCATACGGCTTCCTCCTCGAGAATCAGCTTATCATACTCATTTCGATAGGAGGCCTCCCCTTTTTCCTCTCCTCTTGGAAGGTTTCTGTTCTCTTTTTGGATATCCAACTGCTCGATTGCGACCAGGATCTCTTTTTTTCTTGTTGCCTTTTGGATTGCATTGTTCTTTCTCCATTCTTTCAACTTGTGTTTGAGGGCGTTTAGCTTCTTGGCTAGTATGAAAGCTCCATCTCCTTCTAGTTGCTGCCCATTCCAGAGTTCACCTATCATGTCCCAGAAGCTATCTTCCTTTGCCCATTCTCTGTTAAAGCGGAATGGTGTCGGGTGTAGTGTGTGATTTGCGGACTCCAGGAAAATCGGTGTGTGGTCCTATCGCACTCTAGGCAGGGTTGTTTGCCAGATCCTTGGGTACATAAGGGTCTATTCTATAGACAGAAGGAAACGATCCAATCTGGCGAAAGCTGGGGAGTCCCTTCCTTTAGTCCATGTGAATTTCCTTCCTAGCAGAGGGGGTTCGATGAGCAGAATATCTTGTTTCATCTGCTCAAACTCCCCTCTTTCCCGTGCAGTGTGGGAGGCTGTGTTAGAGTCCTCTGGACTCCTAGTTGGATTGAAATCTCCACAGATCATCCATGGACCATCCCATCGCTGTCTGATAACCTTAAGTTCCTCCCAACAGGTAGATCTTTGTGCTGGGTTACAAGGAGCATACACTGTTGTAATCATCAACTTTTTGTCTACGACGGACTTATCCTCCAACACCACTGTCACTGTAAACTGACCTATGTGTGAGTCTTGGAGGTTATATTGGGCACTACTCCACCCGATGCAGCAACCACCCCTTTCTCCTCAACTGGGATTGCTTCCCATTTGTCATACCAGTTACCTCCCAAGGATCACCACATACCGTTCGTTGTCTATAACAGTTAGTTTTGTATCTTGCAAGAAGAAAATATCCGCCTTATGCATTTGGATGAGATTTCTCACAAGGTATCGCTTTTTCTGCTTACCAAGTCCCCAAACATTCCATGATATTACCTTCATAAAATAACTGGAGAAGACCCTATGGTGAAGACTATTGTGGGGGTGCATTAGTTGCCCCCCTTCCATTCTTTGATTCTTTCCTTCTTCTTTGCACGCATGTGTCGTAGATAGGAAAGTTTGCTCTCTTCTGAGGGACCTAGATCAATCCCAGCTTGGAGTGCGGTGGACAGGATGTCATTGTCTAGCCAATCAGTCAGGGTTAGAGTCATAGAAATAGGGTTGTGATTTATACCTGATGTGGCAAGTGGGTTCCTTGCTGTAGGTTTTCTTCTGAGGGAGGTAGGTGGTGCAATGAAACCTTCTTCTTCCAACCTTTCTATTAGGGGTTTTCGCAGCCTGCCGCTCCTTGAGGTCACCTGTGGGGGAACCAGGTTGATCTTGATTGGGGTCTGAGCCTCCTGTGCAGCTGTAACAACAGTGTCCCTTAATCCGCTTGCTTTCATATTGCCTTGCTCAACTTATATGATGAGATGGTCGGGGGAAATATAGTTGATCCCCTTTTGTGATGGGGAAGTTCCTTTTTCCAAAGTGGGATCCGGCCAAGTCAAAATCGGGTCCAGGTCTGAGGCCATTATATTCCTTTGTTCTTTTTGCTCTATGGGGTTTTTCCCTTTTTCCTCGATAGGCCCTACTGTAGCCGGGCAATTGGATGATCCCTTGTGTTGGTTCCAGCTTCTTACTCTGCTTCCAGTGATTCAGTCTCTTCAACTTGTGTTTTGGCCCTATCAGGGCTCTTGCCTGACAAATCCAGGATCCCCCTCAACTTTTGTTATAATAGCAAAACACCATCATAAAAACCAATAAAAGCCATAGAAGGCTATTAAAGAATCAAGGTGTCATAACAAAAGTATCACAGTGATTACATTTTATTTAGCATATTGATGTGACCATTGTAAGTTTGACAATATTAAGTTGTTTGTGCTGCTTTTCATTTATTTCCAAGTCAGAAAGATAGCTCCTACTTTCCACTCCCCTATAAATCCTAAATATAACGCCATTTCACCATGGCACCTTGTACTCCCCCCACCCCAAAAAAAAAAAAAAATCAACTACAACATCCATAAAACACTTCTTTAAAAAAATTTACAAATTAAAAAAAAAAACAATGTGTATGTGAGGAAAAAGCTTTGGATTGAATAAATTTCCTAAACATTGAATGTATTACCTGTTACCTGCTGCTTATTAATTAAGCATATATACCTAATATTTGTATAATTCCTAAAGTTCAGCACTATAAAGTATGAAAAATAAATTTGACAATTGTAGGTGGTACATAGGGGTGGAGCCCGGTGTTATAAAGCTCCTGCTATGCGCAGGGTCCTAGAAAGGTCAGACCACTTAGGTATACTATATGCAACCTTACTCTACTTTTTTTTTAGAGAGATTTCCACAACTCAAACCTGTGACCAAGATCACGGTATATACATAAGCTAATAAAGAACTTAATTGGTTTGGATATTGAGTCTTAGATTATAAATTCATATTTCTAATAACATCAAAATCAATTTAAGTAATATAAGCATGAAATAATCCTAAATGATCAAGAATGGAAAAGTTGGCTATTTTTGAAAAATCAAGCCACTAAAATCCAACAGCTCATATATAAATACAAAACAAAAGAAAAGATGTTAGATGTTTGGGGTAATATAAGTGATCAAAGAGTGGTAACCCATATCACAGGATGGTAACTTCAAAAATCAAAACACTAACAAAATAACAGTAGAATACCCTAGTTTACATTAAATAGAAAAACCAAGGAGAGCAAGCGAGCACAAGTATAGGTAAATGCATGATGGAGGACTAATGCTATTATTGCTACAATAGGAACAAAACCAAATACAAAACATTTAAATTTACAATCTCATCAAACGCAATATTAAAGATAACCCAAAAATGTAACAATGAGGTGGAGAAAGAACCTACACAAACTTACATGACCAACATAGATCCAACGAGAATCTATTTTCTAGCTGGGGTTTCTCAAGGATTCAAGCATAAGCATAGAATACTTGAACCGTAACAAATAGATTTATTAAATGGCACGAAAAATAATATAAAAAAATTAATGATAAAAGGGGCATATGATGGAAAAGGAAGAAAAGAACTTCATTCGTTTTATAATAGCATAAAGAGGGTATACAAAGAACAAACAAAAATATTCACTAATATCATAGTAAAAAAAAACACTAACTTGCACATAATTCCGTTTTTGGCAATTCAATGATTTTCTTTTTACACAATTCCAAAATCACCCAATAGGTATCCATGGTGGTATAACATAAACCTTAAAACAACATTTGAATATAAAAGCAAACTGTCAACTTTAAAGTACAAAAATCGTAAACCATACAATGTATTTTTTCCAACAAGCTTCAACCTTTTCAAGCCTAGATAGTTCTCAAAATCTTTATTAGCATAGGTTGTTATGATGAAATTTTCCTAAAGAATACAACAAATCACAACCAATGGGGGTGGGGGGCTACTATTGGGGTTAGACCAACCCAACATGGGTCCCTCCTCCTGTGTGAGTCACATGGGTAAGTAAGTGACTTGACTTACTTAACCTTCACATATAAGTAAGATGAATAAATTGGTTCAAGGGCTCTAAGGAGAGAAAAGGGGGGAAAAGAAGAGAAGAAAAAGGGTGAAGCTTTGGTGGTCTTTCAATCCTCTTGTTCAAGAGAAGGTGTGACCTAGATTTAGCTTCCATTGGTGTTCCTTTGGTAACCTCTTCTCCATTCTCTTTAGTATTCTATCAAGTGTGATGATGCATTGTATGAAATAAGAGTGTGTTACTTTTAATGATGTATGTGATCCTCTAGTGCATTAGAGAGGTTTGTAATCTCATTGTTATTGTTATAGTGGAAGATTGTAGGACATCTTGTCCGGTGATTTTTCCCTTTGCTTTGAGGGGGTTTTCACATTTTTTGTATGCCCCCCATGTGTTTGATGAATTGTCTCTATGAGTGGTGTCACTTGTTTTTTGATACCACAAAGGAAGCAATCGAGATACATGGTGTCTCGACAGGAAGTGGTATAAAACCCGACGTTGGCGGTGTTCTCTCCTTTTGTGTGAAGAAAGAGATGGAAAATAGCAATGGGAGGATGATTAGCTTGAATGGAACAATTGGCAAATATGGAAGGCAAAGATGGAGGATCTCTTATACTCCAAGGACCTTTATGACCCAATTGAAGGAAAGAAGCAGGAAGATATGTCCGATGATGATTGGAAGAAAGAGTATCGGAAAGTCATGGGTTGCATTAGACAATTGCTTGATGATGTGGTTTTTTGTCATGTGTCTAATGAGACTAGTACGGAGAGCTTGTGGAAGAAACTACATGACTTATATGAGAGGAAGACGGCGGGGAACAAGGCATTTCTCTTAAGAAGGTTATGAACTTGAAGTATAGAGAGAGTGGCACAATTGGGGAGCATTTGAATGAAATGCAAAGTATTGTGAATCAACTAACATCAATGAAGATGGTCTTGGATGATGAGTTGCAACCCTTATTGTTGCTAAGTTCTTTACCGAAGAGTTGGGAAACTCTTCTTGTCTCTCTTAGCAATTCTTCACCTAATGGGAAGTTGATAATGCGCCAAGTCACAAGTAGCTTGTTTAATGAAGAGGTTAGAATAAAGTCATCATCAAATGTCTCAACATCATCCGAAGCTTTTGTTTCCGAGGAGAAGCGAGGAAGGTCAAAGAGGCTTCAACAAAATTGAACATGGTGGAAGGAGATCCAAGTCTAGGAATGGCTTGAAGTGCATCTATTGCAACAAGGTTGGTCACATGAAGAGGGAGTGTAGAAAGTTAAAAAATGAACAAAAGAACAAAGAGCAAAGGGGCCAAGAAGCATAAGATGCTAATGTGGTTGGCAAAGATGGTTTGGTGATTGTTTTTGCTAATGAAAATGATTACTTTAGTTCTACTTGTGATGCTAGTTAGGTGATTGATTCTGGAGCTTTATTCCATGCAACTCCTTGTAGGGATTTCTTTACTATGTATGAGTCAAAGGACTTGGGGATGGTAAATATGCACAATAATGGTACATTAAAGATTGTTGGCAAGGGAGATGTGTGCATCATGATTGGTGTGGGTCACAAGTTGGTTCTCAAAGATATGAGACACATTCCGGATTTAAGGTTAAATTTGATATCCACCGGTATGCTTGATGATGAAGGGTTTGAATCACACTTTTCTCAAGGTGTGTGGAAGCTTACCAAGGGATCTCTTGTTGTGGCAAGAGCTATGAAGACTTTTACTCTTTACAAGACGGAGGCTAACCTAGCTAAAGGTGAAGTGAATGCTACTCTTGAAGATTCCACTATCAATTTATGGTACTGGCGGCTTAGCCTCATGAGTGAGAAAGGGTTAGAAGTTTTGAAGAAGAAGAATTTGCTTTTTAAGATCAAAGGTTCATCACTTAGTCCTTGTGATCATTGTTTGATGGGCAAGCAACATCAGGTCTCATTTGGGAATACTAGTACCCGGAAAACTAATATTCTTGGGCTAGTTCATTTTGATGTTTTTGGGCCAATGGAGATAAAGTCACTTTGAGGCTCCTTGTACTTCGTCACTTTCATTGATAATGCCTCTAAGAAGGTTTAGGCTTATGGCATGAAGAATAAAAGTGATGTGTTTAAGATCTTCAAAAGTTTTCATGCTATGGTTGAAAGGCAAACCTGCAAGCTTCTCAAATGCCTTAGAAGTGACAATGGTGGAGAGTATTGATCTTGGGAGTTCAAGGATTATTGTAGTAAGCATGGGATAAGACATGAGAAGACCGTCCCTTACACTCCTCAACATAATGGAGTGGCGGAGAGGATGAATCATACTATATCCGAGAGGATTAGGAGTATGTGGTCTTCGGCAAAGCTACTAAAATGTTATTGGGGTGAGGCTGTAAAATCCGCACAATTTATGGACTAATTAAATCTTTAATTACACTCTTAATTATTCTGGATTAATTAAGGATTGGGAAATTAATATTCTTATGAAGTTAATTAGTTGGAGGGCTTGCATGTAATATTTAATGGAATTTGGGTTTTGTTACAAATAAGCAACTATGACCCATGATAAGTCACGTCCATAAACACACACACAAATATATATATATATATATATATATATATATATATATATAAAATATGCTATGGATATATATGTAGGTACCTATAACCTAACTAGGAATATAATTAGTTATATGTATAGGCACCTATAGCTTGGTTAAGAGATATATATTAATTATATATAAACATACATACATACATACAGTCCCGATACTGTACGGCCGGCCAGATCACTGTGCAGATCCTGCCGCATCCCAGTTCGGCCCTTGGAGCATGTTTGAAGGATTTTCAACCGTACGGATGGGAAGATCATCGAAAAATAAGCTAGCCTGTCAATTTTCATACAATTTGGTGACCGTTTGGTCCTTCCACTTAATGGTTGAAATTCTGAACCGTTAAAATTTTCCTAAAATAAAAACCGTTAAGTGGGAGGACCAAACGGTCACCAAATTGTATGAAAATTGACAGGCTAACTTATTTTTCGATGATCTTTCCATCCGTACGGTTGAAAATCCTTCAAACATGGTCCAAGGACCAAAATGGGCGTTGGCCGGATCTGCACAGTGATCCTGCCGACCGCACCTTATCACAGTCGTACATATATATATATATAAAATTATATAGGGTTCAATTAAGGGGGGAAAGAATAATTGAAAGATTGATAGGCATTAAAAACATGAGTTGATGGATGTATATATATATATATATATATATATATATATATATATATATATATATATATATATATTGTCACGTCCCGACCCGGATTCCGGGACCCTGAGCACGTGAGTAGACTGACCGTAACCAAGTAAGACGCATCTCACTCGACTACAAGGCCTCATTAAGTAACAGTAGATAACATATAATCAAAATAAATATCCAAATAACTTAAAAAGCCACAACGGAAATAAAATCAAATAAGCGGGTCCATATACCCCACATAAGCTAGGCCCTAAAAGAGTCCTACAAATAAAAGTCTCACACTCAAACAAATAAAGATAAATGAGGTTCTTGGACATCTGCAAATCAACCCGATCCTCGATCGGCTCTTGTGCTCTAGTCTCCTACTCCTCAGGATCTGAAACCAGTGAGTGAGCTTTCGTATGGAAAGCCCAGTAAGTACCCCTGCGGGGGTTCAAAAAAATCATCATAATATCAAGTAAAAATGATCAGCAAAGTCAAACTTGGGGATACACCCCTCAAAGCAATCCCTAGGAGTCTACCACAAAAAAGGCAAGGTACGACCCCTAACTACAGAAGCCCTCGAGCTCTGCTAAGTGTTCCAATGGAAGCTCAGCAAACGTCTCCCCCGGCCAGCATCATCAGCAAACTTGCTGCAATCTCGATCCTCCGATAGTAAGGCCTTCAGGTCGCATGTCGGTAGTGGCACCTCTAGTACGTGTCGACACGGCCAACGAATCACCCCCACTGACGGGCAGGACAGCCAGAGTATCATCCCTCTGGCATGGCAAGCCGAAACGCCAGGGTGTCCCATCCCTGATCGTTTCCCAAACAACAAACAGGGATACTAACATCCCGAAACAACCAAGCATGCTCAAAAGAATTCTAAATAAATAAAGGAAGCATGTATGGTCTCAAAAAGCAATAATATACATAATATGATATAAGCAAAGTCAAAAAATACTCCGAAGAGTGGGAACGAGGCAAGTGTATTTACCTCAATAAAGTCGATCGGTATCACTTGGCAAGATCCCGCCTGTCACGACTCTATCTCAAAACCCTGATAATAAATTCTATATCAGTGTTGACAATCATTTTAAATTTTCTAACTAATTGTGCAAGATGCTCTAATTGGGCCAGCCCAGCTTAATGGGCCTTTTCTTATACCCTTAAATACTTAAGCCTAACCATCTATACAAGAAGGCCGAGATGGCCTGGTGGTTAAGGCCCAATAGTGGCTTGTGGGAGATCTTGGTTTCAATTCTTGCAACTTACCCTTTTAGTTCTTTTTCCTCCTTTTTTTTTAACTTGGTTGAACTAGCCAAACTTATTTGATCCACCCACTACCTTTTAAGTTGGTTAAGTCCAGTCAGTTTGATCTTCAAATTGGCCCACTTCTATTTATTTTGATCAATTTAGTTCATGTTAGGTTGGCTAATCCAAACCATTACACCAATTGATTAAACCAGCTTATACTTTAAAAGAGACTAGCTCAAGCCCATCATGATTTGGTTCAGCCCAGCTAAGTAAATTTGATCCAATTGACTAACCCTAGCCAAGTTGGATATTAGACTCATTTGTTAGTTGATTGGTCTTGACTTGACCCAAGTCCAAACCCAACCGGTTAAACCTAACCCTTTATCCAAGTTTAATTATCCAATAATTTAACTAATCCTTGATTAATTAAATTAAATTTAGCTCTTTAACTATTTAACTAATCAACTAATCAATTACTAATTAGTCTTCTTAATTAGTTAATTATCCAATTAATCAGAGAACTAAACTATCAATTAACTTAATTAATTAATCATAGTTTAATTTTAATTTTCTTTTCTTTTCCCTCTCTTTCTCTCTTTCGTCTTCTCGGCCGAGCCTCGTTGGAGAAGGAGACCGCGCCTGTCGCCGTGGTGGAGCTTCTGTCCCTGTTCGGTGGTCGCCGACGAGCTCCCAGGCGGCCCGCGTCTGGAGAGGCCAGCATCAAGGTCCCCTCTGGCCGGAACCCTCCTCTCTCCTCCTTCTGATTTCCAGGTCTACAGTGGCAACCTCGAGCCTCCTTTCCTCCCGGGCGTCCAGTCCCTCAGCAGAGACCAACAAAGAATCTGGAGGCCCCTCCGTGTCTGCCCTCCTATCTAACTACCTACTATGCATGCTTGTCGGAAAATAAAAAAGAATAAAAGCTCACTAGAGAAGATGAAGGTGCACTCGCGGTGCTCCGTAACCAGTCGGAGAAAAACAGAGAACGGCCGCGTCCCCCTTCTCTGCTCGGTCACCAATTGCAAAGGCGCCCTCTTCCTTCCCCCTCTCTCTCGATCTCTCATGGTGGAGCAAGCTCGCAGGTGATTTGTGTGTTCCCTGGGCTTCTCCTCGCTGGTTTTTATAGCGGTTCCAAGGATCCAAACAATAGAGATCGTGATCCTTGATTGAAGATCAACACGCAACAAGAAATCGTCTTGTTTCCATGTTCGGATACTTCCATAATTGGCGAAGGAGAAGGCTGCCCACACGGTGGCGCGCGCCTGGAGAAGACGACATCGCGTGCCTCGTGATCAAGTGGTTTTTCCTCGAACGATCACGATCAATTCATTGATATCCGACGGCTTCCAACTCTTATCATGCCTCGGATCCACGCCTCGCTCAGATGAGTGGTTGAGGTCTTTTCGCGATCAATGATCGGATAAGCATCTCATGCTCCGAACTTGACCCACATCTGAGATCAATGGTGCAGATCATAACGAATGATCAAAAGCCAGGATTTGATATGATGCCTCGAATTTACGCTTGTATCTGAGATCATATAATCTCAGCCATCCGTTTCCTCTAATACCCCCCTCTCTCACGAGAGACTTCTGCAAAAAGCCCCTGACCCTTTTCTAGCTTCCATCCTGGTCCCTGCTCTGTGTGAGAATTAAGAATTCAAATCAAGTCCCTAGGCCTCTATGTTATTACATTCCGGTCCTTCTCCCACAGAGAGTAACTTACTGATTAGTCCTCCGATTTTCTAAAAACACAATATGATCCTTGGCAGCCCCTATAACTTTCATTTAGGAAATAAAATCAATTCTTCTTTCTTCTCTCTCAATCATGTCCAAGTATTTCTAAACTTGGAGCTTTGTTTTAATTGATTAAATCAATCATCATTTAAATTTCATGAATTGTTCCAACTTAAGAGTTAATCAATTCTTCTCTTTTAATCATTCCATTCCAAGTAAATTCTAATCTTAGAATTGTCCATTTATTAAATCAATCAATTACCAAATAATTAATGATTTAATTATGTATTCCCTTTTTTAATCAAATCCAAGAATTTCCAAAACTTGGGCATTACTAATATTTATTTATTTACCCTTTTTATGTCCTCCAAACATGCTAAATTACCAAAATGCCCGTGGTTTTAATAACTAAACCCAACTAGGGTTTTAACTATAAAACCTTATTTTTTCAAATAATTTATGTTTCTGGGAAACTTAATTCAACCACTAAAATATTAAAATCCATTTATTCTAAAGAATCTTGGATTTCATATATCTATATATATATATATATATATATATATATATATATATATATATATATATATATATCTAATGAAGATAAGATGCATGCATGGGACTTAATTGGCAAATGAAAAGCCAGTTGGGTTTTACTGCAAAAAGACACGTGAACGACATGCACAAGTCTATTTGATTAGTCGTCAATGGTAGAGATTTAAAAGGAGACAACATCTCATGACAGTGAGATCAGCAGGTGGTCAAGTCAGTGGAAACTTGGAGGATATAACATCAAGTGGTCCTAGCGTACTCTCCACCATTCCATGTGTATACAATGGATGATCTAAGGGCCAGGAAGAAGCCACGAAGCTAATGGGGGTTAAAGAGAGAGTGTGATAAGGAAAAGTAATGGACTTTTCTCTTTATTTCGATTAAACGCCTACAGCCGGATCTCCAAAGGATCCAAGATAGTACAATTGTGTATATAGTCGGTGAAGGCACTAAAGTCATTGTACCCTACGGAGGGGGATGACAGCGTATTGTCGCGTCTATACCTGCCACCTCGAGCCCATCACCACCCCTCATAGGTTGATAAAGCTAGCACAGGCTTCACTCACAGCGAGGTATATATAAAGATCAAGGTTGCAGATTTCTCTCTCGTTGGGGGACCGGACGGA
Organism: Dioscorea zingiberensis; assembly: GCA_026586065.1. Lineage (NCBI taxonomy): Eukaryota > Viridiplantae > Streptophyta > Magnoliopsida > Dioscoreales > Dioscoreaceae > Dioscorea > Dioscorea zingiberensis. The sequence continues at coordinate 46,779 of JAGGNH010000028.1, read as the reverse complement.
GGTTCGACTTCCTGTGAGGAGACGAGCCCGGAAGCGGGACCCTTTGCAACAGAGTACCAGACCACCGCACGCATCCTCGAAGGTCGGAGTCTCCCTCAAAAGCTGTCATTCTGGTAAGCTTTTGTACCTTCAAGAAGGTGAATACAAGAGTTGCACCACCTACATGCATGAATGGACGAACCAACTAAAACCCACATGCTTGCCTTCCCACATAAAATGATGCATGGTTAGTCTTAGTTAAGTAGCACACTGAGTTGGTTAACATGAGATGATTGTTATGGGTAATAGTATTTCAGAGCTTGTGTGGCACGTTAGAGGCTTAGGAAGGTAAATCCCTTCCATATTAGCTTCCTGCTTTACTTGATAGGAACGAGAGCCCGGGTTACAACTTGATGGCTCTTGGGCTCGGGCCGGCCACTATTGGGCTCGGTGTTAACCAAAACCCCCCTATCTGCAGGGAGAAGGGCATGGGGGAGTGTCAGTCCACAGGGTACGTATCATAGCTATGCATGATAGATAAAGGGAGGCAAACATGAATGTATATGGGTCAAGGGATGGAAGATAGGTTACCACCTGATTAAGCTGGGAATGGAATGATAACGTATGCATTAAGAAGATAGTTAATGATGACCATAGAATGTATGAAAGTAGTGGCAAGCTATCAAGGGTAGGTAAATGAATTTTATAAAAATGGTCAAGACCTTTATTTTTAGATAAAATAAAGAGGGCAATGTATGTATGTGTGGGTTGTAGTGCGATGTAACGGTTGGTTAAGTGAAACCATGCACATGCGGCAAGTGAATTGCACCAACTAAAGCAAATATCATACATTAATACCCAATTTGGAAAATTACCCCTAATTATGACTAATAAGGTGGTCAAGTCAACCATTAAGTATGAATAGGAGTAAAAGCCTGTGATGTATCTGGGTGTGTACCAAGATCAAATTTCTATTATCAGAGACCAGTTTAGAGCGTGGAGTTGAGTATGAGCAGAGCAGTGACTAGCTCTAGACACCTCACAACATACAGGTAAGTGCCTTCGGCTCTCTCCTTTATCATGCTGATTCTTAATCTCAGACTTGTGCGTGTAAGTGCTTCTGTCTAGCTCCCCATTTATTGGTTGATTGGTTCTTTGGTTGTTGATACCATGCATGCTTATTTGATGCCTTGGATTATTGTTTCCTTGATTTTATGCTCGGGCATGCTTGCTAGTCTCCTTGGAGTATTGCTTCATTGATTCCATGCTAGTATATGTGTGTTTGATCGTTGTATGTATGTTTCCACTCGACATGTGTTCTTGTGGTTTCTTCCGCTCGGTACAGTGGAGCGAGGCTCCGGTGGGATGTTCAGGGCCGAGTACACCTTGGCGTCCTGGTAGTCCATGCTAGGGGGAGGATACTCTTGTTGTCCAGCCCGTCAGTGGAACGATTCGCTGACCGTGTCGACAAGTACTAGAGGTGGTACTATCGACTCCCGACCAAGGGTCGAGACCAGCTCAAGTAGACGACTGTGCGGGGGATACTTTGAGATTTTTGTTGGATTATTCTTTCTTGGCCTGAGGCCGTAGTCGTGGTTAGGAGTCCCCACCTTTGATGATTCCTTTGAGACTCCCAGGGGTTGGTTGGCGTGGGGTGCACCCCCACCTGCTTGGTTTAGTCATGTTATTAATTTACTTTACTTGCTTATCTCCTGCTTATACATGACGTGTTTATGATCCGCTTACTAGGCTCTCCTTTTGAAATCTCATACATTTGTTCTCACTTTTTTTCAAATCCCGCGGAGTAGTGAACTCGAGCTACAAGAGCTATATGTGGGGAATAGGGACTGTTGCTGAGGTTGGCTGCCTCTTATTTCATTGATGTGAGTGAGGACACTTTGAATTTGGTCCATATGGGACCAGTTATGTACTTAACACTATAGGGTGCCTACACCTTTAGGAATTACCTTATTTTGTTATTACTCTGACTTTATCTTTATGTTTGATTATTCTGCTACATATGTAATATTGCTTTATGATTACCTAGGCTTTGTATCCGAGTGGGGCTTGTCTCTGCTTGGGTACGACTGGTATGCTCACGTGCCCGAGGCCCGGGATCTTGGGTCGAGGCGTGACAGACCTATGAGCACCGCTTGTTATTTGATTAATTAATCCATCTCCTATTCATGTATTGAATTGTGAAACACCGGAGAAGGTGTGGAGTGGTAAAGATGCTTCCTACTCACATTTGAGGGTGTTTGGTTGCAAGGCCTTTGTACATGTGCCCAAGGAACAAAGGTCAAAGATTGACATGAAATCCATTGAATGCATTTTCTTGGGCTATGGTGATGATGAGTTTGGATACAAACTTTGGGATCCTAAGAACCGAAAGCTCATAAGGAGTAGAGATATTATCTTTCAAGAGGATCAAACTTTAAAGGATTTTGGGAAGGATGAAGCTCCTAAGAAAGCAACCTTTGAAGACTTTGAAGATATTCAAGATGTATCATCTTCAGCTCATGGCAATGAGGTAATCCAAGATGAAGGCCAAGACAATGATGAGATTCCTTCATATGTTGATGAAGATGCAAATGAAAATGCTCATAAGGATATGGAGTATGCCAATGGTAATGAACTTCGATAAAGTCATTGAACATAATGATGCTTAAGATGGGGAGGCTTCACATGAGGGAGAGCCAACAACCTTGAGGAGATTTGATTAGCCTAGAAAACCATCTACAAGGTATCATATCCATCATTGCAGTATGTAACCATCACCGAGAATGGAGAACCATAGAGCTTTAGAGAAGCACAAAATCATACGCAAAAAGAGAAGTGGATGAAAGCTATGCAAGAAGAAATGAAATCCTTGTATGAGAATCACACTTATGAGTCTAAAGGGAAGAAAGCGTTGATGAACAAATGGATCTACCTGATAAAGCATGAAGAACACTCCTCTCAACCAAGGTACAAGGCGAGGTTGGTTGTGAAAGGCTTTGGGAAAAAAAAAGGCATAGATTTTGATGAAATTTTCTCTCCGGTGGTGAAGTTGTCTTCAATCTGAGTTGTGTTGGGATTGGCCGCAAGCATGGACTTGGAGGTTGAGCAACTTGATGTGAAGACCGCATTTCTACATGGTGACTTGGAAGAAATAATCTATATTGAGCAACCAAAAGGGTTTAAAGTCAAGGGAAAAGCATATGGTTTGCAAGCTAAGGAAGAGCTTATATGGCCTCAAACAAGCCCTAAGGCAATGGTATAATAAATTTGACTCATTCATGGAGAGTTATGGGTACAAGCGAACATCTTCGGACCATTGTGTGTTCATCAAGAGGTATGATAATGGTGACTTTATCATTCTATTGCTCTACGTGGATGACATGTTGATTGTTGGACATGATACTAACAAGATTACCAAACTGAAGAATGCTTTGAGTAAGTCTTTTGCTATGAAGGACTTTGGACCTGCAAAACAAATCTTAGGTATGTCCATAAGGCGTGATAGGGGGGCTAAGAAGCTATGGCTATCACAAGAGAAGTACATTGGGAAGGTACTTGATCGTTTCAACATAAAGAGTGCAAAGCCGGTGAATACTCCACTTGGAAGTCACTTCAAATTAAAGCAAATCAACCCAAGTGAGAATGAGAAGAAAGAAATGAAGAATATCCCATATGTATCGGCGGTAGGGAGTTTGATGTATGCTATGGTTTACACAAGACCGGATATAGCATATGCTGTTGGAGTCGTTTGTAGACATCTTGCTAATTCGAGCAAGGAGCATTGGTAAAGGGTAAAGTGGATCTTTCGTTATTTGAGAGGCACTTCTAGGACATGCTTATGTTTTGGAAGTGGTAAGCCCATATTGGAAGGATATACCAATGAGGATATGGCCGAAGATCTTGATACAAGGAAGTCAACATCACGGATTCTTGTTCATATTTCTTTGGGACATGTGGTCTTGGTAATCGAAATTGCAAAAGTGTGTTGCATTGTCTACAACCAAAGTACATAGCCATTACCAAAGCATGCAAGGAGATGTTATAGAAGAAAAGGTTCTTGAATGAATTGTGGCTCAAATAAGAGAGGTATGTTCTCCATTGTGATAGTCAAAGTGTCGTCCATTTGAGCAAGAATTCTAGTTTTCATTCAAAAAGCAAACACATTGATGTGAGGTATTATTGGATAGGAGATGCCTTGGAAGAAAAACTCTCAGAGCTAGCAAAGGTCCATAAGGAGAAGAACATCTCGGACATGTTGACTAAACCCGTGCCGAAAGACAAGCATGAGCATTATAGGAGTTGGGCTGAACTGGAAGAAGCTAACTATTTCTCCTAGTGCAAGGAAAGCCACACATGAGTCAGTAAGGGGAGATTTGTTGGGGTTGGACCAACCCAACATGGGTCACTCCTCATGTGTGAGTCACATGGGTAAGTAAGTGACTTGACTTACTTAACCCTTCACATATAAGGAAGATGAATAAATTGGTTCAAGGGCTCTAGAGAGAGAAAGGGGGGAAAAGAAGAGAAGGAAAAGGATAAAGCTTTGGTGGTATTTCAATCCTCTTGTTCAAGAGAAGGTGTGACCTAGATTTAGCTTCCATTGGTGTTCCTTTAGTAACCTCTTCCCCATTCTCTTTAGTATTCCATCAAGTGTGATGATGCATTGTATGAACCAAGAGTGTGTTACTCTTAATGATGTATGTGATCCTTTAGTGCATTAGAGAAGTTTGTAATCCCATTATTATTGTTACAGTGGAAGATTGTAGGACATCTTGTTCGGTGGTTTTTCCCTTTGCTTTGAGGGCTTTTCCACATTTTTTGTATGCCCCCCCATGTGTTTGATAAATTGCCTCTATGAGTGGTATCACTTGTTTTAGGTGAACTTTGTTTGCAAAAAGGAAGCAATCGGGATATACACAGTGTCTCGACAAGAACTACTACTCATATTGTATAAAGTTACAATACAAAGAAAACATCTCGATTCCAATCTGAAGTTTGTAGTGATTATCCCATTTCCCAAATAACATATCTAAAAAGCCTAAAGAAGCATTCTGACATCAAAGAAATGAAATCATAGGGATCTACAACAGCAACACTAGAAATGAAATCAATAATACATTAATAGGTAATTTTTAAAGTAATAATTAACAAAGCATACTAATTGATCAAATTTAAACAAAAATATCACAAAGGAAAAAGATATTTAATTAAAAAAAATTCAAACTACACCATAAATCAATGATATATTTGACAGCTACTGTTTTGTTAATAGAAATAGATACTCTTTAAAATAGATAAATATTATATTAATAAAAATAGATATTTTAAATTTGAAAAATAATCACAGATTCTGTATTTAAAAACTTATAAAGGGGTTTAAAAAAAAACATAAAACAAAAAAACAAAACAAAACAAAACAAAGCAAAACAAAAAAACATTGTACTAGTTTGAAGAAAACGAAAACCTGTACGTAGGCAGATCTTCATAATTATATTATCAAGCAAAACAAAATATGCTCTGTTTGGATCAGAGGTCATTCACCACAATCTACCTATAAATAATTCACAATATATATATATAGATATAAACTAATATTTGCCAAAAGGGAATACACAATGTTTCAAATTTTGTGCTACAATATTAAGTTGATCCTCATATTTCTTATTTCCTACTAGTTTATAATTAGATATAAACTAATATTTGCCAAAAGGGAATACAAAATCTTCCATAACAAGGATGCATGGACAAGAGAACACAAGAAATAATAGGATTAGAGAAGCATACCACTTCACAAGGGCATTATATGAGTAGCTGCATAGAAAGGTAAACAATCAGAAGTATATGACTTACTACTATATGGTTTTATTACCTAGTATCTTAGTTTTCAGGCTATGCTTGGACATGTACAGGAATATGATTGGCCAAATGAAAAATCTAAATAAATCTACCATCTATTTTTCTAGCTGGTGCAATAGAAGAATTAAGGCTAGTATTGCCTCCACCCTTGGAATGAAAATTGGATCTTTCCCTTTTAAATACTTGGTTGTCCTCATTTCTCCTAAAAGGCTTTCTGTGTACCAATGGAAATGTCTAGTGGAAAAAACCAAATATAGCTTAAACTCTTGGAACCCTCATCCATCTCCCCGGTTGGTAGAGCTATCTTAGCTAACAGTTCACCGATGTCCATACCTGTTTATTCCCAATCTTTTTACCACTTCCTGATATCACTCTGGACTTGTTCTCCAAACTGACTAGGAATTTCCTTTAGGGAAAAGCACTACTGGTGGCAGCCTCCACTCCGTTAATTGGAACATTACAACACTTTCAAAGTATGAGGGGGGATTGTGCATCAGAGACCTAAGACATGTTAAGGTTTCCCTTATGACTAAGAATATTCTCTTTGTTTTAAATAAAGATGAAAAGTTTTGGGTTCAAATTCTCCAACTTAAGTATGGGGAGCTTAACCCATGGGACAAACCTATCTTAAGAAATATCTCTTGGTTCTATAGAATGTTATACAAAACTACTAGCTTCATTAAATCTAACATATGCATTAATATCTGCAATCCTAATGTGATAAGTTTTCTACATGATCCATGTATTTTTGATATCCTATCTCCCTAAAACACCTTCGTTAACATGGATTTAAATATGGAGGATTTATGCATTTATGACTTTCTTGAGAAGAATTCATTATACTATATTGAAATCTTGAACTGCTTTGGTAACTCCCTTGATTGGAACAACCTAACCAAGATGACTTTTGATGTTTCTTGTTCCAATCATTGGGTTTGGTTACCTATAGCCTTTGCAAGAAAAATTGCAAAGCATTGTCTATGATCATCTGAATCGGGAACATAAATATGGCAATGATATCTGGGGGGTTAGCACAAAATATGGAGTCTACCTACAGCTCCAAGGGTGAAGACCTTTTTATGGAGATTGTTCCTTGGTAGAGTTCCAACCTTTGAATTTCTATACAATTTGAACATTGGTCCTCAAATGCTATGCCCTCTATGTAGAATGGAGAATGAAACCTTGGAGCATATTATGTGCAAATGCTCTGTTTCTAAAATTTTTTGGAGGCTGGTTGCTCAACACACTGAAATAAATTCAAATGTGTTTGATGGGCTGCTGAAGGGCCATGGTCTCATGGAACATAGGGGTGTTAGAGAATGTAGACCAAAAGCCTCTATAGCTCTGGTGACAACCTATGCCTGAGGTCTTTGGAAAGCAAGGTGTGATTTGGCGTTTTAAAACAGGAGGCTTCAAGCTCACCAAATCTTCCAGGCTGCCCTTACAACCACTCGGCATCATCTTTGGAAAAATCAGAAACAAATCAGGGAGTTCCTCAATGTTTCACGCTTTAATAATTTGATAATTGTATTATGTGTTGCCTCTTGGTTGGAGGACCATAACTCATGTAGAATTGGGTTTGTTGTTGTTGCAGGTTTAAAGATTTTGGTGTTTGTTATCTCATTTGCTAATGTTGATTCTAGTTTGGCTGTAGAAATCTTGGCAATTGGGGTTGCACTACATCATTGTGATATGATGAAATTGAATAATGATCGAGTGTATACTAACTATCTTGCAGTCGTTGATATACTTGGTGGAGATAAGGAAACCAACAATTGGAGGATTCAGGATGAAGCTCAGCACATCAGAAGATTTTGGAGTAGCAACCCAGTGATGGATATTGGCTATTGCCCTAGGGAAGTTAACACAATTTTTGACACTTTAGCAAACTATGGCAGAATGAATCCAACATTATCTAGGTTTCACAGTGGAATAGATAGACCAAGGTGGTTAGAAGATGTAGCTGATGCAGCTGGACTTCACTTTTGAGTTATGATGTATTATTATTATTATTTTTCTTTCTTTTGCAGCTACATGTAGCTCTTAATGTCAAAAAAAGGAACTAACTTCAAGCATTAACTTTGGGGACCCAAACCTGCGATCATATACATGTTCCTTCATAGGTTTGGTCTTCATGAATGACTCCCTGTTAAATAGTAACTGCAACACAAAAGCAGAAAATAAGAATGTTTAGGATGCATAGTTTAGAAATATGATTTTGTTAATGCAAATTATTGGAGTCTATTGTACGTTCGGACGCCAAGTTGCCCTTCGTCCTGGGCGTCCATAGGAGCCATGCTCCTCACTGCACCGGGCAAGAGAATCTATAAGAATGGAACAGCTAATGCATACCTACCCGGCCAACACACAAGCTCAACATGTTTCCACGGCAAAGGGCCGGCTCAAGGGTACTCAGCGGGCATGAAACACATATCAAGTGGAAGCAATTATCCAACGAATCAAATATATATAAACAAGCATGGAATCAAGAAAGTAATCATCCAACGAATCAAGTAAACATGCATAAGCATGGAATCAAGGATCAAGGAAGCAATCATCCAACTATAAGTGAAAGAGGCAGAAGTACTTACCTGTATTAGCAGAGATGTCCAATAATCAACCAATGTTGCTCCCAAATTAACGCGACCCTATGTCCTACATTGGTATCTGATAGTACAAATCTATTCTTAGTATATCAATGAGTGCATAATGGGTATTTACCCATAACCATGTGTATAATTATGTCTCCCTTATGGCTGTAATAGTATTTATCTAATAAAATCCATGCATTATGAACCTTGGTTGGGTCCATGTGGGTCGTGGTCCGCCAAGCTAATTCTAGCCCATAAAGTACCCTCTTTTATTTTATTCCATCACTCACATATATCTATCTCTATGTATATTCATAGCAAGCTAATGAACCTTGGCCCAATCCATCATTAACCCTGGTCCAGGCCTAGATAGATTTTTGGGTTGGGCGGTGGCCCATCAACACACTAAATTTCTGTAATCCATAATGGGTTACCATTCTCTACAACCAAACCCCAGCCCATTAGGTTTTCAGTCTGTTAGTCCCTTCTCTGACTCAGTGGCTCTCTAAGCCCGTGGTTGGGTTCAAAGAACCCCTCTCAGCTTCAATTGATCAATTAAATATTCATGAACTATCATGATAAAAATAACATCATCTACAGCATGTTTTCCCTAAGGTTCAGTTTTAACAAATTTCCATTTTATCTCATTAACCACACAGTGCATGCATTGTGATAAAGTAGGTTACCAGAGCCCTATTGCCTGAGCTTAGCACCTCAGTCCACAGATGGAGGCTTCCTTGGCTAGACCTTCAACGGCATAGGACACTACAGAGACCTCATGGAGGCTTCCTTGGCTAGACCTTCACCGGCATAGGACACTACAGAGACCTCCGGTGGTGGTCTCCGACAGGGCTCAGGACAATTCCAAGAAGTCTGACCGAAAGATGGTGACAAACACGCATAACTAACTACTGGCTAAGAGTTTCCTATTGGCTCGGGCATTCACCCACGTATTCTAAAACCTAACAGCATGCCATTGACTGGGAGGATGATCGAAGGTGATCACTGGAAACAATGGAGCTTTACGGAAACAGTCATGGTGACTGTTGTTGTCCTTGGATTTATTGTGTTTGACTCGGTCGTTCTATATTCTGGAGCAACGCACGAAGTTCAGTAGTTGCGGTGCTCACCTTGGCCTTTTCTCGTCCACGTTGCATGGAAGTTTTAGGGTTAGCAGTCTCCAATCGAGAGGTTCATGGGACGTAACCTCGACCTACCTGTCTGCGGTTCAGAACCCACTCTCGCTCTTGTGCTCGAGTCTGCATCCCATCCGTGGGCGAGGTCTCTGTTGGGTTTTTTGGGGATGGGTTTAAGGTTCTCTGGTCACCGGTCACCAGAGCGGTGGTGATGCCTACTATGTTCATATCTTTTTATGGTGTTGAGCTGCCTATTTTTGAGGCTCGAGTGAGGAACAACACGCCCATCTTCTTCAAGTTAGTGAGCAATAAAATCTGCGTTGCTCAAGTTGTATCTATGTTGGGATCCCTATAGGATTTGTGTTTAGACCATGTCTTTGAGGTTAAGAATAGGAGCGCGTTTCCTTAGCGTTGAGCAATACAATCGCACCACATAGCGCTCAGTGCAAACGTTTTCCTTCTTCTGGTAAGCAATCAGTGCCACCTACATGGCATTTCCTATGTTTAGAGCAAGGGTTCCCATTGAGAAATGGCTTCCACACTCACGCCTTTCTCTTTTCATGGATTTCTCTTCCAAATCTCAAACCCATGTTTTTAACTCAGCCGTGGGATTTCAATGAGCTCCTTCCACTTTAAATCTCCACCATCTATTATCATGCATGGGTTTTAACCCTAGTGTATGGATCACGTGCACCTTTACAAAAACCACCCAAATAACTTTTTTAGTTTACAAGTGGGTCCTCATCTACTTAAACCCGTGAGGAAGTGCATACTTGCAACTAAATCCCTCATCTATATAAAAATTAACTTTCAGCAGAGGGGATTAATTAACAAAAATATTATTAGGGAAATTAAAGCCTTTTATTAAGCCATAAAAGGGGTTGTCTTTTGATAAGTGCATTATTATACATATTCTCCTTATCATATTTATATGCACTTATCCCGTTTTCGGGCATCAATTGTCTATTTTTATACTTCTGTGGGTATTCCTATGTGATTGGACATGTAAATAGGCAACCAAGGAAAAAGGAACAAGAAATGGGACATACTGAAGCAAAAAAAGCAAAAGACCACACTTGTAGAGAAGAGCACGGCCGTGCTCTCATTTAACACGGCAGTGCTTATCAAGCATGGGCGTGCCCAAGAATGTGCAACTCTCTGTATGAAAGCATGTTGACCATGACATGATCATGAGGAACATGGGCGTGCTCCTGATAAACACGGTTGTGCTAAGCCAACACGGGCGTATTCCAGATTAAGATGACCATGCTTCATAGATTGAAAATCTATGAATAGCCGCCGCATAACCATAGAAAAGAAACTTTTGGGCGGAGCACTCTCGGGGGATTCTTGCTACGGCGGCTAGGGTTCCAGAGAGGAATTGAAGACAGAGGAGACGATCAAGGGAAGATTTCTATGGCTACCTTTATAGTCTCCTCTTTTATCATAGTTATGGTAGTCTATAGCATAAGAGGCTAAATCTTCTATGGTGCCTCAGACACATGAATCCTATGATGAACTTGTTATTATTGATTTCCTAATATGTTTGGTTTCACTTTATTAATAATTCTTGTTAGCATCTTGATCGTCTGTGTTTGCAACTCTGTGTAGTTTCACTTGTATGAGCCCGATCATCTATCTCCTCAGAGGATAGCATTAGTATGTTTGTGTTTGTGTTGGATGGTTGTGTGGTTATTATTGCATTAGCCCGGAGTTGTTACCTCCCTAGATATCCTTGTATAGTTTGTCTTGCATAAGCCTTGAGTTATCTACCCTAGTGGGTTAGAGCATCCAGCACCATCAAGTGTTTGTGGGTGATTCAGTATTTTTAGAATAGTGTATTAGCCCATGCATTCATCTAGATAGGTTGTAGCCGGATATGGGTGTTACGGTGTGCATAGGCATCACGAGAGATCGGGTGTTGTGCTGAAAAGTGCAATTGTTACATCGTCCAGGGATTGTTAGTAACCAACCAGTAAGAGGGAATCAATTATTAGCAAGGGAATCCTAGGAGGATTGTGACTTGAGGTGCCATATCTCATCTCTGATTAACCTTAATCCTCCATCTGTTCGCATTAGTCTTCTTAATATATCCAATCACACCAATCATCATACATAGTTTAGTTTAGGCTAGGTAATAAAGGATAATTAGCACTAGAATCCAGTCCCTGTGAATTCGACTACCCTACCCTTGGGGTAATTTACTACTTGATCAACCCCGTATACTTGCAGGAGAGTGTCGCTCAAATTCGTGCGTGCATCACCTTTACAACAGGATTCAATATTCCATGGCTGGCTAATGTATCCGTACTTGTATTTATCTGTAATTGTATTTATCTCCCTGGGACATAAATGTTCTTTGAGATGCTCATCCAAAACACACAATTCATCCACCAAGGCTTGCTCTGAGCCATCACAGGGATCATTGCTTTTTATAAGCTTCACAGAAGAAGGAAAAATCATTGATCCACTTTAAAGAAGTAATAGAAGTCAGATAATTAGATATCGATTTGTAGTACCAATTTAAAACAGTTCATGTTAACCGTATTTTCTATGTGAAAAATACTTTTGGTTAATCTTGATGAAGTTAAATTCGGAATTCATGAAAACCAATGCATGAAAATAGAATTGGGTAGTCATGCTAAAACAAATGGATGCAAAATCACCTACGTAAGGGGTCCTTAAGTTTTCAAAATGTGCTTCCACTTCAGATAATAAGAACAATCATTACTTTCAAAAGACTAATCCAACAATAATATCACACAAACTCGTTTAGTTTTGAGTGAAAAAAAAGAAAACTATTAACATCCCCGTGGATGTCGTTGTAACAACCTAAGTCACCGTCCTGTATTAGAAGAGGACGTCATGATAACGGTCAAAGCCACCACCTGCCATCTTGAGAAACGTCGCAATAATTGCCGAAGTCATCGCCCATCCTGGAAGACGTTGTTAGCAAATGCACGGCCGGAAAATAACCGATCTCCCAACCTATAAAAAGGGGCGGAGTGGCAACGATGCAAGGGATCCGAAATCTTTTATCTGATTCGTGGAAAAGAAGACTTCAACATTCCTTCCTAAAAACCTGTTTAATAGTAGTATCTCTCATCCGTTGATCGTGATCCATCCAGATCCCCAAGAGGGGCAGATCTCAGTATCAACAATTACTATATAATAAAGTATTTTTTTTACGGTAGAGGAAGTATAATGGGTTATTAATATGGGTTCACTACCAAATTTTCATCTATGGACATCAACCCCGTCCAAAGGATAAAATGCTACAAATTAACATCCAAATAAAAAAAAATGTCACATCCTTTTTTGTTTTATCCCTCTAACCACACACGACCAAACACACTAATAAAAACTTGGATCCATGTTTACCCCCATCTAAGTGATCTAAGTTATGAGTATTTACAAGCAAGCAAGCAAAGAAATACTACAAACATCCAAACACCACTTTAATTCCTACATAAATTATGGAGTAGAGTGGTGATAAGATAAGTAGAATGGTGTGGGTGAAAGCTTATTTATATTCTATCATATTATATGGGGTTTTCAATATTTCCTCATCATATATGAATTTTTTGTTGGAATTTTAAAAGGATTTTTAAAATAGAAAACTCAAAAATTATTTGACTGTTTTGATTCTCATAACATTTGTTTTATTGGGACATAATAGTTTCCATATTAGTGAAACCATTGCTTTCCCAAAATAACTAGAATTTTGGATTTAAATGGAAAGGTTGGACATGGGTTTGGATGACTAATGATGAGAAGAATCATAGCCGCCTCTCTAACAAATGATAAGAGTTTTCATTGTTTCTTCTTTTTGGACAGTTAACTACTTTCTTTTTGTTTGGTTTCTTATGACTTTGATACCACCCCACCAAATGCTCCGTCAGATCTCAGAATCCTTGGGGAATAGTTCCCAACAAACTCTTGCACGAAAGGCGGGAATACACCTTAGGACAACGATAACACAAAGACGCCCAAGATTTCTAACATTTATTTATTTTATTCATAAACCCAATTTGTTTTCTCACTTGTTTTTGCAAGTAAAGATACAATTTTGTAAGTCCATTTGTTGGTAATTTTATGTCCAATTGCTTTTTTTTTTAATTGTAATTGATTTTATATATAGTGCATGGAAAATATATATTGTTCTAACATTTTTCAGTTATTAATTTGATTTTGCAAGAAAAAAATCAATTTTACTATATAATTTTTTCTTATTTATTTTATTTAATCAAACTGATAAATTTATTCTAAAATTATCACCATTAAACTCATAACTAAATTGGCACTTTGAGTTCAATGTGAGCAAACCATTATTGTTTTTTTCTTTCACAACATGAGGTTTTGTTAATAACAATCAAACTTGATATTTATATATACTTTTAACGAACTGACATTAAGTTTTTAATAATATTTGTAATGACATGTTTGTAAATGAAAATAACTTCTCAATTATTATGGTTGTTGAATATGCTTATATATCTCAATAAAAATATGAAAATTACTATAAAAATTAAAAATTAAAAAATATTATTATCACAATACTCACTTACATCTCACGATAACCAATGAATGAGTTATCGATACAAAAATCACTAAAAAAATAAAATATTTATGGGTATGTTCTTTTCAATGCATACAAAGTAATCAAACATTGATGTTCCCTATTTATATTCTCCTTTCAAAATTCCATGTTGTTATTATTTTTGTTGTTGTTATTGTTGTCATTAGTTAACATTTCATTGCATTTCATGGGGAAAATAACAATCAAAATTAGACCAAAGAAATAAGGAATTGTATGGATTGAGTGAAAATCGAGGAAATTAACGAAAACGAAATAGAATGAAAATGATGGAAAATAAAAGGTAAAAGGTTTATATATCATTTTGTTCATCCAGCCAAACAGAAGAAAACGTTTTCCCTCTGAGGTTTGTTTGTTTTAAAGGTAAATATAGCAAAAAAAAAAATTGAAAAGAAAAGCTTTCATGTGTTTTGGTTGAATAAAGGAAACCTATTGATTAGTTTTTCATTGTTCTTCCTCTTCTCTTATTTATATCATTTTCATTCCTAAAAATCCAAGCAAATTGTCTGAAAAGAACCTGTACCTTTTTCGCTTTGGTTTTTGTATTTCTTTTCCCTTTAACAAATTACATGGCCGGACAATCTTCTATCATTCAATGCTCCAAAAATCTTAATTTATTTAGGAGCATATGGATGAAATCATGAAAAGATGTGTGTTTTTTAATAATGTTAAAAAATTCTTTTTATTTTTATTTTATTTTATTGGCAACTAATTTCTAATAAAGTGGTAAAAGTTTGAGATGATGAAATTATTTAAATACCCCTTATTAGAATTAATTAACAAAAATGGAATAGTTAAATTACTTAAATACCTCTTATTAAAATTAATTAACTCTAATAACAAGTTTAAAATTTGAGTGGTTGTGAAAGGGTATTTTGATAATTTCATTTTTAATTTATAAGATGGTAAAGTATATTAACTATGTAATTATTGTTAGTGATGTGATTTAATCAATTTTGGTTATAATGATTAGATTGTTTCAAGGGTGAGTTTGGGAGAGAGTAAGTAACTAGAGTTGTATAATCTTTAATTGGTGGAGAATTAAAAAAAAATTAAAACGCAATTAAATTTTAATGACGATTTAAAAAATTATTAAAAACTTAATGTTATTCCACTTCAAAGGTACTTGTTTGTTTGGGTTTAAGAGGGAAAAGAGATCCTCATATAAAACCCTTTTTCCAAACACACCACCTTAAACCACCCAAACCACTCTCAAATAAATGTTAAAACTATATCAAATATATCAATTTTATTTGGAAAGTCTATCTCTTGTAGAATTAATTAATTAAATTTTTTTTTTGGAAAGGTGGATAAACCATATTGATTTAGAATCGAAAGGCGTTTACAAAATGAAAATTACATAAAAAGGAATTGTGTGATAGAGTTTGGGACTCGAGAATCTTGGTCGGTTCCGGATACCAAATAATATCACACCAAATACTAAGGCGATATCCGCTTCTATATGTCGCTGTTCTGGGGTAGTGGTGTCCTCAAAGTCATCACCCAAGGAAGTGGTCAAGTCCTCTCTAGTGAATGTAAGCATTCTTTTAGCTACCGACTCCATTGCCATCACTTTGGCCTCTTTGATGTGGTGAGTTGCCGTGAAACCGTGAAGGTATTAGAAAACTAATATTCCTGGATGATTTCGGGAAAGCTACTGCTTTATCATGAAAGTATCTTTGGTTCCTTTCTCTCCATATGCTCCAGGTTATGGCCGCCACAACAATACTCCAACCCCACCACTTTTTCTTTTCCAGGTCTTTCCTGAGCATATTGTTACCTCAGAGGTCTTGAATATTAGTCTGGACGCGCGCTGTTCCAAATAATTGACAAAAATGTGACCAAATGCGTTTACTGAATGGGCATGTTATGAGGAGGTCGGGCACAAATTCTTGATCTTGTCCACATAGGAAACTTTGGGATTTAATTCCACCCCATCCCCTCTTCAATATGTTATCCATGGTCATGATTTTATTATCCCAAGCCAACCATTCGAATAGTTTGACCTTTTTTGGGATGGGTTTCCTCCAGAAATCCATTCCTAGCTTGCTTCTCATACCTCCATCGACTAGAAAAAGATAGGAGGATTTAACCGTGAACCTATTGTATGAGGTTAATACCCACTTCATGCGGTTTGAATTTGTTGCTCTTGATGCTTCCAACGCCGCAAAAACTTCCCTCATGCAGGCGTCTCCATTGAGGCTCAGCGGACCTGCTTTTAGGATAGGCTCACCTAGTCGTGTCCTAATCCTAGCATGTTCCACACTCAGGTGGTTAATTAATAATTCAGGTAGTTCTAGGTGAAGGTTCCGCGGAGCATGTCCTTCCATCCATTTGTCCCACCATACATTGGTAGTTTTGCCATCCCCAGCTTCCACTAATGTGTTGTGGAGCACCGTCTCTTTGGATTGGCAGATTCCTTTCCAAAAGAAGGATACCCTAGTTGGCACACTTCCGTAAATGGGTTGAGGAAGCCTTGCTTGTAGTATATGTGTTTTATGATTTTAGGCACTCCATTTCCTGCAGAAGGATCCGCCACCACCATTTTCCCAACATTGCTTCATTGAAGCTTCGCAAGTCTAGAATCCTCTATCCCCCATGTTCCTTTGGCTTACAGACTCTACTCCAGTTAACCAGTCTGTAGTTTTTGTCTTCCAAGTTGGGTCCACGCCAAATGAAATCCCGACGGAGTGCGTCAATACGGTTTATGACCCATTGAGGGATCATATATATTGCCAACCAATGATTAGGGATTGCAGATAGCAAGTATGCGTTGATAAGGGTGATTCTCCCTCCTTTAGAGAGGAGTCTACTCTTCCAAGAGCTAATCCTCCTTCTAACTTTGTAAATTAACCCAAGCCGGTCACGCCTTCCGCGGCTTTAGTCCCCGAGATCGGTAGTCCCAAATACATACACCTGTAGGGACCCGACACAAATAGTTCATGATATCTACCGCCAATTCTTGCATATTATGTGATCTAAGTTTGATCGGTATTAGAGCACTCTTGTGGTAGTTGATGCTAAGTCTCCAATAACCCCTCAAAAGGTAGAAAAATCACTTCGTGGTTTGCATATGTTTTGGCTCTCCCCGAAATGAAAACTAGGAGGTTATCCAGCATATTGAGCGAGGTGATCTCATTCTCCACACCGGTCTACATAGGACACCAGAGAATACCCTCCTTGGTGGCCATGTTAGCATTTCTGTGTTGAAAATATCCCCGCTAGAACAAACAAAAGTGGGGATAAAGGGTCACCTTGACCTTGAGTCTCATTTGATGCCTAATATATCCTATGGGTTGCCCATTGATGAGGAAACTGGCCTTCGAAGTAGTAAGGATCGCTCGGATCCATCCTAGCCATCTGGGTCTGAAGCCTCGCGCCGCAAGAATCTCCAATAGGAAGTCCCAATCAATCATATCAAAAGCTTTCTCAAAATCAATTTTTAGTAAGGCTTCGTTTGTATTGACTCGCTTCATGCCATGGATCAACTCTTCAGCCGCCACAATATTGTCCTAGATGCATCTGCCTTTTATAAATGTTGTTTGTGTCTCATCCACCAACTTATCAATGATCGCTTGTAAGCGGTTGGCTAAGACTTTTGTTATGATCTTTATGGAATAGTTTATCAGGCTGATGGGTCTATAATATTTTACCCTTCTTGGGGCTTCCACTTTGGGGATCAAAAGAATAGAGCCCAGCTTGATCCGCCAAGCCGCGGCCTCTTTAAACAAATCCTCAAATAGTTTCATCATATCTGGTTTGATTACCTCCCACCCCTGCTGGTAAAAGGTCATAGGAAAACCATCTGGCCCAAGGCTTTGTCAGGATTCATATGGAAAACTGTTGTTCGAATTTCCTCCAGGGTGAAAAGTTGATCTAGCTGGTTTAGGTCAACTCTCTCCTTATGGGAGAAAAAACGGGTCCAATTTGTAGTATGTCGGCTCTCTCTCTCCTGACGCCGAAAGACCTTTATAGTGATTGTTGATTGTTGTTGCGATTTGTCTCGGGTCTTCCTCGAAGAATCCTTCAACCTCGACTTTGTTGATCCAGTTTCTACTCTTTTCGCTGGTATGTCAATGCATGGAAGAAATCGGTGTTGTTATCACCTTCTTGTAACCATCGAACCCGCGGATCGCTGTCTACAAAAAAGGCTCTTCCACTCTTATGGACTGTTCATACTCTCTTTGGAGACCTTTTGCTTTCCCTCATCCTCCCTCCAAAGTGTCGCTTACCTGGTCTTGCCCTTCGTGATCCAATTCCTCTAGCCTTTCTAAAAATCTCAGCTTTTCTTGATGTTTGTTGCGCCTTTAAAGCTTCTCTTGCTCCATTCTTTTAAATGGTTTCTGATGAAGGTTAGTTTCTTTAGAATTAATATTAGGAAAATCTTTATATTTACAAATATTTATCTTTATAAAATATTTATAGGCAGTTTTACATAGGTGTAAAGTAAATAGTTTTACATGTAAGTTGAACTTTTGAGTATTTGGTTTGCTGTGAAATGACAAATTACATGTAAGTCAACTTAGAGTGTTTGGTTTTCTGTGAAATGACAAATTACATGTAAGTCAACTTACATTTGAAATACAATAAAACCATTTTGTTAAAAAAAAAACCCTTCAACCCAACCAACTAACTAAAGCTCTTTTCTTCAATTTTTACTAGGGTGTTTTGTAAAAGTATCAAACTTTTGCACGTTTTGTCATAAACACCCAATAATTTTGAATTTAATTTTTCATTGGTGTGTTTTTTGTAAACTTCTCAAACTTTTGGTTGTCTTTTCAAATAAATATAGCAATTGCCAAAAATTAATTTTATTATTAAGGAGGTTATTTTACCGTGGTGTTATCATAAAAGTGTCAAATTTTTTGCAAAATTTTAATAAAACCAAGATTTTTTTGAAATTTTATTTTAATTTTTTCAAGGGTGTTTCTATAATATTATCAAACTTTTATCAAGCTTTTTGTAGATAAACCCATCAGTTTGTAAAAATTTATTTTATTATTTAGGATAGTTTAGTGAATCTAAGCATGGTTGGATGAAAATAATTCAATTTTAGTTTAAATGAAAATAATTTTAACTTATGTGGTGAGACTAGTTAGATTTGTTGAACTTATTTATAGGGGTAAAAAATGCTTAGGGCTTGTTTGGTTTTCCGCCTTTTTTGCGTTTTCCGCCTTTTCAGCGTTTCCATTTCTAGGAAAACGCAGAAATTGCGTAAAAACACATTTGGTTGGAGCATTCTCTAGAGAAGGCGTAAAAATGAAATTGTCATGCCCTCACCACAAAATCTCGAGCCCACGGGCATGGCAGTATGACCGCTATAAATTCTAACGAGGATGGGCCCCGCCAGGATATCTGAAGGCTTCGATGATCAACAATCACACATAAAATATACACAGCGGAATAAAAGTAGACATAGCATAATATGTCTCACAAAAGAGTATATAATGGAATTAAAGTCTAAGTGTACTCAAACCCTAAAGTCACATCATATATAGCTCCTACAAGGGAACCTATAATAACATGTCCTCACACATGATAAAACAAGAAGTAGCCAACCTCAACAATCCCAAATAATCCACGCGCGACAAATTCCCTCGGGTCCCACGACCACTACTCCTTAGGATCTGAAAAGAGGAGTCAACAAGTGGGTGATCCTTCATAAGGAAAGCCCAACAAGTACTCGTTGGATATAATAAATCATGCCTCATGGATAATAATATGAATCAAGGAGAAATGATCCAAGGAAATATAAACAAGTCAGTGATCACATCAAACGCGTGGTCTCAAACCCACACACACATGAACAAGAAATCCATGACAAGTCAAGGAGATAAGGATCTTAGCCCTATTAAGAACACACACACTCATAAGTGATAGAGAATCCAAACCTCAAGCAACATACCATATGGACTGATCATGGCAAGTTTATCCAACAACTCACAAGTCCTCTCCCTGGGCAAATACGGCTGAAATTGTCATCGACTCAGTCGACAGCTCGGTAGCACTACATCCATATCATGTACGTACATGGCCAGTGCTTCATCCCACTGACAATGAATATGGGACAACCAGAGTATCGTCCCTTTGACAAGGAATACTAGATGAGTAGGGTATCCTCGGTCCCGAATATCCATACAGCACCAGGAGAATCCTCAACAACAAGATAACTGACGCACATTCACTCTACCAGCGCACTGGCTCACGCGTTTCCACGACCAAGTGCCAGTCAATGAGTAACATACTCAGCAAGTATATAACAAGTAAACCAACAATCAATCAAGGAATCAAAGATATGTGTACAAACATGGAATTACAAATATCCAACGAAACAAATACACACATATATATAAGAAAATGAATCCAAGTTTTAAGGAGGCATGACACAAACCTCAATAAATATTCAATAAAAGAAGGGGGGAGGTACTACTTGCCTTTATCGAGGGGATATTCCGACTCGATCCATTAAATCCCTCCTCGGCGTGCCTTCCCGCACTACCTCGAGATCTAATAATTAGGTCTAGACTTAATATATTTGTCAAGCACATTATCATAACATGCTCCTAATTAAATTGCATGACTCACACGTGATCCTATTCACCCACCTAGGAATCGTCGCTTACATTCCGCATCAAGTATGGTGGGTCTTTTAACATAATAAGATTAGTCATACAAACATGGGGCATCTAATAATCGCCTAACTTCAGCTGGGGCTCAACTTTTATAAACGCACCGGGCGTGGATCAATGAGAAATAATCATACCAAATAACTACTTCCCTTGGCCAACCTTTACATGCTATGCAGGATATTCATATGTTTACAACTAATCATTAGGAGCTTAAATGTGTTTTAATCCTTTGCCTTCTCGGGACCATATATGCATGCTTATATAAATCACATGCTCCGAGAATACACATCTTAGACTCTCATGTACATGCTATGCAGATATTCATATGTTTACAACCAATCATTAGAGCTTAAATGTGTTTTAATCCTTTGCCTTCTCAGACCATGCATAGATCTATACCCATATCTATGTACCCATATATGTATACTCATATCAAGGAGGGACCGAAGTTAGGACCATATGCATGCTTTCGGATACCCACTCATGAAGCTAACTCCACGAGAGACTTGTATTTAATGGTGTGTTACCCCAATCATGCAACCATTCATGCATGCATGCGAGCAGCGTTCATAAGGTTGACTCACCGAAGTTTGGAAGACTTCTCCTAACGAGTGACATCCGAGAAGAACCACGGTGGCCGGTGGGCCGCCTCCTAGCTCCACCGACCTTCTCGATATTCCACACCCCCATGAGGATTTGAGACGCCCTCATGTTAGGTGTGAAAGGTTGAACTAAAGAGAGAGAGAGAGAGAGTGTGTGTGTGTGTGTCTTGACTTACCACTTAGGTAAGGTGGGGTTGCACTGGTCCGGAGGAGACGCCCGGCTTCACACTTCTCTTTGTCACGCACCTCTCACACCTTCATATGAGTGGAACACTGGCAGGGTCTTTGCCAACTTCCCCCGAGTGATGTGATCCCAGTCAGCTCCTCCGGGCGGCTAGGGAGCTTGAGATCTAGGGTTGGGAGGATAACACCCTCCGTCTCTGTCTTTCTATCACTCTCTAGCTCACTCATTTAAACTAGAAAGGGAGTAGCAGCCTGAGAAAAAGAAGGAGTTTAGTTGTGAAGCTTCTCAGTAATTACAACCCCCTCATATGTGTTGCGCAGATGGACCTCAGAGGAAGAGATGTAAGCTCAGTGAGAACTGGCACAAAGAACACTAAAACAATCACAAGAGATAGCACACAAAGATATATGTGGAAACCCTTTAAATCGAGGGAAAACCACGGCGCACCGGGATACAAACAATCCACTAAAATCTCAAGCAAGAACTACAAAGTAACTCTTGAGGTGATGCCCAAACTCAAGATTACAAACAAAGATAGGAATAGACAAACAGATCAGTAAATATTTAACTTAAGACAAGCTTAAGCAAATAAACCCAAACCACAATTGAGCTTCAAAGTCCTTCACCTCCAACGTCTCCTTCTTTCTTCTTCTTCTTCTTGCTTGCTTCTTCACTGGTGCTCTCTAATTCATACTTGGATTCTCAAGTGTTCTTCCTCCTTTTGTCTCTCTCTCCCCAAGAAGGCTTCAACTCTTTTCTATCTCCTTGGTGGGATTCCTAAAGCACCTTTCTGCAGCGTGTACAACACTCCATGTAAGCATCATCTTTGCCCATCATACATGTGGTAGTTCCAAGACACCTTTTTCCTCCTCGATACCGCCGTTCCTCTTGGGATTAGTGTCATTATACTTCCAATAGAAGATACTGATTCTTTCCTGAACCCTTGCCGATCAACTAACTCTTCGACAACAACTGCTAGCTTGGTACACCGGTCTTTGAAACGCGTCATCCGATATGCATTTCGATGTAACTGGTCACCCTTTTGATATGTGGCACATCGGCCCACTCATCGCCCTTAGTGTCTTGGACTCCACCTCATCAGCCCAGCCTTCTGCTCTGTCTGTTTCCTCTACTGCTCCACTCATCGGCAGCCAAGTTGGTCTTGGACACTCAAACCCAACAATATGTTCCCGAGATGAAGGCGCAAAGGGTTCGAGGCCACAGGGGATTGAAGTGAGGGGACGCTGATAACTTTCCTCGTGCTCGGCGTCGATCGTGACAACTCGGATATGCGTCAATGAGTAACAGTGGGACGAGATGGTTTTGAAAGTGAAAGTGGTATTGCCTCAAATCCAGTCAACAACATGGATGAACGATCACCATTAATCCATGTTGTCGAAGCTAGCAAGGGTTATCTTTTTTATGCCTTAAGATTAAGCAATCTTTGGATGGGTGGTGATGGGTACTTTCACGTAGCAAGTGCAAAGGAGAGTCTGTTTCGAATTATATTTATAAAGCGAAACCCATTCTTGTGACATGGCGTTCCACTGAGTTTCGTCCAAATTGAACCGTTTCCCACTATAAAGCGGATAACCCTCCTCACACGGTTTGGTTCAATCATGACTTAACGTTGAACCTCAGTCGTGTGATGACAAGTTGCATCTCCACTTAATTCCAAGCCATCAACTGTCAATCGGTGATCAAATGCGTGACCAGATTGCTTCCTAATAAGTCATGACCTTTGGTTTACAAATGAGAGAACCTCATGCATAAATCTATGAGAGGCAAATCATTTAATTATACCCCCATTAATACTTCATATTAATCCAAATATGGGATTTTAATTTATCTAAGCAAGGATTAGTGAGATAATTAAGGATTAATAAATCCATAAATATAACTTGGCTTTTACGAAATGGGGATGGAAAAATAGAAAACATAAAAGCCAAAAGACATTTTACGATCTTTGGAAAACACCGTTGGCATAGCGTAGAATAGACCAAACTCCAAAAGTAATTATAAAAATATATAAAATATTATGTTTTTATTTTTTATTTCTTAAAATACATTTTCTTGAACTTTTGTTATTATAAAATATCATGTTTGTTATTTTTTATATTTTGAACTTAAAAAATATCATATTTGACATTTTAAATTTTTGTTTATGCAAACAGCTTTCATTTGTTGATTTACGAAAATAGTTTACAATAAACCAAACCAAACAACTTTTCCATTTTCTAGTTTTTGAAAAGGCAATGAAAATCTTTTTCCTTTTCTCGTATTTTTCAACCTTTTCTAGAGAAAATAGAAAACTAAAAATAAAACCAAACACCCCCTTAGATTTACCGGGGTTGATATATTTGTACTAACTAATTAGCTAGAGACCTCAACAACTACAGAGGTGCTTTATTGCTTGCTACAATTTTTAATTCTTTTAATATATATATATATATATATATATATATATATATATATATCATATATATATATTATTCTGAGGCGACCTTTTTTGGGGGTTTTTATTAATATTATGTATATAGTTAGAGCTAAAAGCTTTAAATTGGCCTCTATGCAACAAAAAATAAACATTAGTTCAATTGGTAAGTAGTGACTTTAGTGGGCACTTGGGTTCTTTGGTTCAATCCAATAAGTCAAAAAAAATTTTCTTTCTAAATTTAGTTCTATTTTTTATAACTTGCATTTGCAAGATCCCATCTTATAATAATTTTTTTTTAAAGTATTTAATTTAATACTAATTATTTCCATTAAAGCATATCCTACTTATAATTTTTGTATTTGATATATTTTTAAAATCTATTTCACAAACAATAATTATTTATATCTAGGCAACAAACACATGATATGGGTGTAATAACAAAGCATGTCATTTTTTATAATATGAAAATTTCAAAGAGTCAAATAGAAATATAATTATTGTTTGTGAAATCATTGATTTTAAAATAAAATTTGGTCTAGGGGGTGATAAATAAAATAAAATTAAAAGAGGGGGTTATGAGGTATTATTGAAAAGTGATCGGTGATAAGTGATTTGACTAATTTTAGGGGTGACAAACAAAAAAAATCATTAAATATTCTATTTCATTCACCTTGTTCCTCGCCTCAAGGCTTATCCCATAATTTCTTGACTCACAGCCCTCAGGGCCTCACTTTGTATTGTCACCGATCCCTTTGGTAGAAGTGGCCTCGATAACTTCGGTTATCCCATTTTTAGTGCCATTGATTGTTATTATTGTATTATATTTAGCCCTGTTTTTTAAAGAATAATGGAAATGTAAGAGAGGAAGACATTGATTGGAGAGGTTGGGACCTTAAGATTAGGGCAGAAAGTGGGGAACAAAAGGGGAATTAGAAAGTTAGGAGCTTGATTGTATGCTTGTCAAATGTACATAGCTTCTTTTTATTTAATATATAATTTATGATATTTTTATTATTTATCGTTGAATTTTTTGGCACCCCCAAAACTTAATGTCAAGATCCGTGATTGTTTGGATTTGTGTTCCTTTTTGATGGAGAACTAATTTGCTAGATACTTGGACATGATGAACCTCAGCATTGGTACTTAACTTTGCTTGTATGGATTTCTATAATTGAATGAATGTTTAATGTTTTGAGAAATTATTGAATGTGATGTATGGTATTGATATTCTGTACGTTAAGTGACCTCTCTGAGGTGTCAATAGGATTCATGTGGGCGTAGATAGTGAACGCCTCCCATATGTTGATTACTTCAATAGGTGGGAGTTGTGAATCTGTGGAGAGATCGTGAATGGTATTTAGGCAAGAGACTCCTTTAGATGTATTATTCCCACAACTCTTCCAAGATATAGGTTCCCTAGAACACTAATGCAAATGAGGGTAATTAGTAACTTCGCATCAGCCTTGAGGGTATGAAAGCATTATAGGAATTCTTGGTCCATAAACTAACATTCTTGAAGTAGAAATTGCATTACTTGTCATCATTACTTGCAAATATCTTGAGGGGATTTATATTTGCCCGAGTATCTCCCCTTTATCATTGCTTGCCATTACTACTCTCATCATGTTGATTTCGAGTCATTTTCAAGTTAGCAATTAAACTAAATAATCCCAACATTTGGATAGGCTAAGTAGCAGACAATTAGATAGGTTAGTGATATAGGTCCTTGTGGGTTCGACATCTGACTTCTATAGTCCACTTTACTACGTGGTACAACCTGTGCACTTGCGGTATAAGCATAAGCATTAGGCTCAATCAACTCCGTCTTGATAATGGACTACTATTTATGTCTATACTAATGGGGTCTACAGGCTGCCACCCCGATCTCCATCTTGTGATGAGCAATCCTTTACACTAACCTATACATTTCATGAAGCTCGAGATATATCACCAACTTTCGGATCATTGATTAACCTAGTACACACATGAAGATTAGGGCAGTTTTATTATGTCATTGTCCGTCAACTAATGGTGCTAAAGAACTACATCACAAGTACACCAAACTCAACTCATAAACAATTAAATCAATAGATAATAAAGATGTTCATGTCTTCATCACCATATAATCCTAGAACAAGAGTTCTACCCTAGAAACATGGAACTCATAACAAATAGTTCAAAGTATTCAAATAACACAAAAGCCATGTTCACAATATTTCACGGAAATAGCGACAAAGATGAATGATAACAAGAAGGATGAGGACCTTTGCCCTTATTGAGGTCTTCTCTCCTAGCAGAAGTGCTCGGCCATTCGGATCTTTGGTTCACGATTTTGGTGAAGCCTCTTTAGCCTTAAAGTTGTGGGTTCTAGGCATACAATAACTTTTTAGAATCCAAGATAAAAAGTTGGGAGAAACCCTAAGGTTATATTTATAGCCCACGACCTATGATGTGTTTCTCACGAAGGATCAACATGTCGCAAGGTCTAAACACTTGCACCCTCTATAGTAGAGATGAGTCGCTCACATTTGGCGGGGCGTGTCACAATTTCCCGACCTTTCACAATCTTGATCCGGGGCGTGTCGTTCATTATGGGTCATCGTTAAGGTTAGTTCTCGACCGAGTTTTGCCAATAGTCGGGGATCGTCGGTCATCAAGAACTGCGCGTAAGCTCTTTATCAAACTCTCAAGTGTAGCTTGTGTTCTTGCGGCCCGATTTGTTTCCGCTCCTACACTTTCTCCCACTTGTGCAGCTCATATTTGATGCCAAGAATTGGCCTTTCCTGCGATAAGCACAATTTACTTGAATTAGTGTCCAAATTCATTGAAATCATGTGAAATTTGTATAATTTTGATGAGCTAGCACAAGTTGGTCAATTTATAAGAATTAAAGCTAAACATGCACAATTCTTTTGGTACACACACATGTTCAACCCTAAAAAGTAAGCATATAACCTACGAAATAGAGTTAGTTCAAAGAGCTAACAAAAGCCTAAGACGCACATCAGCCTCTAGAACATTATTTATCCTAACAGTGTCACTATTCTCTAGAAAGCTCCTAATATGCCTATTAGAATCATCATTCAGAAGGTTACAAAATTGACAAGCATTTTATAGCATCTAAATGACTGCGTACTTAATTTTAAATGAAGTTGCAGGGCCTTCGGACTGCTGAATACAAGACCGCAATCCTTGGGATGAGGGAATTGCATAGTCATACATGTTCTAGGAGAAGCTAAGAATGTCTCCTTGCTTCTTCTTCGCTTTCCTGAGCCTTTGATAATTTCTTTTGATCTTTAGATAGAAACGCACAAGGTCACTATCACTCATGCAAGAGCACAAAGGTGACAAGAGAAGTAACAAAAGAAAGAATGTCTCTTTTTAGCCTAAAAAAAATATAAAACAAGACTAGATATTCACAAGTCAAGAAAATAACTAAGAAAAGAAAGAAAAAAGGATAGGAAAATGTATTTCACAGAGTAAGAGAGGTATTCACAAGAAGAAAAAAAAAATACTAAAGTAAAAATTCCTATTGGGCTAGGAGTTACTAGACCTATGCACTCACTCTTCATCAAGGGATTGCCAGAAACTTTATTGAGTGCTTGCATTAGAACCACCGCAGCACCCAAGTACAATAATGTCATCAAAGTAATAAAATAACAAACAGAGTATTGGAGTTGAATCCACGAGGGAGTAGGGAGACTAGTTAGACCTTCAAAACCTACTAAGGTACTTTAATACTACTTGAGTGTGAAGTCAGATTTGCGAGGTTGGGCCAGATTCAAATCGCCTTACTGATGCTAAAGAGAATAACATAAGAGAATAAAAGATGGGGAAGACTAAAAATCTTTGATACGATGTCTATGGGTTGTGTTATATTTAGAGCATGATAAGGATCTTACTCTTGTGATTAGTATTGGTTTGTTGTGTTGGTTAGCTTAAAAGAGGTTATTTAGTGATACACTTTAGGGACTTAGATACTTAGCATGCGGAGCATAGATGTTGGATTCCTGCATTTCGAGGAATATGCGCCTACGAGTCTCATACATACCACATATCCCCCATGTAAGCCGTAGAATTTGAGCCGATTCACCCGAGAGCGTATTAAGAGTAGTATCACGATCCATGGATGACCCACTTGACGCGCCATATTCCTATGCCTCAACAATCTTGCTTACGTTATGTCCTGCAGAATCTCTTCTACCCATTATGTGATCCATAGTCCGAGTCTATACAAGAAGAATCAGAGATGACTTAATGTCTAAGATATGTCATGCGCCTAGCGGATTGATGATTAACGCTTGATTGATTGGACAAGAGAGTTAGAGGCAGCTAGATGTTTGTGTCGTTGCCTTTGAACTAATGGATTTGGAAAAAGGACTATGTCGAGCCAGGAAGACCACCAAGCTTCAATTTCGGCAACAAACCACAAAATCGAGAAGATGAAGTGCGTTAGAGTTGTCATGCCCTCAACTCATCACACAACTCTAGGGAACAAAGTTAGAGCCAAAATTCCTTGAGTGCTTTCAGTACACATTAAGTTTCAAAACATTCCATACAAATAAGCATGTTCCATGTTTAACTATATAAAGACAAAAGACAAATAATCTTTGAATGAATGAGTGTAGATCTTTCTCCTTATGTAATCTTCCCTCTTCCACGGGAGGTGCCTCTTTTTTCCCCTTGGATGCGTCAATTCTCCCTTTGCAGGTGAACCCCTCCAAAACACACCACCGTTGAGTTATTAGCCGACTCAGAGACCAAACACAATTACTTCTTAGAAACCCGAGATATTATAAAAGAAAACTCTAGTACGGCGCTTTTATGAGATTACAGCGACTTACTAGCGTGATTTTTCGCTAGCGGGCGGCAGACATCACAAAGAGACCATTAGCCAGGAATATTGTATGTGCGTGCATTGGCAATAGCGTCCTTCAAAGAAGTGAAAGGTCACATCGGTGGAAATCTCTCGGCTATCTTAGAAATTATAGTGAGGATCGCGTCCTTCACTTAAGAAAGACAGCACTTGTTGTTCTTTGATCTTTGTGACTTCACTGGTGAGAGCTTTGCTTTCGGTCCGCAGTTCTATTTAGCTTTTTCACTCCCTAGACTTTTCTCCCCACTTGTGTAGATTCATTTGTGAAGGCCAAAAATTGGCCTTTCCTACCGATTAAACACAAATCCACTTTCGAGATTAATGCCTATAATTACTCAATATCATGCTTGGAATTCACACACAACTCGAGTGAAGACTAACACTAGTTGTACATTTTATATGAATTAGGACTTCAAACATGCACAATTCTGCATTTATAAAAGCACATGTTCAGCCTAAACATGTTGAGCTGATTTACCCTATAAATAAATGAAAGTAGCTTAGGTAAAAACTTATAGATATCCAATAAGGGTTTGGTTTTAAAAGGCCCCTACGTCTTGGAGTGTGCCTCCTCGGCCTCCCCTTCCTTCTCGAGCTCAACCATTTCAGTGTAATGGCTAAAGCCCTACTCCCCATCACGTGGCCAATTCAGTCTCCATAAGGACATGCCTTCCCATTTTGGGAAAAGAGACAACCCCCAACCTTCCGGTAAGGGAGACCTTGGAAGCGAAGTATGGGTTGATGAGAAGTATTTAGAATCCAACCCTACCAAAGAGCTCTCTCTAGATTCATAAATTAATGTTATGATGGCGCATGTACATACGTGTCCACATCGCAATAGGGATAAATGCTACTACTTCTTAGCACTGGCGAGAACCCGGCTATTTGAGGAACATTTTTACGTAGATTCATGCACAGCGGGAGGGAAAAGTGAAGATCTTCGGACTGACTTAACGGGTTTACACATCCAATAGCCCACTCCGTCTTGCAGGACTGATTTTAGGACTACCACCGATTGCGGGCAGTCTATAGAGAAGATGTCACGGAAGTGAATGAAGCGTGGAGGAAGGACACATGAAATCCCAACTTCGAGGAGTGCTTGATGCAAGGATGGAACATGAAGAAAACTCTGAGAGAATTACTTTCGAGGAATTTTTACCCGCAACTAGTTTTAGATGAGGATTCTAGTTCAAAGCCAATACTTTAGAGACCATCCCGAGTCCTAGAGGTCGAGGGAGAACACGACAAAGGATTACTAAGTGATAATCTTGGCACAGGCTGAAAGCCCTCTATTGAGAGAAGCCACACGAATTTGGAACTCAAAGGAACTCCTAAATCATCTTGAATATATGCCTTTTTGCGGTGATAACTCAACATTATGTTGGTTCATAATTAAAAGCACTTCGGATCTATCTCGCTACGAGAAAGAAAAGTTGCTCGAGGAGTTCTTAAAAAGCATGCAGAGAGGCAATAGCATGGAAGATATCCGACATCAAAGGGAATTATTCAAACCATCCTTCTACACGCACACCACAAAATTTTAATGGAGGACAATTCACCAGGTACCATCCTAGATTTAGGCCTGAGGAGGCTAAATCCAAATATGAAGGAGGTAGTGAAAAATTGGAAGTTATAAAGCTTTTAAGATGCACAGGGTGATATACCCCATTTAGGAGAGTACTTGGGTAAGTCAGTTCAGAGTACGGTCAGAAGAAGAGAAGCCGGAGAATAGCGGTAATAACTTGAATAGAAAAGGAATGGCCGGGATTCCTACTAAGAACAATCCACCGAGGATAAGCGAGTTTAAGCGTTGATATGCGTAGTAAATTGAATGATACTCACCGAGGAAGGACCGCTTTTCCATTTGCGGATTCATCGACCCGAGATGCTTGGTGGCTGGCGAGCGCACTCATATTATTGCTTTTTAGATGGGTTTTTGAGGCTATTTTCGGATCCCTATGGCCCCAGA
This sequence comes from Dioscorea zingiberensis, assembly GCA_026586065.1. Lineage (NCBI taxonomy): Eukaryota > Viridiplantae > Streptophyta > Magnoliopsida > Dioscoreales > Dioscoreaceae > Dioscorea > Dioscorea zingiberensis. Next base: position 15,923 of record JAGGNH010000028.1, on the reverse strand, counting down.
GAACCAGGAGGAGAAGACTATCTTTACTTGCTTACATCACGGTACATTTGGATATCGCCATATCATTTTAGTTGTATAATGCACTGGCTACTTTTCAAGATTGTATGCTTGCCATCTATGAAGACTTCATAAGAGGACATCATGGAGGTATTTATGGATGATTTCTTTTGTTTTCAGCTTTGATTCTTTTGACCTATGTCTCCACTTAATCTAGAAAGGAGTTACACATGAGATCACGAGGAAACCAACTTGGGTGGTGCTAAGTTAGGAAAAATGCCACTTCATAGTGCGTGAAGGGATTGTCCTAGGACATAGAATAGTCCCATAAAGGAATAGAAGTAAACTAGTAGAGAATTTAGGATATTTACACCTTAGAGATTTCAAAATGAGAATCAAGCGGACTAAACTTCGGCAAGAAGAGAGAAAAGAGGGGTCGAGGAGAATGTAATATAAAAAATTGTGAGAGAAATAAACACATGTGAAGCAGAAGTTTACTGGTGAAAGCATATGATTTCATTAAAGCTTCCCAAATAAGAGTTCCAATACAATGCAATTACAGCAAAACCCTGAGACTCCAAAAGTTCGAAAACCACAAGTGCTTGAAGATCATAACAATCAATAATATGGGGAATTAAATTTGGAATTTAATTAAAGGGATAAATGCATACATGAGTTGGAATTCCAGGATGATGATCTTACAATATACGAAGTACAAATAGTTTGATAAAGAACTACATAAAAGTTCTGAAATGATTTTTGTTACAAGATTGAAAAATGTTAAGAGTTTTAGATGGAAGCCCGAGGCCTTTAAATTATTAGAAAGGATTATACGGAACAATTTGGATCACGAAATCATGAATTTGGAAACTACGTAAGTGAATACACTCTAAATGTAGCTGAGGTTTATTGATCTATATCCAAGAAACCCTAAAGAAAACAAATTCTAGAAACTTATCTATGCAATCCAAACACTATCAAAACAAATACGACGAAAAAAGGAATCAAATGGGAAGTAGGCAAACCCTAGAAAACCTCCACGTTGAAGAATGAACAAGTAGAGAACTTGGCGTTGAAGCTTGGCAAATGTCAAAGATTGGGTATACTCTAGATTCTTATCTTTGGATATGCAGTGGTGATAAGGAAGAGAGGAAAGGAATCGCGATTACGTTGTGGTAGGTATGAAGGTGGGGAGATGAGGAGATTGGGGGTACTTGCCTTGAGTGGTGATATTTGGCGAACGAAGACCAAGAAGAGAGAGAGAGAGAGAGAGAGAGAGAGGCGTTGATGGTGAGTGAACGGTGACACTCAATTCCAATTTGATTGTACTATAGCAAAGAAGTACAACTTCAGAGTAAATGGTTTTCACATGTAAGTTAACTTTTTCAAAACAAACCAAAGCGGAGAGAAAAGGTGAATTTACACAGCAAAAATCACTTACATCCACACCTACCTGCTACCAAACCAAATGGGCCCAAGGGGTTGTTTGGTTCTCTATAAGTGTAAAGTAAGTAGTTTTACATGTAAGTTGAGAGCGTTTGGGTGTTTGGTTTTGTTTGTGAAATGATAAATTACATGTAACTTCGAGAACAACTTATATTTGATCTCACTTTTTAAACGCGATTTCAATTTACAACCAAATTGGTTTGTAAAAGTTGGAAATCTGATAAAACCATTTAGTTAAAAGTAACCCATACCTTAATCAACCAAAGCTTTTTCTTCAATTTTACAAAGGTGCTTTTGTAAAAGTATCAAACTTTTGTACATTTTTTGCATAAACACCCAATAATTTTGAATTTACATTTTTCTAAGGGTGTTTTGTACAAATTCTCAAATACTTTTGGTTGGAAAAACTTTTGGATATAGACCAAATAGTTTCCAAAAATTAATTTTATTATTTAGGAGGTTGTTTTGAAAAAAGATTCTCAAACTTTTTGTACATGTTTTTAAAGAAAGGGAAAACCCAACGATTTTTAATCATATTGATTTTTTACTAGGGTGCCTTGGTAAAAGTGTCAAACTTTTGCACATATTTCATAAGAAAACTAGGGAATTTTTTCCAAATTTGATTTTAATTTTTTTTCAAAGGTGTTTCTATAGGTGAAATCTAAGCTCTTTTGTGGAGCTGGCTTTGTTCCCCTTGATAACTCTCCTCGATTGGAGTTACGGCAGAAGCGTTGTTTTTTGGGTTCTAATGATATTTTGGTTTTTATACAGGTTAAGGGAGGGTGGGTTGAAGCTACGATGGTAGCCAGCCTTGCTAAACTTGGCAGTTTTAAAAATTAATTTTTATTATTTAGGAGGGTGGTTTTATATAAAAGTCTCAAGCTTTTGCACATTTTCCACAACAATGTTGGAAAACTAATTTTAAATTTTTACGGTGTTTGTAAAAGTGTCAGGAACTTTTGCATATTTTGCCCCTAAACACAAAATAATTTCGAATTTTGAATTTAATTTTTTTCCTAAAGGTGTCTGTAAAATTCTCAACCTTTAGTATCTTTTTACATATGTTTTCAAAAATTCATTTTATTATTTAGCAGGTTGTTTTTAAAAATGGTATTGGGTTGTTTAGCAGGTTGTTTATATGCTTAAAACAACCAAGAATTTTAAATAATTTTATGGAATCACGCAGAAAAATTTATAATCAAATTTTCAAAATCTGTTAGTCTTTTTTTTGTAAAAAATGATATAATAAAATTAAGGTATTTGATTGTTTTGGTTTCTTCAGTATGGGCGGATTGAAAGGATGAGGATATAAAAAATATTAAATATAAAAAATTAGGTTATCAGGTAACCTCATCATCTTGTACGTTGATTGTATGACTCAAGCTTATATCCCGAAAAATACAGCTTGATGGTGAAAAAATTAAATCACATCATTTTTATTTCACGAGGAAACCAAACAGAAACTTTGATAGAAGTTAAAATACGATAATTGTTGTTTACATGACTTACATCTAACTTCAGCTTTATACTATGATTTGGAAACATTGGAAACCAAATAACCCTCAAGTGTATTTGGCCTCGGGATTCTTCCCTCTTGAGGTGGATTTGGATTAGCGTCACATTTGTTGGTGGATCGGGTCTAAAAACAAAAAGGAATAGAACTCGAGCTTAACAAATCCAACTTGACCTTTTTTTTTTAGTGCATTATGAAATTTAGGCAGTGAAGTAGCAAAGCACCCATTTAAGTCGGACGCAGGGGTGCACTGAGACTTGGAGTTGAATCTGGCTACCAGAGGAGGTTGACATCCAGCAATTTGGGCATCCCACGTGGGCGCTAGCGATGCGCCCGCAATCCGGTCCTCAGTGCATCCTCGAAGCCGGGTGGGTGTCGAGGCGCTTGACCAGTTGACGCATAGGCTAAGAAGCGCACAGCCAATCCAACCTGACCTTTAGCTAGCATAGTTTTACGTTGCATCCGAGGTCACCATCCATATATATCCGCAGCTTATCTATTTGAGGTCATAAAAATATTCTTAAACTACAACATTAATGACGTAAATTGCAAAATAATAAAATAAATATATATAAATATATATATATATATATATATATACCTCTATATACTCTCTCTGCTTCTTTATATATATATATATGTTTTAATATAAATTGTTTCCTGAATGAAAAGATTCCTCCTGGAAGGAGTCAGAACAATATACATCTATTCCAACAAAGACCAAACGAAAAGAAGAATGAGCCAGCCGAGATCCCAAACCCTGTGTGTAACCATAATAACCCTTGATAGACCTCTTCCAACAACAAACCAAAAAGAATCAATATATATGCACATCATCAGATTCCGGACTCTACAATGAATTCAACATCTCTCTCTGTGAACTTAAATTCCTTGGACTTGTTCTTCTTTCCTACTCATGCGTAGCTACTTGATTACTTGTGTCCAGCGCATGCGTCTTTTCTTTTTAGATCTATAGAGAGAAGCAAGAGGAGGTCAGAAAGGTTAAAGTGGGATGGGGATGGGAAGTGGAGGAAGAGAGGAAGGAGGAGTTCAAGTGGAGGAGAAAACAGTTGTGCTTGTTGCAGTGGGAGAGAACACCGAAATCACAGACTATGCTCCTTAGATAGGCTGTGCGCAATGTTGTTCAACCAGGAGAAGTTACACTCATCCTCTTGGCTCTTTGTTCCATGCCTCCGCTAATATCCAGTGTGCTGTTACTGAGTTTCTTCCTCATGTATTTAATTGAATTTGTTTGCCTTTTAATTTAATTAATCTCTTGTTATATATATATGTATGTATGTTGGATTTTGAATTCATTCATTCTTGTATATATATATGTCTTTGATTCTGTTTCATCGATATAACGTGTTTAAATAAGTGTACTGTTCATGTGTACATTTACTTTGGCGGCTTTGTGTTTTAGAAGTGGGGAAATGGATCAGGGCAGAGCAACAACGAGAGTTCAGAGTAGTGGAATCAGGGAGAAGACAATGCAGGATGATGAGATTGGAAGAGTGACTGAGATCTGTGCGGAGATGATGAATGAGTTGTGCTCACAGAACTCTAGCAAGCATGTGCAGGCACTGGTGAAGGCTCATTCCCCAGTCTCTCGGCTTGGTGCTGTTTGCTGATTCGGCTGGAAGAGCGCCAAGCAAAGTAGGTCATTCCTAGACAGGTATGTACATGTATATATATTGAGCAAGTAAATCTAATCAATTAAAATTGTAATGTTCTTGGCCTGATCATATATGTAAATATAAATATATATAGCATATATATATATATATATATATGTGTAATTGTGGATTTGGGTGTAGCAGGAGATTGAAGAAGGAAGGTGAGAGTTTGTTTGAAAAGAGGCTGGACAGCAACATCATGCTACAGATTGATCTGTGCGATACCCAAGATTTTTGCAGCTAAATAAGAGACCAGAAATACTGGGAGAAGGACAGGCAGAAAATAGTCATTATAAGGCTTTTGATGAAAGTTTCTCTACCATAAGCAGTGCACAGAGCAGTGAAAGCTTAAATTAAGGAAGCTGGAGCATGAGTACTGTGGGCATCTTTAAAGCTCAAGCAGTACTGTTCCTAGAAAAAGGATATCAGAACACCTTCTGCCCAGCTGCAATCATCAGTAATAGAGAGCTTCCTCCTTCCAGGATGGCATGTCCATTCACAGCAGCCATTCAAACCTGGGCCCACAATGGATCATCATCATCAATTGTACAGCAGGCCTTCTATCGAATTATATTTTAATCACTAGTCAATGGTTTTATTGATTTACTCTTCAATTCAATGCATGCATGCATTACTATCTCATGTAGAGCCATTATGTACATATATATTATTCTGCCTATATATCACCAGCCATCATAATTGGAATTGGAAATGCATGGATGAAATTCTTCTTAATTAATTATGTAATTTAGCTTCATCTATATATGCAGATAAAACCAACAACAACACTAGTACTACTACTACTCTTGGGCATACCCTACAGAAGAAGCTAAACATAGACATAAACACAACAAACACAAGCACAGGCGAGGCCTTCTCCCCAGTGGGTTCAGGTGCATATAAAATTATATATGATCAACATTAATTGGTTAAACAAAAAGGAGAAAACATTAATACGTACTTAAAGCAGATTATTATTTACATATATATGACATGGCATGCGGGAGTACACTACAGGTACAGGTGGAGAAGACTAAGAGAGGTGAATGATGAGGTGTTCATTGTTAAAGAAGGTAAACACAAACAGATCAACAAGCACTCCACAGGGAGGAGGCTATCAGTTGACTGAAGGTCGAACCTAAAATATAAAAATTCATCACCAGAGAGATCAGAGTAGATGTCAGTACGTGTAATATTGAATTAGGTACGAAGGCGGGCATAGGGATAGCAGGACTTTCAGATCAGATGGTATTTCGGTGGTTGCCAAGAAAGGTCTTCGTCAACCATGAGAGCCCGTCCCGTCGACGATGGACAGAATGTCGAGCATTCACGTAGAGACATATCTCTATCCATCAAGCAACCACACAACCCGCCGCCACTCTGTTCTGTCTGCAAGCGTAAGGGGCGCCCATGTTCAGGGAAGCCGCCGAGGAAGTTCAGCTATGAAGAGATGGCAAAGGCGACCAGCAGGTTCTCTTCGAGGAATTCCACTTGTCTGAAGGGGGTTCGGGCCCGGTGTACAGGGGAGTGCTGGAGGACGGAGCTGGAGTGGTGGCCTGTGAAGAAGCACAGGAAGGTGAGCGCTCAGGGGCGGCCGAGTTCTGCTCCGGAGGTGGAATTTTCAAGCTGCGCTGCTGCAACCTTGTCATGCTTGTGGGGTGTTGCATGGACGACGACTGGCTCCTTGTCTAGCAGGTTTGCATGCAATGGATCACTGGATACAAACATCTCTATGGTCAGTCAGTCAGTAGTAGTGCATCCATGAATTGCTTATATATATATATATATATATATATATATATATATATATATACTTGAAGGCTACAGTCCAATCGTCATAGTAAATAAATATATATCCGTGCAGGGATTCATGCAAAGGAGGAGGTGATCCCATGGCATCAGAGACAGAGAGGTGGCAGTGGGGGCAGCAGAGAGGGCTGAGATATCACGTGAGGACTGTAGAGTGGGATGCATAATCCGCATAGAGATCTCAAGGCCTAACCAACATTCTGCTAACTCATGACTTTGAGCCCATGGTTTTGTCATGAATTTCTTCAAATTCTTTCTTTTTTTTTCTTTCTTTTCTTTTCTTTTATAATTGTATGTGCATGGTCCCCACAAATTAATTGTTAGATATACATCTTAATTTGTTAATACATACAATTCAATCCAAATTAATTGTTTTTCATTTGATCCATGTAAATCTATTAGGTTAGGGGGATTTTGGGCTTACCCAAGAGATAGCAAGCGGATGGAGCCAATCAACAGAAGAGACGCGTATTGTTGGCACATTTGGGTCAGTATTTTTATTTTTTGCATTTTTTATTCTTTATAAATGTAATGCAAAATTTATTTATACAGTCCATAGAAAATTTGTAATTCCTTGCACACAACACTACTTACTTTGTCTAGAAAATGATTTTTCACAAATATTCTTTCAATAAAAGGGAGTATTTATGCAAAAAGTTATGGATAATAACAAATTTGTATTTTATTGATCCAGAATGTTTAGCTTTGAGTACAAACAGAGACGGCAAATCACAGAGAGAGGCAGATGTTTATGCATTTGGAGTGTTGTTATTTAGACTTATAAGTGGGTATTAAGGCAGTTGATTTAGAAATTTTTACTGGTCAACAATACACTCCCATAATGGAGTAAGAAGCTTCCACTATGCCTATTCATGCTTTTTAAATATTAAATTGTTTAAAATTTGTTTTGTAACTTATTATTATTTGATTTTTACATATATATTGCTTGTAAAATTTCATATACATATATATATGTATGTATCTATTCACTAATAAAATATTGAGTTAATTAGAAATGAAGGTTTGAAGCGTTATTGTTCACATTTTTGACAACCAATGAATATATAAAAATTTCACTAATGATTGTATGTCACTGGAGAAAGGGAATGAATGCTAATCATGTTATATTGTTGAGGTGAGTTGAAACAAACGAAATATTCCATTTGATGGAGAGTAGACATGATTCAGGAAAGCTGGTTGTTCCAAGATTAGATGGAAGCTATGTCGGTGGGAGGTAGAATGCATGATCTACGCCTCCAAGTTTATGCATCTTGCCGGATCCAGACATGAGACTCCCGCATGTCAAGAAAGGTTAATTTGTTCCAATTAATTAATTTTTCATATATAACGCAATATTCAGAGATACTATTTAACTTAATTAGACAATGTGCATGCAGTTATTAATTAGTAGGATTATAATCTAGAATATTAATACCATATATATATATTTTTAGGTTCCGGATTTTGGAAGGAGATATAGTAGTAAACTCTCATGAAACATTGAGCAACACCAACATTTTGATAAAATGCCACCATCATTATTAGCTATTCATAAATGGAACTTTGTCAACCCACTGTGGCGGGTGCAATTAAGGCTTCCCATGTATAGCACTCCTACCGAGACAGAAAACATCCACAATTTACAAACGTACCCTCATGCTGTAGCCAGCTACAACTCAACGAAATTAGTAATGAGGGTTGTATGATTGAACAAACAGGGAACAACAGTTTGATCCATAATCCGAATGAGGGCACTGAAAGAAGAGTATCAAGGAGCGCAGCTTCAGGGTTTGTTCCGGTATGAGTTCTTACTGGCGCGAACCAGCCAATGGGCTGGAGTATGTCAAGGCAAGACACTTATCTGCCAAGCAGTTTTCGATGACTCAGAGTGCAAAAAGGATTTTTGATTTTTCTTTTCTTTTTTTTCTCCTCTGATCAAGGAGGTGTGCAATTTAGGATACTGATTATGGATGGATCATCAATGTGGAGATTTATGGAGATTTTTTTTTTTTTCAAAAGACCATTTTGTTTGGAGAGGATCATTGTCCTCGTTATGATATGTATATAGATGTTATTTGTACCATCTCATGTGGTTCTACTATATATGTATATATAATCAAACCTGAGCATTTGCAATGTGTGTATGGAATCTGCTGACGTTGGAAAAACAGTCATTTTTCAGATGCCATTGAATTACCAGAATTTCCCAAGTCCAAAATTGGTGTTATGTGAGGCAGGGTGAAGAGGGGCACAAGGGCAAGAAGATATAACCAAAATCAGAAGAAATCCATGTCCAAATATTTATCAGAGGGTTTCACATCAAATTCCCGCAACATCCTCCAGATGTGGATGAGGTGCTAACCACTTTGCCTGCAAGAATATCATTCTTCAATGGCTTTGGAACGTCTGGTGGAGTGGTGCACCTTATCAGACCCCAGATTGATACTCTGGAAGAAAGGATGCTATTTTAGCTGGATTCAGTTACGCCTATGTAGCCAAGCCTTTGCTGAGAGCTCTTTCACAAGCAAAGCTTCGGATCAAGTCCTTTGCCACAGAAGCTGACAGTCGGTAGTCTCTGGGAACTTGAGAGGAGTTCTCCTACTACATTAAGAGCAAAGGTATTTGCCGATTCCCGAATCCTTTAAATGGTATCTTTTAGGCAAAAGCTCATAGAGAAAGATTCCAAAAGTCCACCAGTCCACTTTGCCGCACTTGCATGGCGCTACACAGCAGATGATCTCTGGTGCAAGGTATTGGTGAAGTACCCACAAAGGACATTGACGGCGCATTTGTAGACAGGCTCTGCACCGTAAACTCACAGGAGTGGGAGCACCTGATTATAAACATCAACTTTGGGCTTGCTTTTGGATTGGCATTCTTGTCTTTGTTTGATCTGCTCCAACCAAGAAGCGTGGAGAAACATGTTGCCAGCATACAAGAGGGGCTGTATACGGCGCTGGGTGCAACACAGGCTGGTTTGAACACAATATCCAGAGTTCTTTGAATTGAAGTCTAGTTTTGATGGTTTGACTAAAGTTGGGGAGAATGCGCACCGTCGGGAGAGGGTCAAAATGGGAGAGCATGATATGACCATCATCTCTTACCAACACATTCTCAGGTTTAAGATCTCTGTAAATGATCCCGAGCATGTGCAAGTACTCCAGTGCAAGGAGGGCTTCAGTAATATAAAACCTGAGGAACGCATAATCCGTCAAAATCAAACATTCCATGAAGCTAAAAGCAGAATCTGATTTGTATCATCCAAATGAGTAAACTCACTGGAGGCATAATATACTAATAGACTATAGCAAATTAAAGTTCAGAAGGCTAGATCAGTTTTGACCACTACAGAAAGATAAGTGTTATTGAGAGGAGAAAGAATTGCATTGAAGTTTCAAATTAAATTTCTGGTCAAATGAAAGTGAAAATCAAGAATATAATAATTCATGCACTGATGACAACCACACCCACATACTTTAGATCCTCACAGCAATTAATAGGTTAAGCTTAAGTAAGTATCATCAGAACTTTAGAAATAAAAGATTGTCCAAGGAAAAGAACAATTAGAAGTTTCAAAATATACATTTCTAATATGCTATCAACAGATTAATGGTTGACTCTTGCTTTGATATTCCCACAACTTGCAGCGCTTTTGCTTATCATCATCATGTCTACTACTACTACTACTGCTACCTGCGCCCCAGCTTCTTCTTATTTAAGTTTTTAGCTTCAAGAATTTGGAGTGCAGTTGCTTAAATGGTTCATATCTCATCAAGGATGAAGAGCATCTTGCCAAATATTTACATCTCCCAAGGAAGTTGCATAAAGTCCTAGTCACATGTAGTTTGATAGAAACTTCCCAAAAATCTTCTACTGTTTTGCAAGCAATACATTACTAATCTAATTGGATTGTCAAGATTGTTTCATAGCCATATTAGGCTTTTGGCAGTCCAATTCCATCATTACACATTCACAAAAGGAAGTAATCTCTATGGGATGCACCAAAAAAGACTACTTTTCTTTCTTCACTTCCAAATTCAAAATTTTGCTGATGTGTACATAGTATCTAACCAAGGAAGTTCTGAAATCCATTATTCTTCCATATGACTATCTATTGATCAAAATAAAAATAAAAATTTGAGTTTCAGGTAGCATATTACAATTTTTGACCTAGCATAGTTGTATTTGATAAAAGAATAACTTTTATTTTGCAAATAGCCCCCTCCTTTATTGTGAAAATATTCTCCTTTTTTAATTAATTTATCACTTATTACTATTCTAAATATACGAACTACTTGTAAAAAAAAAAAAAACCAGTAGAGCTCACTTCAACCAAGACTAGTGCTTATAATAAAACATATACTAATGGGCTAAATTTCTTGAAACACAACTTAATACAAACATTCAGTTCCAGCATGTAATGGAACTAGGGCTTTAATCAAGAAAGATTAAATCATTTTGAAGCGCTTTTATTTACCCAGGGTATTTAGAGGTTTTAGGGAAGCTTCATATTTGCGCACAGAATTTCTAGGGTCTGCAAAGAGACATGCACTGACTCTGAAGATTAGAGGTTAGACTTCATAATTCTGGAAGCATTCTTGAGAAATTATATTTCTGACTTCTGAATTGCTCTACGCGATCTCTCATACAATCAGTAACTCAAATTTCATATAGTTTACTGCATCTCATGATGATCGTCAAGTAGATTAATGACAAATTCGCGAATCTGACAACGACTGCCACATATTTGAAAATAGTGCGATCACATAATTTTTGAAACTTTTAGATAACCAATTGTGAATGCAAAAGATAAAAAGAAATACTTGCTTAAAGATTCTTTAACCTCTTTAAAGCACAAAGAAAATGTCCAATTTTCTTACCCAAAATGATCAACATATTTGTCTAAGAAGCTTGAGATGGATTTGCACTAATTTTTCCCAAATGCCTTTTTACCAATTATAAATAAATTTAAAAGAACTTATAGGTCTTAAAAAAGGCGCGTATATGTCCCAGTGGAAATTGGGAAAACCCCTTAAATGTGTCTAGAACTTTGAACAAATCCTTGGTACCCTAATCATTGGCCCCATGCCGTGGGTTTTGGTAAGTATAACAAAAACAAAAAAAAAAGGAGATCACTTTAAATTCAAAAAATCAACTGCAAATCATACATGACCTTTTTAACATTTGAAATGCATACTAAGCCCTATAATTCTCCAATTCAATTGTAGTGGCACAATTCCCTCAGACTTGGCACAACCCAATACAATTGTTTGTTTTGTCTCAGACAACCATAAATCTTTCAGTCAGTTCACATGATGAAAAACATGAACCCTAGAAATTCTATGAGATTGCGTGCTTATTTTACCATTCCGACAACTTGTGAATAAAGCATCAGATACTTATTATCGTAGCGCCGTCAAGGGTGAGAGCGCTTGCAATCATAGAACTCAATAAATATTTGACAATTCTAGGCACTAGAAACTTGCTCTACCACCATGCTAAATTGCAAAGTAAAATATAGGTAATTGGCACTAATTACATGCCACTAGAAGAAGGTAAAGGAAGAGAGATTAAGGAAAAGAGAAGAAAAGATAGAAAAGAAGACAGATAGAAAGAGGCGAGTCAGGGGTGGATGGAATCAAAATTCTACTAATTTCAAATTCTCTACCTACTATGTAGAAAAATTCAGACTAATCCATCCTACATACTGCTCAAAGGCCTGCCAAAGGTCAAGTAACTCATACTATTAAAAAGTAGAAAGTAGCAACGTGAAGAGTCTATGCAAAAGCTGAACGAAAGCTTAGTAGTTGAAGAAATAAAATTTTCTTGAGGAACCAAATAAATTGTAAAATACTACTGCCTCCAGTACACTCTATCCAAATTTTGGCATAATCAATTCTGCTTGACTGGGCAACTAGCTCATTATTTTCCAGCTGAAACTTCTGGAAGAATATCTTAAATTATACAATCTGCTGAATGGAATCATTGCAATAATTATTACTATTATTTCCTTACGCTTTATATTCAACCAGTTCATCCTCATGCTACTAACTTGCAGCATCAGCAGATTACTAAAATATAAATCCTCACCAATTACACATAATATTTCACAATACTCAGCAGAATTTATCCCATACTAACATCTTTCCCATACAAAATACCTGTTCATATTGAAAATGTACACAAGTTAAACTATATCTAATTCCACAAGAACTGTGAAACTAGAAAGCTGGATGAAAAACTTGAAAACAAGTGCACATCTTTCTGTAACTCCATATGTATGAACTATAAAACAATGGATATATGAACTATTTGCAACATGAAATGCTCAAGTAAAAAAGAAAAAATTAGAGAAGCAACAAGATAAAAGATAAAGCTGCAAACTCACCTAGCGGCCTGCTCGGTAGAATACTTTCCTGGTTGTTTTTGGCACCCAGCGTGAAGGTCTCCTGCAGGGCAGAACTCCATCACCAGGCAAGAAGGGCATGTAAGTCTCAAAGTGCGTGTAAAGGGTGGGCAGGAACGGGTGATCAAGGCAATGGAGTATCTCCCTCTCCGTCTGAGCCCTCACCAGCTTCTTCCTGCTCGCCTGTAGAGCATCCCATCACCTTCATGGCGAAGCACGCCCTCATGCCAACTCAGCTCCAGGAGGTACACGCTCCCAATGTCCCCACCAGCCCGGCCTCTTCATGGAGCTTGAAGTATGGCTCAGCCCAAACGCACCGTCTCAGGATTTCACAGCGCGGATGGCCTCTTACCGCGTGTCTACATTTCTTTGGCGCGGCTTGTTCCCTTTTGCCCCAGGGCTGTAACAAGGCTGCTTTCATCGCTCGCGTCGCTGCCAGCGGTACTGCCGGCCCTGCAGACGCTACCCGCTCCTCCTCCCCGAGAGCCAGATCCTAGCCTTGCCACGATGCCCAAACCACCCGCAGCGACGGTCACATCGCTGGCCCTAGATATCACAAAGCTATCAGCGCATCCGTGAGACAGAGGCTCACTGCACGAAGCTCTCGCTAATGTGGCGGTCTGGTAGCACACGCTGGCTGAAGCGAGGACGCGCCGGAGCAGGATCGGAAGAACCGATCCGCGCATCAAAAGGGCAGCATCCATCGAGTCTTGGCGAAGAGCAGCAAACTTCTGGTGAGAAGAACAAGCACTATCATCTCGAACGCCACTCAAATAGGGAGGCTGCCTGAGAGACGATCCGGCGCCGATGGCGATGGCGGGGCCAGCGCCATTGAGTAGGATTCTTGGGCTTGGGAATGGTGGCGGCCATGGAACTAGGGAAGAGAAGGGTTCAAGAAGCCCGGAGGCCGCGCCATTATAGGGGAAGCAAGAAATCCAAGAAGACAAAGTAGTCAATGGAGAAACGGACCAGCGATCAGAAGGAGAGGAAGAACGACGACGACGATGACGACGACGACAAAGGAACGTCGGTGTTTTGTCTCTTCCCTTTCTCTTATTTCTTAACCTAACTTTTTATATTAATATTATTTGGCACTTTTTTCACGAAGACCACCTTGGAATCTTCATGACACCAGAAAACTCCAGCACTTTTTCTTTTTCTTTCTTTCTAACCAGGTTTTACATATTTATTTCATAAATTCAAATAAAAAGTTTAGGAAATTATTTTTTAAAATTAATTATTATTTTTTTAAAATAAATAAATTCTTATAGTTGCATATACATTTAAAATTTTTAAAATGCATTTTTATTTAAATACTTTTTTTTCATTTTTAAAATTTTTAAAATTGTTCAATTTATCAATCAATAGAAAGTATAAATAGTGAATAGCTGCAGCCGTAGAGATTTGGCCCTGAAGCAGTAGCACAAGGCTATCCCAAAAGATTGTATATGAGGAGTTTTTGTTTTTTCATTTTTTTATATATAAGAATAAGGATAAATTAAGCTTTGAGTCGCCGATCTTTATTTAGCGTTATTTTTTATTTCAGAAATCTAGCACTTGTAACAGAAATTACATTACAGGCAGTATACGTAACCCCGGCCCCAAAAAAAAAAGCCCATAAATAATTTGAGCATCTGAACACAGAGGACTAAGAGTTAAATATAAATCACTTTTAAGGATTGGAAACAGATATTAAAAGGTCAAACCATAACCATATATAATTTGTCAAAAGATCTTTGGGTCAAAGTTTTTGGTTGTCTATATATGAGGGCGATCTTGTCATTTTATACAATTATAGAAGGATATTAGGTACTAAAACATTTATTGTTTGATTTAAACTCAGGGATGCCAGTGAACCAACACATATTTATAATTGGAACTTTTTAAGAATATATATTTATTGTAAAAAAAACAATTTTACATTTTAAAACATCATTTTATTACATCAAGCATTTGCATATATCTTTCTAAGGTTGGATAATTTTGGGTACCATCCCAATAAATATCATAGTACACGCCATTATATAAAAAGCGTCAATATTTTCATATATAAATGCGGGTTGATGAATGCAAACTTGTGTTATTTTTTCATTTATTTTTTAGGTTTAACACTTAATATTATAATAATTTGGAACTTGATGAATTTTGCAGTGAAGCTTCTTCCTTCCTTGTTGAGGTCACTATCAAATCTTTTAACAATTAGCATCACAAACATACAAAGCATCCAACGCCCATTTTACAAGTCCAATGCGTATGTGTACCTCATACCTATCCTTGTTCTTCTCGTTCTTATTTATTTCTTTATTTCTTTCATTTTTTCTCTTGGAAATTACATATTTCTGCTTGTGCTTGTCCACATGCTTTCAGTTTTTATTTAATTTTGTTTTTGTGTAGCAGAGATAAGTCTAATAACATTATCATGCACCTTCCCTAAAGTTAGGGACTGATTATCATCTTGGATTATTATACGTATTATTATCAGAAGGATTTTTTTTTTAAAACTTTTTTGTTTGCTAACTATATGTTAGGAGTAGAGAGACTAATTTATCATTTCAATCAAAATTGAGCAGAATTAAATTAGAAAAAATATTTTAGTAATGAGTGGAGTAGATAATTCATAATTTGTTAAAATATTTAATTGATGTTATCTATAGGTAAAATCTTGAGAGATTGCCAAATTATACCCATTTTGGCTGCATTTTAAGGCAGTATCTTTTTAGTTACCCTTTGATTTAGCGGGAGGGTACTCGAGGAAAATCAATGAGAATTATCTAATGTAGCCGCTATATTAGTTTCAGAAATCTCAACTAACTGAACAACATTTGAAAAAAAGAAAACAACATTTGAGCCTTGATTTCGACAAAGTCAAAACGAACAACATTCGAAATCAAGGTTCAAATGTTGTTGTTCAAGTAGTTGGGATTTTTATAAATTAGGATTTCAATATCCTCCACGTGACTAATCCGGCGGACACGTCAGATAATTATGGTTGGTTTCCTCTAGTATCCTAGGAAATCAAATAGAAGTAGGGTAACCAAAATATACAAATTCAAATTTGGTACCCAAAGTGAAATAT